>CM053506.1:65307486-65322500 GCA_028627145.1 Eidolon dupreanum
AAAAAAAAAAAAGCCAAAGACATACAGTGAAGAAAGGAAAGTCTCTTCAATATATGGTGCTAGGAAAACTGGAAAGCCACATGCAAAAGAATGAAACTAGACTGTTGTCTACCACTACGTACCAAAATTAACTCTAAATGGATTCAGGACCTGAATGTAAGACCCGAAACAATAAAATGCATGGAAGAAAACATAGGAAGTAAAGTCAAGGACCTTGGACTTAAAGGAGATTTTATGAAAAAGATGCTCAACATCACTAGCTATTAGAGAAATGCAAATCAAAATCACAATGAGATACCATCTCATACCTATTAGAATGGCTATAATCAACAGAACAAGTAATAATATAGCTGGAGAGGATGTGGAGGAAAAGGAACACTCATACACTGCTGGTGGGACTGCAAATTGGCACGGACACTATGAAAAACAGTATGGAGGTTCCTCAACAAACTAAGAATTGATCTAGCATATGATCCAGCAATCTCTCTGCTGGGTTTTACCCCCAAAACTTTAAAACCCATATCCAAAAAGATATTTGTATACCGATGTTCATAGCAGCATTATTCACAGTGGCCAGGACATGGAAGCAACCAAAGTGTCCTATGATAGATGATTGGCTAAAGAAGCTGTGGTACATATATACAATGGAATATGACTCAGCCATAAGAAGAGATGAAATATTGCCATTTGCGACAACATGGATAGACTGCGAGATACTTATATTAAGTGAAATAGGCCAGATTAAAAAAGTTGAAAATCACATGATATCACTTATATGTGGGATATAAACCTAAATGCAATAAAGAAACAGGACAAACAAACAGACACTCGTGGACATAGAAAATAGCATAGTGGTTACCAGAGGGTTGAGTGTGGGGGAGGAGGGGGGAGGTAGATGGGATAAAGGGGATCAAATATAAGGGGGGTGGGGGGAGGGTGAAGTGGGTAAACAGAATCAAATATATAGTAGCTGAAAGAAACTGGACTTTGGGTGGTAAACACACAATAGAATATACACATGTTAAATTATAATATACACCTGAAAATTGCATAATTGTATTAACCAATGTTACCTCAATAAACTTAATAATTTCAAAAAAATAAATTAAAAAATTAAAAAAAATAAATGGGATTGTTTTCTTTATTTCTCTTCATGAAAGTTCATCATTGGTGTGTAAAAATGCCACTGACCTCTGAATATTTATTTTGTAAGCTGTTATTTTACTAAATTCATTGATCAATTCTAATGGTTCTTTATTATTTCTTTCCTTCTATTTACTTTGGGCTTTATTTGCTGTTCTTTTTCTAGTTTTTTAATTGTAAAGTTAGATTGTTTATTTGAGCTTTATTTTGTCTCTTGAGGTAGGCCTGTATTGCTATGAATTACCCTCTTAGGACTGCTTTCACTGTGTCCCATAAATTTTGAGTCATTGTGTTTTCATTTTCATTTGTCCTTAGGTATCTTTTGATTTCTTCCTTGATCTCATTAATAACCCATTCATTGTTTAGTAGTATGCTATTTAGCCTCCATGTGTTTGTGTATTTTCCAGTTTTTTCTTGTTGTTGATTTCTAGTTTCATAGCATTGTGATCAGAGAAGACAGTTGAAATGATTTCAATCTTCTTAAATGTATTGAGACTTGATTTGTGTCCTAACAGGTGGTCTATTCTTGAACATGTTCCATGTGCACTTGAGAGTAAAGTATATTTTGTTGCTTTGGAGTGAAATGCTCTGAAAATATCTATTAAGTCCATCTTTTCTAGTGTATCTTTTAGGCCCATTGCTTCCTTATTGATTCCTTGCCTGGAAGATCCATTCATTGCTGTTAATGGAGTGTTAAAATCTCTTACTATGAGTGTATTAATATTTTAATATTAATATTCTCTTTTTATGTTGGTCAATAACTGCTTTATGTATGTAGGTGCTCCTGTGTTGGGTGCGTATATGTTTATTAGAGTTATGTCCCCTTGATTTATTGATGCCTTTATTATTATGTAATGTCCTTTTTTATCTCTTATTATAGCCTTTGTCTTAAAGTCTATTTTATCTGATATAAGTATTGCTACCCTGGCTTTTTTTTCATTTCCATTTGCATGATATATCTTTTTCCATCCCTTTACTTTCAGTCTGTGAATGTCGTTTGATCTGAAGTGGGTCTCTTGCAGACAGCATATGCATGGGTCTTGTTTTCTTATCCATTCAGTTACTCTATGTCTTTTGATTGGAGCATTTAATCTGTTTACATTTAGAGTGATTACTGATAGGCACATTGTTACTGTCATTTTATTATTCATATTTGTAATTTCTATTTTCTTTTTTACCCCTTCTCTTTTTAAAGAAGACCTTTTAACATTTATTGTAATGCTGGCTTGTTGTTGATGAATTTCGTAAGCTTTTTTCTCTCTGGGAAGTTCTTTATCTCACCTTCCATTTTAATCAAAAGCCTTGCTGGGTAGAGTACCTGTGGTTGTAGATTTTTGTTTTTCATAACTTTGAATATTTCTTGCCATTCCCTTTTGGCCTGCAAAGTTTCCATTGAAAAGTCAGCAGACATTCTTATGGGAGTACCCTTGTAAGTAACCAGCTTCCTTTCTCTTGTTGCTTCTAAGATTCTCTCTTTGTCTTTGACCTTTGCCATTTTAATTATGATGTGTCTTGGTGTAGGTCTGTTTGAATTCCTCTCATTTGAAACTCTTTGCGCTTCCCGAACTTGTATGTATAATTCCTTTGCCAGGTTAGGGAAGTTTTATGTCATTATTTCTTCAAATAGAGTTTCAATCCCTTGTTCTCTCTCTTCTTCTTTGGGTACTCCTATGATTCAAGTATTTTTATGCTTCATGTTGTCCCAGAGTTCTCTTAAACTATCCTCATTTATTTTAAATTCTTTTTTCTTTTTGTTGTTCTTGTTGGGTGTATTCGGCTACTTTGTCTTCCAATTTGCTGATTCAGTCTTCTGCTTCATCTAACCTACTGTTGAATCCTTCTAGTGTATTCTTCATTTCCCTTATCGTATTCCTCATTTCTGTCTGGTTCTTTTTTATGGTTTCTATGTTTTTTTAATGCTTACTATCTCTCTGTTGAAGTTCTCATTGTGTTCATCCATTCTCCCCATAAGTTTGTTGAGCATTCTTATAATCTTTTTGAACTCTGACTCTGGTAGGTTGCTTACCTCCATTTCATTTAGCTTATTTTCTGGAGTTTTCTCTTGTTGTTTCATTTGTGCCATGTTTCTTTGTTTTCTCATCTTATTAGCCTCTCTGTGTTCTTTTCAATGTGTCAGGAATATTTGTTTTGTCTCTCAGCCTTAGCCAGATGCCCTAATATGGAAGGTGTCCTGTGTGGCCCAGTGGTGCACTCTCCCTGATCCCTTGTGCTGGGCATAACCTTTGTGTGGATTGTGTGTGTGAACTTCTGTTGTTGCCAAACCTTTACTGTTGTTCAGTGGGTGGTATTAATGTTCAGGCTGACTAATTGTGGGAACTGACTGCACTCTCAGATAAGAGTTGTTGTGTGGGGACTGACCTCACTAAGTGGGATTTGTCCTACCAGTGTACTTGTTGCAACTACCCTTTGTGTGTATCCCTACTGGAACCAATCAGGAGTTGCTCCGTTACGGTCTGGTGCTAACCTCCAGATGCATTTGTGTTGTGGCCCCTTGGGAGGGGCTCCCTTGTAGGCCAAGGTTAGTCTCTGCTTTTGATTGCTCAGGGCTACCCAGTGAGAACTACAAAGCGATCCACTGATGGTTGTTTCCTATGCTGGATCTATAAGTAAGTGGACGAGACAGTGCTGTTTGCAGCTTTCCGTTATCCCCGTCCCAGACCTATGGCAGTTTAGCAGAGATACCATTGCTCCTCAAATCTTGATATTTCCTATCAGCTGCCTGTAAGTCTTTGAAACGGGATGAGCCTCTAGATGATATACGTGTTGATATACGCAGGGACCCTGGGAGTGTCTTGGGTCTAGTGAGTAAATTTCCCGCCACTGCAGTGTTAGTTTATCAGCCTACACTGGCTCTGTGGCTCACTGTACAAGCTTCCACTTGTAGCAAGGTCAACTGCTACTCATTCTGGGCCAAAATGCGCCACCTCAGAGCAGGAGCAGCTGCCTATCAATGTGCAGTGGGTACTTTGTGTACTGGGTAGGGCAGGAACTCAGGGAGTTCAGGGCCGTCAGGTCAATACAGACCCCTGCAATCCCCTTAAGAGATATTGCAGCTCGTACAGGAGTAGTGGTCTGTCTACAACCGTTTTCTTCAAAATGCACTCACTGTGCTAGCCAAAGTCTGTTGCTTGTACTGACTGCTCAACCCCAGAGCCAAGCAGGGCATAAGAGGCTGCTTGTCAATGGGCTGCAGGCACTTCGTGGCTTGGGGCTCTCCTGAAGGATAGGGGGGTCCATAGACAAGGTCCATTTAGCCAATACAACCTCAGTTTTGCTGCAACTTCTGTGCCTGGGTGTTCCTGCTGTAGACCCAGATCACAGTGAGACCAGCTGCCATCAATAGTGTTCCCCCAGACTCCTGTGCTTCCTGGACACAATATTGCAACTCTTGAAGGCAGCAAAGATCTGCCTGCTGTTGATTTCTGTACAGTGGCCACCCTGTACCAGCCAAAGTTTGTTGCCTGTGTGGGTTAGGTGATCAGGGGAGGGGAAGGGCAGGGCTGTGTCAATTCACTGTCGATGGGCCACCTGGGGCAATTTGTGGGTAGGGTGGGACAAGGTCTCAGGGAAACAATGGCAGTCAAATCAATACGGCCTCAGTCTTGCTGCAAATTTGGTAATTCTTGTGAGTTCCCACAGAAGACCCAGATCACAGCAAGATCAGTTGCTGTCTGAGACTGGCTCACAGGTCCCCAATATCCACCCAAGTTCATGTTGGTAACAGGGATCTACCTAACCCTACCATTGAAATGCAGCTCACAGCACTGGTCACCCACTGGGAATGGAAATGTAGCTTACAGGGCTGGCTGCTTTTGCTGGTATTGGAAAGATCACACACAACAATGGTTGCTCCACTGTGAACACTTGGTCCTGAATCACTCAGAATTGAGCTTGGCAGCAGTCTGCTCATTGGGTGGGGTGAAATCTCAGAGAGACAATGGCAGTCAGATGAATACAGCCTCAGTCTTGCTGCAAATTTGATAACTGTTGTGAGTTCTCGCAGAAGACCCAGATCACAGCAAGACCAGTTGCTGTCTGGGACTGGCCCACTGGTCCCCGATATCTGTTCAAGTTCATGTTTGCAGCAGTGATCTACCTAACCCTATCTCTGAAACAGGGCTCATAGTGCTGGCCAGTGTGGCTGGGATTAGAAACACTGCTTACAACAATGGCCTCCCTGCTGTGAACGCTTCATTCTGAATCACTTGGAACAACTGCCCCCAGCAGTCTGCAGGTTAGGCAGGGCGGGCTGATCCCCTCAGACCAGCACTTCCTAATGGCTCTGTAGGAGGCGTCTGCACAATCAAGCTCATGTGGCCTGTACTTTACACTATAGGGGGGCCAGACTAAGGCACAATGGTGGCTGCCTTTCCAGCCTTCAATTTGACTCCAGGTAATGGAAATTTTTTTCAGAATGAATCCTGTGTGAGCCTCAGACCCACTGCTGGTGTCCTGGGTGAGTGTCCACAGGTCAGAAAGACTGTGTGGGTCCTTTAAAAGAACATCTAGGGACTCAGTCACCTACCTTCTCACCCAGATTACCAGAATCCCCTATAGTTTCTATAGTCAGATTTATTGGAATCTTTTCTTTCCTGGACTGGAACCCTCTGCTAGAGAGCCCCCAAATGAGACCAATACCCCCTCTCCTTCAGGAGAGCCTCTGCAGCCTTGCTCTCCCTCCCGGTGATCCTCCACCACTCGCGGGTGCCAGTCCAGCCCGATTTGGGACTTTGTCCCTCCTATCGGCTTCGATGTGGCTTCTTTATATTATCAGATGTAAGTGTTATGATCAACTGGACTTCAGGTGATTCTCCACGTTGATTATTTTATAATTTGGTTGTAATTTTAATGCGGTCCTGGGAGGAGATGAACCCTGTTACCTAGTCCGCCATCTTTCCCCTCTGTTCAGTTTTAGATGTTTAGCTTATTGTTGTTTCAAGGGGAGAGATTTGAGTACATCTCTCACTTCACCATGTTTCTCCACACTAGCTAGTATTTTATTTTTGATTTATACTTTAATTTTTACTTCCTACCTGATTTCAATAATAAATGCGTAAAAATAATTGTAAGTTTGTTATTGAGCACACAATGTATAAAGATGCAATTTGTGGCAACAATAACATAAAGGGGTGAATAGGGCTCTATATAAATATGGAGTTTTTGTATACTATTGAAGTTATGTTGGTATCAATTCAAACTAGACTTTTATATATTGAGGATGTTAAAATAACCAAGGCAACTTCAAATAAAATATCAAAAAGAGATAAGAAAATGGGAATGAAATCAAATTCTCTACAAAAAATATTGAACATAAAAGAAGACAGAAATGCCTTGAGGAAGTGAGGGACAAAATTTATAAGATATATAGCAAAAGGACAAAATTAAGTTCTCTCCTATTGACAATTACATTAAATGTAAATCAATTAAACTCTTCAATCAAAAAGCAGAAATTGGATGAATGGATTTTTAAAAAAATTATCCAACTATATGCTAAGAGTTATTTAATTTAGATACAAAGAAACATATAAGTTGAAAGTGAAAAAAGTGGAAATAAGATTTTCCATGCAAGTGGTAACCAAAAGAAGGCTGGAGTGTGTATGCTAGTATCAGATAGACTTTAAGTAAAAAATTATTACAAGAGATAAATAAGGACACCTTATAGACAAAAGGACCAATTTACTAAGACAAAACAATGTACCAAACAAGAGAGCCCCAAAATGTACAAAGCAAACTGGCACTATTGAAGGGAAAAATAGACAGTTCTAAAATAATAGTTGGAGGCTTCAATAGATAACTTTCAATAATTGGCATAACATTTAGACAGAAGATCAATAAAAAAATAGAGCATTTAAACAACATAAATCAACTACACCTAACAGACATATATTGAACACTCCACTGTACCACAGCAGAATACACATTCTTCTTAGGTACACATAGAACATTTTCTAAGATAAACAATAAATTAGCCCACAAAGCAAGTCAATAAATTAAAAAAAAATTGAAACCATACAAAGTATTTTCTTTTACCACAATATAATGAACTAGAACTCAATAACAGGAGAAAAATTGGAAAATGTGGAGATGAAAAAAACACACTCTTATAAAAACAAATGAGCTAAAGCAAATTGTAAAACATCTTGAACCAAATGAAAACAACATTCAGCATATGAAGCATGGCATGGATTGGAAGTAGTGCTTGGGGAAATTTATAGCTGTAAACATCTACATTTAAAAAGAAGAACTATCTCAAATCAATTAATTTTACACCTTGAGGAACTAGAAAAAGAAGAACAAACGAAACTAAAAGCTACCAGAAGGAGCAAAAAAATATAGATTAGATTGGAGATAAGTGAAATTGAGAATAGAAAAGCAATTTACAAACCTTTAGTTTGACACATGTACACAAAAAAGAAGTCACAAATAACTAAAATCATATATGAAAGTGGATACATTATTACAGAACTTACAGAAATGGAAAGGATTATAAGAGAATACTTTGAACAAGAGCATGCCGACAAACTAGGTAATCTAAATGAAATGGACAAATTCCTATAAACATAAGTTACCAAAAATGATTTTAAAAAGTAGAAAAATCTAAACAACTTTATAACAAGTAAAAATATTGCATCAGTAATCAAAAACTTCTCCAAAAATGTCCAGTATCGGATAGCTTCACTGCTAAGTCTACAAATATCTAAAGAAGAATTAACATTGATTCTTCTCAAACTCTTCCAAAAAGCAGAAAAGTAGAAAATACTACCTAACTCGTTCTTTGAGGTTAGTATTATCCTGTGTTATAGGCTGAATTGTGTCTCTCCTAAATTCATATGTTGAACTTCCAACCTCTAGTACCTAAAAATGTAACTGTATCTCAAAATAATGTTTTTAAAGAGGTAATTAAGTGAAAATAAATCATTAGGGTGGAGTCCTAATCCAGTACGACTGACACTCTTATTTATAAGAAAAGAGGTACCAGGGAAGTGCATTAACAGAGAAAAGACCATATGAAGAGGCCATCTGCATGCTAAAGAGGCCTCAGAGAAAACCAACCCTCCTGGCACTTTGATCTTGAACTTCCAGACTCCAGAACTGTGAGGACATAAATTCGTGTTTAAGCCACTTAGTCTGTGATATTTTGTTATGGCATTCTGACAAACTAATCCAATCTGGTACCAAATCCAGACAAAGACACAAGAAGAAAAGAAAATTACAGATCAATAACCCTTTTGAATACAAGTGCAAACATCCTTAAAAAAAATACTGGGAAACTGAATCCAATAGCATTTTAAAATAAGTATATGCCATGATGAGATTTATCCTAGAAATTCAAGGGTGGTTCAACATGAAAAAAATCAACATAATATACCAAATTAATAGCATAAAAGGAACAAAACCACATGATTATAGCAATTGACACAGACAAACATCTGACAGACTACAATACTCTTTAATGATAGAAGCACTCAGAACTAGAAATAAAAGAAAATTTCCTCAATATAAAAAGACACTTACGAAAAATCTATAGCTAACATCATACTAAATATAAGACAAGTATGTCATCGCTGTTATTCAACATTTTACTGGAAAAGCAATTAGGCAAGAAAAAATAAATAAAAGGCATCTAATTTGCAAAAGAAAGAAGTTGCACTATTTTTAGTAACAGATGATATGATTCTATATATAGTCTTTCAAATCCACAGGAAAAACTACTAGAGCTACTAACCACTAAACAAATATAGTAAAGTTACAGGGTACAAGATCACATGTTACCATGTCATACACAATTGGATTGCAATAGGAAGAAGAAGAAGAAGAAGAAGAAGAAGAAGAAGAAGAAGAAGAAGAAGAAGAAGAAGAAGAAATAGCAAAATCCAAATGTTTTGGCAAAATGTGGGGGAAATGGGTACCTTTGTATATTACTGGTGGGAATTTAAAATGGTGCAGCCACTAGGGTAAACAGTTTGACAGTTCATTAAGAAGTTAAATGTAGAATTACTATATGACCTAGCAATTCTACTTCTAGGTATATACCCAATAAAATTGAAAACAGGTACTTCAAAAAATTTATGTACATGCATATTTATTGCAGCTCTATTTATAATATCTAAAAGGTAGAAACAGCCCAAAATGACCATCAATAGATATACAAATTTTGGTATATAAATAGAATAAAATATTCATCTGTAAAAAAAGAATGAAATACTGACACATGCTCCAACATGGAAGAACTTTGAAAACTTTATGCTAAATGAAAGAAGCTGGTCACAAAAGTCACATTTTGGATGATGGTGCTCATATGAAATATTTGTAATTGTTATATTTATAGACATAAAAAGAAGAATAGTGGTTGTTAGGGGCTGTGAAGAGAGGAAATTGGAAAACAACTGTTAAAGGGTATAGCATTTTGTTTTGGAATGATGAAAATGTTTTAGAAAAAGATAGAGGTGGTGATTGTACAACATTGTACATGTACTAAATGTCACAGACTTACTCATTTTAAAATGGTAAATTTTATGTTATGTAAACTCCATCTTGATAAAAATTTTAAAATCCATGAGATTTCAAACCCTAGGGATACAGGAAACTGTATCTTTAAGTATAACCTGTATCTGCTTTTTCTGTCCTACAAGTGAAAGACAAATAAAACAAAATCATATGCAGAACATTAAACTTTTTTTTACTAAAGAGAGGAAAGAGAGGGGAGATGGAAGGAAGGAAGGAAGGAAGGAAGGAAGGAAGGAAGGAAGGAAGGAAGACAGAAGAGAGAGAGAGAGAGAAATAGATGGCACATATAAGCATATTTTTATTTCAAGGTGGTTAAAGTTAAGCAGATATTCTAATTTAAATAAAAGTATACCTTCCTTCATGATAACCCAGAAACAGGAAACGTTACATACATAACAATGGTGATATTATTGAGCAGAACTTACCCCTACAATTCATGCAGTCTAAGATATAGCTCAGTATTGCCCCTGCACAACACTATTTCCAAAATTCAGACAAAGAGAATAATCTGGAACATTTACTGAAGTTCCTGTTACATAACCTGGCCTTTTTCACATATTTAAAGCACAGAAGTGAAAAGTTTACTCATTATTTGATATATGTCCAGTCCTACCAATATGCATGGCATCTATTTTTAAAAAGACTGGGGGAGTTTGCTGGGGAGCACTTAATAGTCTGTGATAGAGAGCCAAAAGATTAAATATTTATTTTCCAAAAGGTTCTGACTTCAGGTATTGGTTAAACAATGAGATTCCTGAATTGGAATGCTGTGACGAGGTCTTGCATTATGGAAAATCTGTTCACACCCACCTGATAAAAGCTGCCAGGCTGGTGATGGTACCCAAGAGAGTAGGTCCAGAGACCAGTTTCCAATAAACAGGGACTCTATACAATAGAACCTGAGGCAAACAGCCATGAGAAAAAATTTTAGGACAGGGCCTCGAGCCATGCCTCTCTACCATGGTCTTAAAATAAATTTTCACATAATGATGTGTATTAGATCCAAGGAGGATATTTATTCAAAGGAAGCTTCATGTCACCCACATGGAAAATGTGGTTTCTGAAGGTACCTAAAGGGCAAGGACGGAGATTAATATTTCATAATTTCTCAAGCTTCATACTGAAATGTGAAGAAAATAGTGAGTTAAACCTTGTTTACCAAATCTGAATGTTGTGAAATAGATTAATGAATTTATCACAGAACTTTATCTCTTATTATGGGACTATCAAAAGAATAAGTTAATTTCAAATTCTTGGGTGTATCTGGGAAAACGTGGCAGAGTGAGAGACATCCTTAGATCTCTCCACTTGAAACAACAATGAGCTGAACATCTAGAACTAAACAAAAAACACCCAACCTGCACACCAGTACGTCTGAGCATGGGATCTACACATAAGAGCTACCATAAACCCTTGTGTCAGGTGGTAGACTGAACTACCTCTCGCATCCACTGGAGCTCCCTGCAGGAGGAGGGGGAGTGGAGAAGGTGTGGCAACATCTCTGTTCAGCCCTGCCTGGAAGTGCCAGGACTTTTCTATGCAGCCAGCAGCAGAGCTCAGTCATCAGGGCAGAAAGCAGAGAAGTGGGATGGGACCACAAAGAAAGAATAGTTGATTTCTACCAGCACTGGTTGCAAAACTGAAGCAGAGCCACAGCCCCCAACCCTCAATACAGAAGGCCACTACCCCCATACCCTCTGAGACTGATCACCGCAGAGCCCTGGGGAATTTGAGCAAATGCTACCAAAAGTATAACTAACACTGACAAGGACTGAGACTGAGAGTAGTGAGCAAGATTAAACATCTATGAGGGGTAGAAAAAGGTGTTATTAAGGCATTATATAAAGCAGGGATCCAAGAGGCTTAGATGTCACCTACTTGAAACCAAAAGAAAAGTACTTTCTTCGCAATAGGCTAAAGAGAAACTTTTATATAATAAAACTTCTTTCTGGAAAAAGAAAAGCAGAATACACTTCCATCAATTCCCAGGTGGAGAAATAGTCCATTAAACACCATGAACAACCAAGATGACAAGACATTGCAGAAAGACAGAGAAAAATCTCCATAAAATGACCTTACAGACATAGAAATATGTGACTTAAGTGACAGAGAATTCAGGATGGTACATCTGAAAAAACTCAGTGAGTTTCGAAACAAGTCATATCAACAATTTCAGAAATTGCAAAAACAGCTAGATGAGCAGAGCAAGGAGATTGAAACCCTCAAAAAGAACCAAATAGAACATCTGGAGATAAAAAACACACTGCGAGAGTTGTAACCTTGGGAAATAGAGTCAACTAAATGGAGAATAGGATCAGTGATAACGAAGACAGAAATCTAGAAATAGATCAGAAGGAAGCAGAGAGAGAAACCAAAGAATGAAAAATAATGAAAGAGAAATACAAGAAACAGCTGATACCATCAGGAAAGGAAACATAAGAGTAATGGGCATTAACGAAGGTGAGGAAAAGGAGCAGGGACTAGAAACCATTTTCAGAAAAATAATTGATGAGAATTTCCCAAATCTCAGGAATGAGCTGGAACTTGGAATTCAGGAAGTTAACAGAACAGCCAATTTTCTCAACCCAAAAAGGCCTTCACCAAGACACCAAGACATTGGACTTCTCAGCGCAGACATTACAAGCCAGAAAGGAATGGAACCAAATATTTAAACAATTAAGTGAAGGAACTTCCAGCCTAGAATAATGTATCCAGCTAAGCTCTCCTTTAGGTATGAAAGAAAAATTGAGACCTTTTCAGACATACAAAAATTAAGGGAATTCTCCACTACAAGGCCTGCACTACAGGAAACTCTGAAAGGGGTCAGCTCACCTAAAACAAAATAACAACAAAAAATACATAATTAGGAGTAAAGTGACTATCAGGCAAATAGAAGCAGAGGAGTACAACCCTTACTAAGAACAGGACATTATAAGCTTAAATAGTGAGAAGAGAATTGTTATAACAAGAACATTCAGCATACATAGGGACAAATTGAGAAAACAATGACTGAAAAGGGGGGAATTTAAAGATCCAAATTCACAAAGGGGAAAGGAGATAAGGCACACACAGAAGAAAATGGATGACTGTATATATATATATATATATATATATATATATATGACTATTTTTTTCATATTTGTAATGGTAACCACACACCATAGAGTCGGAACTGAAGTATATAACATAAAACAAGAAGAATCAGAGGAAAAACTCACAAAAGCCAACCAAAAGAAAGAAAACAGAAACACAAGGACAAGGAAGCAATGGAAACACCAAGCTACCAGAAAGCAAAAGATAAAATGGCTTTAAGAAAACCTCAAATTTCAATATTCACCCTGAATGTAAGTGGACTGAACTCACCCATAAAAAGGCACAGAGTTGCAGAATGGATCAAAAAACAAAACCCAACCATATGCTGCTTGCAGGAGACACATGTCAGCTCCACAGACAAATAAAGACTCAAAGTAAAAGGGTGGAAAATGTTATTTCAAGCAAATGGCATCCAGAGAAAAGCGGGAGTAGTGGTACTAATATCAGATGAAATAAACTTCAAAATCAAAAAGGTAAAGAAAGATACTGAGGGACACTTCATAATGATAAAGGGAATCATGCACCAAGAAGACATAACACTTCTTAATATCTATGCTCCCAATCAGGGAACCCCAAAATATGTAAAGCAATTACTATGGAACTAAAGGGAGAAACAGGCCAAAACACTATCATAGTAGGGGACCTAAATACCCCACTGTCAGATATGGACAGATCATCCAAACAGAAAATCAATAAGGAAATAACACCCTTAAATGATACATTAGACCAACTGGACACAATTGACATATACAGAGCCTTTCGTCCCAAGACAGCTGCTTATACATTCTTCTCTAGTGCACACAGAACATTCTCAAGAATTGACCACATATTGGGACACAGAAATAACCTCAACAAATATAAGAGGCTTGAAATCATGCTAACCATATTCTCTGATCATAATGCTTTGAAACTAGAGATCAGCGGCAAAAAGAAATCAGGAAGAACCACAAATACATGGAGATTAAACAACATGCTACTGAAGAATAACTGAGTGAGAGAAGAGATACAAAGAGATATCAAGAGATACGTAGAAATGAGTGATAATGACAGTACAACATATCAAAACTTCTGGGACACAACCAAAGCGGTCATAAGAGGAAAATCCATATCATTGCGGGTCTATCTCCAAAAACAACAATAAGCCCAAATAAAAAACCTAACACTTCATCTTTAAAACTAGAAAAGGAAGAACAAATGAGGCCTAATGTCAGCAGGAGGAAAGAAAAAAAATCAAGATTAGAGCAGAAATAAATGAAATTGAAAACAAAAAAAAATAGGAAAAATAAATATAACAAAGAGTTGGTTCTTTGAGAAGGTTAATAAAATTGACAAACACCCAGCTAGACTCACTAAAGAAAAAAGAGAAAGGACACAAATAAACAAAATCGAGGATGAAATAGGGGAAATTATGACTGACATTGCAGAAATACAAAGGATCATACAAGAATACTATGAAAAAGTATATAACACCAAATTTAATAACTTAGAAGAAATGACCAGTACTTAGAACAATACAATCTTCCTAGACTGAATCAAGAAGATCCGGAAAATCCAAAAAGATTGATCAGCAGTACAGAAATGGAAACGATCATCAAAAACCTACCGAAAAGTAGAAGTCCAGGACCAGATGGCTTCACCAGTGAATTCCACCAAACATTCAAAGAAGATTTAATATCTATTCTCCTCAAACTCTTCCAAAAAATCGAAGAGAAGGCAACACTTCCCAACTCATTTTATGAGGCCAATATCACCCTGATACCAAACCTGGTAAAGATAATACAAAAAAAAAAAATAGAAAATAACAGACCAATATCTCTTATGAACATAGATGCAAAATTCCAAAATAAGATACCAGCGAACCAAATACAGCAACATATTAAAAAGATTATACTTCACGATCAAGTGGGCTTCATCCTAGAGGCACAGGGATGGTTCAACATATGCAAATCGATTAATGTGATACACCACATAAACAAATTAAAAAATAAGAATCATATGATCATACCAATAGATGCAGAAAAAGCCTTCGACAAGATACAGCATCCATTTATGATCAAAACACTTCACAAAATCGGCATAGAAGGAAAGTACCTTAAGATAATAAAGGCCATATATGACAAACCCTCAGCCAACATTACACTTAATGGTGAAAAGCTAAAACCCTTCCCTCTAAGATCAGGAACAATGCAAGCCTGTCCATATCGCCACTCTTATTCAGTATAACATTGGAGGTCCTAGCGAGTGCAATC
>CM053506.1:65323000-65393203 GCA_028627145.1 Eidolon dupreanum
TATGTAGTAAGTGTGCTGTGGGACCTAGTGGTGCTGTCTCCCTGGTCACCTGAGCCTAGTCACCTGTCCTTTGCATGGGTTGTGTGTGCCCTCCTGTAATAGTTGAACCTTGGTCACTGTTTGCACGTGAGTGGGAAGGATTGACTCTCGAGTTGCTTGGTTGTGAGGACTGGTCATGACCCGTGGAGGAGGTGTTGTGCAGGGGCTTTGTTTTATTCTCATTTTTCTTCTAAGTGATCTTTTCTCTATTGTTTTTCATGGAATCACCCAAGAGTAGTATTCCTGGATTATATAGTAAGTACATGTTAGATTTTTAGAAATTCCAAACAATTTTCCAGAATGCTTGTTCCATATTATAGTCTTACCAGCTATGTGTTAATGGTTGCACTATACTGGTTAATGCTTAATATGTGATATCCTTATATCTAAATAGGACCGCTGAACTTAACTTCCTTATCAGTGTGTTGTTTTTTTCCTTACATTATATTTTTCTAAGTAAGCATTTTCTGAAGGTTGAATCTACAGATATGTCAAAGAATCCTTCCTTATTCCCTTCTTTCTCAGGTCATTAGGCCACACAATGCCTTTAAAATGCCCTCAGGGTAAGGCCTCCATCTAGAGAATAGGGCAATGAAATGCTGACTGGAATGTCTGTCTTGCTGTTTCAGCCAGTCCTACTCTGGTCTTTTTCTCGAAACCATATCTTTGGATATGGAATATATTTTCCAACACTTAGATCTGGTGTCAGTCTTCACAAGATTCTGTCTTGTGTCTGGTTCTGAACTAAATGATTGTAAGCTCCTGCACTCCCCTTTTGGATTTCCTAGCACCATTTTTTGTTGCTAGTGCTGCTTCCAGGGACAATTGGATAACTGAATTACAGACTTATTAGGATAACCTGGTTACAAATTTCATTCACTCTGGAATATCCTTATGCTTCATTTTAAGAAAATGTTTATTTTAAAATTATTATAGAAAGGAAGCTGCTAAAATCATACAGAAAGTCCCATATACCTTTCACCCAGCATCCCTCAGTAGTGATATCTTATATGACTGTGGTACAATATTGAAACCAGGAAACTGATATCTGCACAATAGTGTTAACTGGACTAAAGATCTTACTCAGTCATCACCATTTCTTACATGATCTTATTTGTGCATGTGTGTATTTCTATGCAATGTGATCCCATGTGTAGACTTGTGGAATCACTACCATAATTAGGACATAGAACTGTTCAAACATTGCAATGGAACTGTCTCATGCTGTCCCTTTACGGTCACACCTGTCTTCTTACTCTGCCTCTTAGAAACCACACATGTTCATCTTTATAGTTTTGTCTCTTGGAGAATATTGTATAAATGGAATCAGAGAGCATGTAACCTTTTGTAATTGGTCTTTTTCACTAAGCATAATACCCTTGAGAGCCATCTAAATTGCTGTGTATGTCAGTATACCAGAGTTTATTTAACCATTCTCTTGTTGAAGGACATTGTATTGTTTTCACTTTTTGGATTTTATGAATTAAGCTATTATAAATATGTACAAGTTTTTGAGTGAACATAAGTTTTTATTTCTCTGGGGTAAATGTCCAAGAGTGCAATTTCTGGGTTGTATGGTAAGTACATGTTTACTCTGGTAAGAAACTGCTAAACTATTTTCTATAGTGGCTGAACCACTTTACATTCTCTCCAGGAACGTGTGAGAGATCTAGACTCTCTGTCCTTACCAGCATTTTGTATTATCATTACTCTTTCTTTTAGCTGTTGAAATAAGTATGTTGTGATATTTTATCATCATTTTAATCTACATTTCCCAAATGACTAGTAATGTTGAACACCTTTTCATGTGCTTATTTGCCACCTATATACATTCTTTGCTGAAATGGCTGGACGTGTTTGCTATGGGTTCCATAACAAAATAACACAGACTGAATAACAGAAATTTATTTTTCAAACTTCTGGAGGGTAGAAGTATAAGACCAAGGTCAGTAGGTTTGTTTTCTCCTGGGGCCTCTCTCCTTGGCTTGTAGAAGACTATCTTCTTTCAGTGTCCTCACAGGGTCTTTCTTCTGTGTCCACAAATATCTGGTATCTCTCTGAATGTTCAAATTTCCTCTTCTTACAAGAACATCAGTCCAATTGGAGTAGGACCCACCCTAATGGTCTCATTTTGACTTAATCATCTCTTTAAAGGCTTTATCTCCAAATATAGTCACATTTGAGGTACTGTGGTTCAGGGCTTCAACATATGAATTTTGAGGGAACACAATTCAGCTCATAACAGTGTCTTTAGCCTTTTATTTATTTAGTCAATTATTTATTTGTTTTACTGATAGTTGAAGGATTATTTATACATTTAAGGTAAAAGTCTTTTATTGGATATATAGTGTGCAAATATTTTCTCTTAGTCTGTAGCTTATCTTTTCATCTTTTTTAGCAGGGTCCTTCTCAGAGCAACATTTTTAACTTTTAATGAAGTTCGATTTACTAAATTTTTCTTTCATAAATTGTGTTTTTGGTGTCATATCTAAGAACTCATTGACTTAGGTTTAGACTTATTATTATATCCTTTGTCATTTCAAAAATTTCTATAAGAAACATATATTCCGTTATTTATTTCATTTGCTGTAAAAGAAACCTTGTAAATACATTGCCTGCTATATCACGCAGGCTCTCCTATATGAAATTCCAGGTGAAGGATGTCTTTTAGAGCTGCTTCTTAAACTTTAATGTACATATAAATCACCTAGGATCTTGTTAAAATACAAATTCTGTTTCAGTATATATGGGGTTAACTTCATATCTTTCATTTCTAACAATCTTCCCATTTGTACTAATGCTGATGGTACAAGGACCACATTTTGAGCAACGAAGTTTTAGAATTTAATGTTTTTCTGATATCCAATAACAGGAACCAGGTAACAAATTGTATCTTTTTTTTTTTCACCAGGAAAAAGAAGACCAACATTTTAAGTGTAACATAACACATGGGTTAACTCAGATTTGACATTTTTGTGTTCTTACTTCCATGGTTCTAATTTCTATTTTTACTTCAGTAAATCTATTATTATAAATTGTCTCAAGACCTTTCTAGAACAAGATGAACTATAAACAAAAATAAATTATTAAATGTGAAAGTGGGATTTTTTTGCCCTGTATACCCAAGTATGAATACATTCCATATTTTTCCCTCAACTTTTGAAATCAGTGGTACCTAAGATATACCATAAATGAAGAAATGTCATTTGTACGATAAAGAATTTTGAGTACAAATGGTCTCTTTCCTAAATTATCTGTGACTTATGTATTGACAATTACTTTGTCCTTTTAAAAATTAGGTTCTGGTATGATGGACTACATAGGACAGAATCTTAAACATAGTATTGTTTAACAAAGATTTATAAATGGAATTATTTTTATAAACTTTAAATTCTTTTTGTCAGAAGCACAGTTCAAAAATGGATTTGGAACCCCTGTGTATTAATATAAAATGTAACATGGCATGGTCACTGTGGAAAATGCTGTTGCAGTTCCTCAAAAAATTATAAATTGATCCAGAAATTCCACTTATAGGTATATACTCAAAAGAATTGAAAGCAGGGTCTCAGAAAGATAACTGTACACCCACATTTATAACAGCATTATTCACAATAGCTAAAACATGGAAACAGCCACAGACAGATAAATGAATTAGCAAAATATGGCATACTATACAAGGGAATATTATTCAGTCTTAAAAAGGAAGGAAATTCTGACATATGCTACAACATAGATGAACCTGATGACATTATGCTAAATGCAATAAACCAGTCACAAAAAGATAAATACTGTATGATTCCACTAACAGTACCTTAATTTAGAGACAAAAAGTAGAGTGGTGATTTCCAGGGGCTCAGGGAGTAAATGGAGAGTTACTGTTTAATGGGTACAAAATTTCAGTTTTGCAAGATAAAAAGAGTTCTGGAGAAGGATGGTGGTGATGGCTTCACAACCATGTATTTAATGCCATTGAACTGTACAGTTAAAAATGGTAAATTTTATATTATATACATTTTACTATAATTTTTAGAATGGGAAAAATGTATTAGGTATTCAAATTTTGACTAAATGTAATGTTTCTTATTGCACAGAGAGGTGCATACATCATGACAATACTTCACCTCTGTGTCAATTTTACAAATTGTGTTCACATCGCCTTGGTCTGGCCATGCAATACACAGTATTTTTCAAAAATTATTTTACTTTATTCTTTTGCCATATAACATCCCAATCTAATGCTCTACTTACATGAATCTCTACCATTTGATTTTTAATTGTTTAGAGGAAAGAGTCAATGCTTTTTTATGTGTTAATCCCCAGCATTTGGTATTGTGAGTGGAGTTTAGTTGTTGCTTAATATTTTTTTTAATAAGCAAATGAATGAGTATGCCTTTAAAAACCGTAGAATGCAACTCATTTTGCCCTTCTATTTAATCTAATTCTTATAAAAGTACTATATTTTAAATAAAATGAGTCTTATCAAGTATTTAAAGATGGCTTTCAGATTGCATATATTTCTGAATATATTTCTGAATTCGCTAGAACATATTGCCTTTCCCCACACCATTTGCATTGGAATACATAAATATCTGAGATCAAAGATACTGTCCCCATCTGATTCCATACTATATTCACATGCAACATGTTGAGTACAACATGCTAAGTGAAATAAGATAGTAATATAACCTTTGCATTACTGTCATCCTAAGAATTCTGCATTTTTATCTGAGTGTTTTCCTTCTTTTTTTTTTATACATAAAACTCAGTCTTGAGTAATTTTGTATACCTCAGAAAATGCTCTGTGAATAAGCCTTTTGAAATCACTGAGAATGTTAGCAGGGACTTCTGTTACTAATATCTAATATGACTTTATACCTTTTCTAAATAATCAAGCAATTTAGCAGCAATTCACTTCTTTATGTTGGAAATATCATATATGCACAGAGGAGCTTCCATTTTTCTATCTGGAAGTTCATCATAGCAAGAAATGCCTTTCAGATTCCTTTTAGATGTGACGTTTATTCATTCACTTTTGATTCTGTAGCTGCAACTGAGAGATTAGTGAGTCTTGGCAGGTAATAATCTTCCATCACTTCCTGCTTTTAAGAAATACAGGTCCCTTCTCATTTTACCCAGAGGGTTTATACACAGCTCTCTCTCAGTAGGAGTCCCTAATCCACCACAACTCTTCCCCTGGGTGCTCGGACACATGTCCTTCCTTCTGTAGGTCATCCATAGAACATGCAATGATATGACTTTCATAGGTTCTGGAACTGCAGAGCATGGGCAGATCCCTTTTATGTAGCTTCAAGAATATGAAATTCCTTTTCAGTGTGTCTCAAGAACTTTTTATACATCAGTGTCCTTACATGAATGCAGTAATATTTCTTTTATATCAAGCATTTCCACTCTCAAACCAACTAGGTACAATCTAACCAATGCTGATCTTCAGTGATATGACAAATATTTACATTCCCCATAGCAGCCTCCACATTTCCCCAGAGTTCCATTTAGCTTGAGTCTCTGAATAAGCAATAGATCTTATAGTTACCCCTTTTGATAACCTTAATTTGAATAATCTGAGGTATCTTGGCAGTAAAAGACACCAAGAATCTCATCAATGACTAAAAATGTCTGATTCTGCTCCAGTATAGAGCTCCTTTGTTTCTGTGCACTGGAAACAAAGACTGAATTATACAGAATAAATTAAAAGAGACCATAACCTTGAGAACTTACATAAGAAGTCATTTTAACTGGTATAGGGATATAAGCCAGCAAACTAACATTCCAAATGGGACAGTTACCCATCAAATAATGCAGAACCAGTTTCCAGTATAGTTTCTCAGTAGAATGAAAAGAAACAATTGACCACGGTTGTCAGAAACTTATAGTATCTTCTACACTTCTCATTTGAAAGCAGAAGTTACTCCTTCGGACTAAGGTTTTTGGACTACAAATCCCCTTCACAGGGAATTCTCATGAATGTGTGTAAGTTCTTAGGTTTAAAATTGAATTATACATATGGAGCAACTTGATAAATTAATCCCATAGGTAACTGCTCATACCGAAATTTTTTTGTTAATGCAGATTCAAAACAATGTTCTATAACATTAATGCTAAATAATAATAATCAATATAATAAAACTATTTAATGTTCTTAGCTCCAGGGTAATTTCTATGTGAGGAATTCAATCAGACCATCTACGGTCATGGTACCATGAAAGTCAGTCAAAGTGAAGTTAGAAGGTAATTCTGTATGAACTCAAATTACCCACACTTATCTCTAAGAATTGACTCTATAAGAAAAAGGATACAGAAATAAATTAAATCAAGGTGGTAATTCTCAAATAGAGATTGGTGGAACAGTGTAATAAGGGGTGGGGCATACTAGAATTGGCCCAGGGAATTTCTTTCAAATGATAAACATATTTCAGAATGTTCTGATATAGTTTTCAAGTAGCTAAATCTTCCAGTTGCAAGGTAACAGAAACTCAACTCAAATCAACATCAACAATTAAAAATAGATGTAGATAAAGAGAGATATGGAAAGATATAGATGATACAAAGATAAATACAGACAATCTCAAGAACGTGAAAAGGATTCTGTTGTTACCCATAGAATCAAAAAAAAGGACTAAGGGAACCAAGACTGAGATATTTTAATCCTAGACTCTAAACAGCCAGAGGAGAGAGAGATTTGTCAAATGTATAGATTCTGGGGCCAGAGTACCTGGTTCAGTTCTTGGTCTTGTTACTTATTAACTTGTGACCTTGAGAAATTACTTAACCTTTTTGTACTCAATTTCTTCATCTTTAAAATAGAGATGACAATAGTAGTTGTCTCAAGGGTTATTAAGAAAATTAAATGTATGCTTGACATGGAATTATAACATTATAATAACATCTCTGCTTCCCACATCTACTTTCCTTTGCAAGTTGACCTCATTTTCTCCTACAGAGAGGTCTCCTCCACATGGATGATTCCTAAGTAGCTCCAGCTTGGCATTCCCAAAAGAGAAAGAGCTTCTTATCCTTATAATTTATATGGAGGTCCTTGAGAAGGACTCAGGTCAGTTCTTTCAAAGTCACACATTCACCTCTTGAACCAAAGACAGTTGCTAGAAGGATGGAATACTGGACTAGGTCATATGGCAGAAGTGAAGATAGGATCTATTATTGGCAGAAGAGATGGGAAAGCTTACTGGACACACAAAGCAATAGCTACCACAAGTCCTTGAAGGTCCTTGCAGGTTTATGTGCTCCCTCTCCTCAAGTGAACATCACTAAATAGTGCCTACTGTTGCTACAAAACAACAACAACAACAACAACAACAACAACAACAAAAACAAACAAAAATATCTTAACCTAATATAATTGAGTATTTACCTAATGTAATATATTGCATTTCTTCCTACAGCATCACTAGGAAGAAAATACTATTATTCACATTTAACACATGCAGAAGTGAAAATGTGAAGAGTTTTAAATGTTATGAGTTTTTGTTTAATTGCCCATCTCCCCATAGAATGTAACATCTACAGGAGCAGAGGCTTTGTTTTGTGACCCACTGAATCCACAGACTCACATGTAGTCCATGCTCAAAAATTCTTTGTAGAGTAAATAAAAGAACAAATGAAGTGTCCCAGGATCCCATAGCTGGTAAATGATGGAGAGATCAATCAAAACCATATGACTTAGTCCCTGGGTCACGCTTTTAACCAGTATTCAAATACAGATCAGCATGTTGTATGGATCAGGAGAATTGAGATAGATAATGTTTTAATTCGTTTTTTTACAGAAACCCAGTGTTAAAAGCCACCGTGTGTCTGTACAGAATATACCCGTCTCTCAACAAAGGTCATTGACATAAAGGAAGTCCAATGCACAGACACACATGACAGAGAAGCTGTAATGGGGATATGGGGAAGGTGTGGCAGGTTGGGAAGGGTTCTTATAAAAGACTTGCAAATTCTTCAACACAGAGAAGAGTCTGCTGAGAAATGATGGGGGAACGTTTAGGAGGAGAAAGTGTACTACACATCTGGAGGAGACTGAAAGGGAGGAAAAGGGCAGAAGAGAGGAGCAGGTGACTTCAGGCTTTAAACCCAGACTCCCCCAGTGCTCTCTAGATCGGAATGAGACCAGCCCTTCCCTGAATGCCCTAGGAGCATCAGCCGTCATTCTGCACGTGGCCTGGACCAGTCACTTCTCTTTCGGCCTGAAATAGTGATGAAAGAACTTAATGATCTTGTTTGGCAGCACGTTTTGAGGATGGTTTAGCTGGAAGGAGGCATCTGTTTTATGCCAAGTAATACATTCTCTTGGCTTAGAGGGAGTCATTAGTACAATGATGTTGTGAGGGGAGGGATGTAACAGGCACTGCACTTTTTCCCGGTTAACTTTCTGCTGTGGATTAAGAAACTGCAGAGAAAGTAGGGAATAGTAAGCATTTTTTAAGTTATAAAATAAGCAGGTTGACTGCATCTGAGACAAGCATTCCAACCTTTCTTTATACCACCCACTCAAGAAATCTAAACCCTGGGTTCACAACCAAAATTGTAATAAAGTCAAGCTGATATTAAAACCTCATTCAGAGGGAAAATGTATATATATTCTTATTATATACAAATGTATATATTCTCATTAAATATGTACATACATACATATTATCTCTATGTATTCTCTCTGTGTATATATACATTTGTATACACATGAGAATATATATATATATATACACACTCATTATATAAAGAGAATGTATATATTTTTTTCTCTTAATGAGATTTTAATAATAAACAGTATTACATTTATCATAAACAATATATTTATATTATACAGTAATTTATGACATAAATGTTTATTATTTATTATTATTTATTCTCATTACATAAACATTGTATCTAGATACACACACAGTTTCATTATGAGTTGTGATACCTGTGCTTCTTTCTCTGCACATTTCACAAATACATTCTCTCCAAATATAGCTTTCTTTTTTAAAAAAACAGGTAGAATGGCAGGAAGAGGAGAATGAAAAGGAAGAGAAAAATGGAGAAAAGAAATATGGTTGATGAAAGGGAGAAAGTGGACAGGTTGAATGTTCCATAGCTCAGTGCATTTTAAAACTCAACTTTGATCTCAGCAGGATTTTAAGGTAAAAGTTATACTGCAATTTCCTCAGAGAATATCTGTGAGAAAACCACTTTGTATATTATTAAATAACTATTCTAACTGCTTAAATACTTGAACTGTCCAAAAGAGAAAACTGTTAAGCATTTTTGAGAAGCGCAGAGACCATGGATCTACATAAAAGGAAGCTATAAAGCCTAACGAAAATGTGACTGTTTGCCACCTGCTAAACTATAAAATTCTGTTTCTTCAGGACTCACTTTCCACATGAATGAAAAGTTTATAGTGAGGCTTAAAGAGCTGAAGATAAATGGGGTTAAACATGGAGGCAACCACAGAGTCCTTCTATGCACAGTGGCACTGCATTTTAGAGACATCTGGGTTCTTGAAGAGAGGAATTAGAGTAGGAGAGAGACAGCTGCTTGAAATATGTACATTGCTCTTGTGTCCTGAAAAAGAAATAGAATCTCAGGAAGAGAAACATGGCAGCCCAGGTGCCTTTCAAAACTCTTTCATATTTCAAGCGTAAAGAACCCAAGGTACCAGGGAGGAGGACCCCAATCTGCATTTGCTTTCCCCTTTGGTATTATGAGCTCCTTTCTTCTGGAACATGACACAACTGTCACCATCCACATCATCCACGTTCACTCTAATGCCTGCTATCTCAAAAGAGTAATCTATAAAAGAAAACCCAAACCCTCTCTAGACCCCATGCCCTCCTGGTACTACCGATCCATACCTGCTCAAGTTCATTCCTGAGGTTGATATACAAAACCTGTCTCCACTTTCTCACCTCCTATTTTTTTCTTGAATCTTCTTCTGACTTGTAACTGTGCATCCACCTTGACCTCCTACAGTAAATCTTTAGTGGCAGCCAGACCCATAAATAGCAGCCAGCCCCATCTTTTGAAACATGTATCTAATAATGTCACTCCTGCTCAAAATTCTTAAATGGCTTCCATGGCACTCAGAATAAAATCCAGAATCTTCATCATGGCCTTCTAGGCTCCATGTTATTGGCCTCCTAGTCCAACCTCATATCTGGGTTCTCTCCAAGTCATTCAGGAGATCTTTTTGCTGTTCCTTGAACATTCCAACTGTGTTTTTATTTCAGTCTTGTACTTGTTGTTCCCTCTAACTAGAACCCTTTTTTCCAAGGTTGATCCATGAATTCTTCCTAATCTTTATTCTCAGGTCACTTCAGAGAGAATTCCTTAGTAAAAGAGCCATGACTCCCCCAAAATGAATGAATGAATGAATGAACTAACCATATCCTTCGTCCTCCTCACGACTGCTTTCCACTGCCTTGCTCTACTTTTCTTTATAACAGCTGTCACTACCTGACATCTTATTACTGAATTGCATCAGATCTAAAACATCAATTCTAAAGCATCATTAATTTATATACCACTAATAAATAAAAATTTAAATTCCTACTGGCAATAAGTGATGGCATTATGTTTCACTGGAAGTCATGAAAAATGTAAGAATCCATTACACCAGCCTTATATTGCTTGGAAATTTTTCATTTATGTTAGAGTATTTGGCAATTTATCCTGCATTCAGTTGCATTGTTTGACCTATGATAGACATCATTTACTTGTGGACATGTTTTTTCCTTAGTTTCTGTAAAGCCAGATTGTTGCTTGTAAGAAAAGATGGAATTGTATCCATTTCCCCAAAAACTAATGTTTTCTTCATTAATACCAAATTTATGTTCTATTACTATGCCATTGGATCTACACAGTAAATTTTTGTTTCAAAGCCAAATCTTTTTAAAGATGTTTTAAAAGAGAATTATATTCAACATGTGTAGCACCAACAAACACACACTGATAAGTCAGTTGAACTGGTGATGATACAATAGTTTGGACAAGTTTGCATTCCTGCAGGTAGTGAGAGCTACATCTTGACTGCTGCCTGTCAGACAGCAGTTATATCATTTCATTATTGTAATAAACATCCTAATTTCAAAAATATTACAATGTAAAAATATCTTAGAATGAATAAATACAGTAAACACTTATTATTTGTTGTCTCTTTCCTCCAATAGCATATAAGGATGGCAAGAATTTATTTTATCCCTCCACTTTATCTCACATCCTAAGCATCTTAAGAAGAGACTGGCACATAGTAGGTGTTCAACAAAGCTTTTCAAATGAGTGAATAATGAATGATTCAGTGAATGAGCACGAGAAATAAGGGAAATTTCAATACATGCCAGAAACTTTGAGAAATTGCTATTAGAAGGTTAATGAGTCTATATTGAAACAAAAACCAGTCTGGCACAAACTATTGCTTCATTTGTGAAAGAAGAAAAGAGGAGAGACCATGGCAGAACTATTGAAAGTGTCATGACTTGGAGGGAGTATGCTCAAAGAAAAGTGTAACTGGGGCTAGCCAAGGGGCACATCTGGGATATATCGCTGGTTTCTTGGCCCTGAAGGTAACCCTGAAAGGGAAGCTCATAATGCTACTTACCTCTCTTTACTCTTCACTTTAGCTGACATGTAAGAAAAGGAAAAAATAGAACAACTGCACTGTCAGAATCCCAGTGAGAGACACTATGCCTAGCAAAGATTAGAGTCTCTGTCCCAGGTAACTTTAACCACCTAAGCAAATGCAGCAAAGTGATTCTTTGGAAGAGAGGTGAAATTTCCTGAGAAGCTTTCCACAGCTTTGGCAACCTTCATTTTCTTCCCCAGGTTGCTAGATCTCTGAATTTGTAGTCAAAACTATCATAAACCTAAAGCCTAGACTGTCATAAACCTAAAACTTCCCTTTCTCCTTCTATCTGGACTAGAACTATTTAACCAAATTCACATCAGTCTCTGAAAGAATCCATTTTAAAGTTCATTATGGGACAAACATATATTCTCTCCCAGCTCCCATTCTTTATCAGGTTGACAAGAAAGAAAACCACCAAATATATGTAAAGGACACCACAGTTCAAATTAAGAGATCTAGGTAATCAGAACAAATGTTTTCCTATAAAACTGTTGCCTCCAGACATAAGACACAATTTTAGAAGATGTCTAGGCATGTTCCAACTAAGATTTAAGAGTTCACTGAGGCTTCTGGTTTCAAAGGATAGCTAAGTAACACCCTCTCTTAAAGCATTTTTCAGCTTCTCACTAAAGTTGCAACAAGACTCAAACAAGTAAAAGACCTCGTAGTAATGTCGACAAAGAAAACAGAAAGAAAATTTAATGCCAAGATATGGGAAGAATTGGATTTATTACAAGACAGATGGAGCTAGGTTGAGAAAAACTTGTGCATACCTCCTTTTATTGTGTAACAGCTTTGCTTTATGAATCTGATTGTAACTCAAAAGGATATTTATTAGACGCTTAGAAGTCCCACAAAATGTAGCCCTGACTCAGAGATGGGAGAACTAAATCAGCTATAAACAAGGACAGATCTAGATTTTCTCAGGACCAGAACTTATATACCTTCTAGACCCTCTTTAGGGAAAAGATTACAAAATTAGATACAAATGAGAATTTGGTTAGGATGAGAAAATAAATCATAGCAAATTACAAATTTAAAAAACTGAGTAATATAATAAACATCATAAAAATCCAAAAATTTGCAGATTATTTTTAATAATTAACTGCCTAACATGATTCTGTAATATTTTCCCTACATTTCTTGCCTGTACCCTCTTTGATTACCTTTCATATAATGATGATTGGAAGTTTCTTTTGGTTTCCCAAGAATATTTGGTAATCATATAAATTGTTAGGATTATTATAATTTTGGGAAACCTATATGAAGTCTTTTTTTTTTCATATTGTAAGATATAGAAGGACTTTCCACAAAGTAGCTTTGGTTCCATACATTTAAATTTTCAGATTCTAGGTAACACATCATGTTGTGATTTGAGGTGATCTCTGGCCTGGAACCCTTGTCTTAATCAAGGATGATTTGGCACAATGAACAATAGAAGTTCCCTCAGAAACCACTCTTGCACCAGGACAGTTAGCAGTAACCTACTTCATAGAATGGCCTGAACAAAAACATCAACACCCAGATCTTCAAATCCCAATGACCATATCACTGCCACCCTATGTGAGGTGAAGTGTGATGGATAAGTGGGAATAGAAAGAGATAGTAATTCTTAATCAATTGTTATCAAAACATTGTACTCATACAAATCTTACAAAAACAGGAGAATGTGAACACCCTTCTAAGGCCCTCTCCAGGACTATGGAGAGGGCTGGGCTGGTGCAAGTGAGGCCTTCAAAGCTTTTAGCTTCATGAATCAAATTTCTCTTTGCACCTAAAGAACTGGGCAGCCATTTCTGAAGCCCCAGGACAAAGTACTGTTGAAGCAGGAAGAATATTGATCTTTTTGTTGCCAATATTTTATCTTCCCAACTCAAAAGAAAACAAGGAGACATAGGTTCTATGTAATAAGATCAACAACCAGAATAAGAAAACAGACTGAGGTGAAAATGTAAATACAACAGATGAAAAATGATATACATGATGTGATATGCATAAAGAGGGACTATGAAGAGGAAAAAAGACAAAACCCCAAAAACAGAATTAAAATCTATTACTCCAACTAGTATGCCCCTAGTTTTAACTGAGGCCCTATGCATGTAAAATAGAAGAGCATAGATGGGTCTAGTGATCAGTATCTAAGGTGATCTAATTATGATCATGTTGCCTATAGGTATCAAGGAAGCAAGTACTTCAAGAAAACATGTATTGACTTATATAGCTCTAAAGACCACCAGGAATGATAATCTACATGTCTCATTATAATGATTTTCTCAATACTGTAGGTCTTCGAATATTCTTTGCTCTCCCTCTGAATTTTAAATATCAAGATATCCTGGAGTAGGTGTGTTGTCCATAGCTTCTTTCTGATCACTGCGTGGGGCCCTCCATCCCATCCCCAACTGCTTTTTCACATTGTAGCAACCATCTCTGCTCTCCTCCCCCAAATGGGAATACACTGTCTCATTTTTCTCCAATGCACAACTCATAAAAAACTGCTATGTGAATTTATTTTACTGAATGTTTGAGCCTATTTGAAGGTAATTAAAGCACAGAGCCAGAAACAATCTAGTAATGAACATGAGACATTGCTGTTTTTGATGGCTATGGTGGTCCCTTGCCCTGGAACAATTCTTGCTGGGCAATTCAACGTCATGGCTAAGAGCAAAGACATCTGGACTGAATTGTTCTTCTAGAGTAAGTAAAGGAATTGAGACAGTGGTGCTTTCTCTTGCCACCCAGGCAAATCTCAGACAAGTTACTTTACCTGTCTGTGCTTTCATTTACTTATGTGAAGAGGAAGACAAGACGAATTTGTAGAAGATTAAATGGCTTAATATATATAAAGTGCTAACAGTAATGCCTAGCACATAAAGATTAGCTCTCATTACCTGCTATTTCTCTTCTCAGCCTACTCCAATGTGCTGAGAGCTTCATTATTGTGAATAACCCTAAAAATTCAATTTTATGTTAATTCTAATAAGGTTTATTCATAACTTAGAATACAATAGAGTTGTCAGAAATAATCGTCAAGATATATTTACTTTAAAAACCAGAGTATCAAGTGTTAAAAACAAATCACTGAGAAGTATATATAATATGATCCTATTTTACATAAGTATATACATATATTATTTTGTGGGAAACATATGTTTGAATATATATTAAAAAATATAAACAGAAAAATGGGAAAAAATGGCGTAGATGATAGAGGCTCTGTTCATCCCTCTGGCCACCAAATCAAAGTTGTGATGGAAACAAAGAGCAAGAAAAAATCACCTGAGATCTAGATGAACAAGCCATACAACTAGGGAGAAATCCAAGAAATCACCCAGCAAGAGTAGAAGGTAGGATGTGGCAAGGATGCGGCAAGGATGTAGGGCTGCTTGGTCTTCAGTGGCTGAGTGAGACTGAGGCTGCAGCAGCGGCAGCAGCAGACGCCTCTTAAAGGGGTCATGCCCGTCACCAGACTTCCACAGTGACAGACCTGCTCACCCTGAGCACCACTGACAATTAGGCTGAGCACAGCGGACACCAGGGCCTTACAGGGGGAAACATTGTCAGAGTGAGGGCTGAAGCGAGACTTGCTCTGTACAGAAGTGCCAGCAGTATCCATTGTTCCTCTGTTGAGCCCTTTCCCATCCCACTGTGCTGACACAGTACCACCATAGCCAAGAAGTCATCAAACTGGATAACAGAGGTTGCTCTGCCCAGAGAATTCTCTGAAACCCCGTCTCCTCCACCTTGCAGTGTCACCCAAGCCACATTCAGGTATATTCTCAACAAGTCAGGTGCTCCTTGCTAAGCAGCACCTACACTCACATTGGAGGCAGCTTGCCTTGGTTTCTGGCGTAGCCTTTTGAGGCAACTGTAAGCTCATCATCTGCGAATTGCTTGCTGAATCTTAGCAGGTGGCCCTGGAGAGGCACAGGCTTGGGCTAAATTTGGCCTGTAGCTGAACCTCTCTCAAGACTGTGCCACTGGACACCTACCTCACAAATCCACACTAATAAGACTGGGAGACTTAGAGCTTTGCTTAGTACATAGAAACAGACACAGAAAAGCAGCCAAAATGGGAAGACAAAGAAGCAGAAACCATATGAGAGAACAGAACAGAGATCTAGAAATAATGGAGTCAAGCAATCTAACAGATACAGAGTTCAAAACACTGGTTATAGTGATGCTCAATGAACTTTTGGGAAGTATAGATAAATTCAGTGAGAACTTCAACAGAGATAAAAAACATAAAAATGGAACTGGAAATTATAAAAGGGAACCAGTCTGAAATGAAGAACACATTATCTGAGATGAGAAATATATTAAATGGAGTAACAAAGGAATAAACAAAGTGAATAAAGAAGACAATCAAATGACCCATTGAGGATGGGAAAGCAAGGACGCTCAATCAGAATTGCAAGAAATAAGAAGCCAAGATTGTAATAATAATTTAAGGAGCATAAGGTCAAAATATTCATCTCATCAGCGTACCTAAAGGAAAACAAGATGCTGAACAACTATTTGAAGAAATAATGATTGAAAACTTCCCTTGCCTGGTGAAGGAAATGAACATAAAACCTCAGGATGATCAGAGGGTCCCAAAAACTATGGATCCAAAGAAGCCCACACCAAGACACATCATAATTAAAATACCAAAGGTTAAATACAAAGAGAGAATCTTAAAAGCAGCAAGAGAAAAGCAGATAGTTACCTATAAGGGAATGCCCATAAGACTGGCAGCTGATTTCTCAAAAGAAACTATGCCGGACAGAAGGACTTGGCATAAAATATTTGACAGGATGAAGACCCAGGATCTACAACCAAGAATACTTTATTCAGCAATGCTATCATTTAGAGTTGAAGGACAGATAAAGAGCTTCCCAGACAAAATTAAGCTAAAGGAATTTATCACAACCAAGCCAGTATTATAGGAAATGGTGGAGGGACTTCTTTAAAAAGAAAAAACACATATAGAAAACAGGAATAAAGAATGGTAATGACTACATTTCTATCAATAAGTACCTCAAATAGAAAAGAATTAAGTGATCCAACTAAAGGATAGAGTGGATGAATGGATAAGAAAACAAGACCCCTACATATGCTGCCTACAAGAGACTCACTTCAGATGAATTGACACACGCAGACTAAAAGGAAGGGGATAGAAAAAGATATTGCTTTGATGAACCTAGAAGGTATTTAAGTCAGACAGAGAACAATAAACACTACATGATTTCACTTATATGCAAAATTTAAAGAACAAAAAGAACAAACTACTCAAAAACAAATTCACAAATATAGTGGACAATTTGGTGACAGACATGGGGGCAGGGTTGGGGGGCTAGGAGAATGGGTGAAGGGTTAAAGAAGTACAAATTAGTAGCTGATGGATGGTCATGGGGATGAGGATCACAGCATAGGGAATGCAGTCAGCATTAATATGTTGGCAAAGTGGAGGGTCGGGGGAGGGAGGAAGCGATTGGGGGGATTATTTTATGAACTATATACCTGGCTAACCAATGTACTGTGTACTTGAAACTAATTAAAGTAAATAAATTTTTAAAAAATTTAAATAAAAAAAAACAGTAGTTTTCTCCAGGATTGTGTTATGACATTTCTAGTAATATTTTTATGAAAATATTATTCACACAATATATGTAAATATTTAGGTATGTGTGCACATACACAAAGATATAATAATACATGACCAAATAACATAAATGAATAAGAGAATAAAAGGTCAGGAAAAATTACTCGTACCAAATAGTAGAGTCAATAGGTTACTATCCTTAATAAATAAATAAATGACTCTTGCAAACCAATATGAAAATACAACACCTCCAAACAAACAAACAAAAAACATAAGCAGGCAATTTATAAAATAAGAAACACAGTTAGTTATTTCATAGAAAACAGTTCAATTTCAACTGTCATTAAAGAAATACATATAAAGAATACTCTTTTTCACCTTTCAAGATAACAATTTTAAAAATTGGTAGTACCTAGTTTTTGTTAATGTGAGGAAATACAGGTATAATCATATACTTCCTGTGATATGTAAATTAATGTTATTTTTCTGGAAAACAACATAGTAACATATATTTTAAAAACAAATAATATTTATAAATTTTTGATGCAGTAATTTTTTTTAATTCTAGGAATTTTACTAAGAAAATAATCAATATACAAATGTGTCACAAAAACAAAATTTAGGTGATTGATTAGGTAAACTGAGGAATATCTATAAAATAATGTATGTTTTCTATAACATTAAAGGTGTGAAAAATACTCACAAGATAATGCTAGGTGATAAAAGCAGATGAGGTAATGGGATTCTATATTCTTCGAAATAATTTGTGCGATGTGAAAAAGAACTAGAAAGACATTAATATGTCTCTGTTCAAATATGCTAATTTTTATTTTATTTTGCATACATTTTGATATTTTCAAAAAATTTTTGCATGGCTATTCCTCTCATAAATTGTTTATTAGTTTTTTTTTATTGCTACTGTAACAAATTACCACAAATTTAGCAACTTAACACAAATTCATTATCTTACAGTTCTGTATGTGTCTCATTTAACTAAAATCAAGATGTTAACAAGGGTGCCATCCTTTCTGGAGGCTCCAGGGAGGAATTCATTTTCTCATCTTTTCCAGTTCCTAGAAGCCACCCACATTGCTTGGCTCGTAGCCCCTTCCTCCATCTTTAAAGCCAATAACAGCAGACTGAGTTCTTCTAACATTTTATCACTCTGACTTCTAACTTCTGCTTCCCTCTTCCACTTTTAAGGACTCTTGTGAGTACAGTGGGCCCACCTAGAAAGTTCAGAATAATCTCCCTATTTTAAAGTCAACTAATAAGCAAACTTAATTCCATCCACAACCTGAAATTCTCTGGGCCATGTAATATAACATATTCACAGATTCTGGGCAGTGACCTGGATACTTTTGGGGGGTCAATATTCTGACCATCACAAATGCTAAAAAATAAAAATCAGTATTCTATATAAACAGAACTTCCATGAAGATGCACTTTAAGTGTTTATGAAGAGAGTTTAACAAGTCAAAAATGACATCTTGTACTGAAAAAATAAATCAAGAATCCAGTGGAACTTACCACCAAGATAGAGCTCTTCTCCAATTAATCCAGAGTAGCCTCATTGGATCTATTATAAATATCACTTGGAGTAGACTCTGTTTCAAAGAAACAACTCAAGGAAATGATTGATAATGTAATGAGGAGTTATTACTTCATTCTTAAAGGATTATATTCCTTTAAACCTAGCTGTATATTGTATCTCTGTTTATTTCTTACACAAACTTGTTAACTGAGTCATAATTTTATTTCATTAAACACTGATTTTTAATATAAAAATTATAATTATCTTCATATTATGCACTGTTTATCTATTATACACTTTTTTAGTTAACCAAGAACATAAGCATTAAACCTCTCAGGCAACTACAAGCACAACATCACATATCAAAATTTCAGTGGCCATGCCTTTAAGAGATGTCTGAGGCTTAAGGGTAAGGCTTAGAAATTAAATGCTACTAAAAATTAGTAAATATCACAAGGTTTTCATAAAACAAATATTATCACTTATTTTAAATAGGTGCTTAGTGAAGGCAGAGGATTGGACTCTGATTGTTTAAAGTCCTTCCAAGTCTCAGGCTGCTCAAGTGGCCTTTATTATTCCAAAGAAGAGGACAGGCTTGATTTAGGAGCTAAGGCTCTGACTTGGTATTTCTCAATCCCATTCACTGCCTGGTAGCTGCAGGTCAAGATCCCTGGGGAAAGACAGAAGGACCCCTGGGCAGTGGACTCGGATAATGTCCTCAAAGAAGAAATCGCACCTCCCACATTCACACCTCACCTTCCTGACTTGGAAAACACCTCCAGTTAATGAGCAAATCTGGCATCTGTCAGCTTTTTGTAAGCAAGCATTTCACAAGGTTTACAGAAAAGTAAAGTAAACAGAGTTCTGAGTAACAAAAGAGTGGCGTTTATGCATTCTTTGATTCACTTTAAAGGATGGTATAAACTGACTTTTTAACCAAGCATTAGGCAAGATCTGGGCCCAAGCCATTCTATAATAAACAGTGACATGGCTATATTAAAATATTTACTTAGTGTGCTAAAGTGACTTATAGGAAGAGTGGCTACTACATAGAAGTACTAAGTATTAAGGCGTCAGGTGCCACGGGTGGCATAAATATTCCATGTGCACTTGTTTATAGGAAAACCCCATCTGGATTTGGCTAAAACAGCAGGCACCCTGGTGACCCCAGTTTTGCTATTGGAAAATATAACACAAGTGTTCACTCATCTAGAATAACTACAGTGCTAAGTGCCAAATGACAGATGGGAGGGGATTGGCTTTTCTCAATAAAATCCAGGCACTTCATTGTGAAGGGTTTCATTGTAAGGACTCCTCGGCATTTATAGACTCTCAGAGTAGATATGCAGCTAGAAGAGGCGAGGTGCTGGGTCAGGCTGACCACAGCCTGCCTATTCAAGATCACTTGGCCTAATCATATCCATGCAAACTGGACACAATTTGGCCTGGGATAGTACACGAACATCAGTGTCATCAATCTGTACCCCACCTTTCCCGAACTCAGTTACGTTGAGTAGCCATCAGGCAGATAAGCTGTGGGCCTAGCCTCATGTGATCAAAAGAGCACAGTATTTTGAGACAGAAAATCTGGATTTGGAGCACTGCTCCTTCATTTACTTGAGTATAACTTTTAGGGGGAGAGAGAAAGCAATGCATGTTGACAGGCATTGTATTGAATGCTTTTCCTATGTTATCTTACTGATATTCTCATGCCAATACCATGGCACAGGTAGTACTTCTCCATTTTATAGGTTTACATAAATCATTTCAGGAAATGAAAGGTCTTCCTGGGATGGACTTTAGTCATCCCTTCAGATGAACACATCAACCTTCTCCAAAGGTTGACCCAAGTATAGTGGAAGCAATAAAAACAATAAAAGTAAAGTGGTCCTCTAAGACTATTAATTTAATTTGAGCAAAACTGTCTCTGCATGGCAGCATGCCTATCCAACAGTACAGAGCTCAAAAATATATAATCTTAAATTAAAACTTAACTGTTAACTGAAAACTAAAATTTCTATATGATCAAATAAAGCAGCTCCCTCCTCCTCCCCTTCCACTCGATTGTAAACCTCCCCCAACTGAATTTGATTAATAAATTTTTTTCACTCAACAACTCACTCAACAAAGATGTAATGACTACCTACCTTGCATAGAGCTCTTTTTAGACAATGAAGATATAGTAAAAAACAAAGTGTCTACCTCCATGGAGCTGATCTCCTGGGGGTGACAAATGATTATGTATGATTATGTGAGTATTTAACATAATTTCAGGTAGTGATAAGAGAAAGAAAAATTAAGCAGATATAGGAATGAAGAACAATTAGGAATGCTATTTTATATAGAGTTGCTAAGTAAACCAAAGCTATTAAGAGGCATGGAAAAAATTAATTTAATTTACCATCTTTGGCATCATAGCTCAAAGTTTAAACTATTCAACTTCACCATGACATGAAGAAAATAATACTGAGTTGAGAATTATTTGAAACTCTGGTCTAATCTTTAACATTAACTTATTACATAGTCCTGAGAAAATTTTATCGTTTTATAGATGAGGAAATGAGACCCAGAAAGGTCTTATGATGTCCTCAAGGCAACAAAACTGGTATAAGCCTTTAAAGTTTCTTTCTACTCTATATTTCCAGAATTGTACTGTCCAATATGGAAGCCACTAGCCACATATGTTACATTTAAACTGATTAAACTTTAAAAAAATCCAAATTCAGTTCCTCAGTTGCACTATCTACATTTTAAGTGCTTAGTAGCTATAAGAGGCTGGTGGTTGCCACATCAGCATGAAGACTATAGAATATTTATTCCACTGTAGCAAGTGGAGAGCCCTATTATAGAGTTCTATGGAGTATGTTAGCTCTTGAGAGAGGGGAAAAAAACTGTTTGTTTACATTTTTTTCTATTTCTACCAGATGATTTGGTATGTTAGAGTCAAATCATTTGGGTTGGTTTTAGCCCAAGAATTTTATACCCAGTCAAGTTGTTTTTTATGTACAGAAATACCAAAATGCTTAAGAAATAATATCATCTACAACACCTTCTTGGAAAAACAAATGAAGATGTAATCTAACTGCTTGAGTGACAAAGAAAATTAAAGAGTCTCAAAGTGGTAAAATCAGAGTAGAAAATATTGAATGATGTGCACCAAAAGCAATTAAACAAAGATCCATCTAAATAAATATGATTGCAAATTAAGTACAACTTTCTCTAGAAAATGCAAAACATATAAAGTGTAAAGATGATTTAACATATAGTCTGGATTTTAAAGTGAGAAAAACTAATGAAATTGCATAATAATACTCAAGGTTGATCTTGAAAGTGAGGTGGTCCCACTATCATAGTCATGGTGAAAGTGTAAATAGTGTAAACTCTTCTATAAGTATTAATAACCTTGAAATTGTTAAACTTCTCCCACCTTGATATTCCACTTATAAGAAACAATCCCAAGAACATAATAAATAGCACCAGTAAAGAGTAATTTGTCTATTAAGTTATTCATTGCAGTATAATATATAGAACTCAAAGAAAAATTAAAAATATATTTAACAAGAGAGGAATAATTAAGTTCTAGTATATCACTAAAATATAAAATAAAAATAAAAATCATGATTGTAAAAAAAATTAATAACATGGAAAAATGTTTATAATATGACTTTAAGGGCAAAAAGCAAAATAAAAACAAACAAACAAAAAACAACTCAATAATAGCTAACACTTATTCAGTGTTTAGTAAGTGTCAGTCATTTATCTAAAGATTTGAGGTATATTGTATCATTCACCCCTCAGAATACCTATAAGCAGTCAGTACCAATATTATCTTTGATATACTATTAAGGAAACAGAGCCTTGTAGCTAATTTGCCCCAGGCTCTTAAATCACTAAGTGACTGAGCCAGGCCCTTCTGATGCAAAGTCTGTACTCCTGATTGCCTTCTCCCCAGGAAACTCATTATGAGAGCAGCATGCTCCCAGCCATTTAAAAAAAAAAATGTGCTCATTTAGAAAAAAATCCTCACTAGAAATACACAAAAACCTCAACAATGATTGTCTCTCTGAATGATGATGAGGTTACAGATTGCTTTCATTTTCTTCTTCAAATTAGTATTTTTTAAAAAAAATCATTCTGGCAGTGAACATTATTCAATAATTGAAAAAAATGTAATGAAAAAGAGAAGCCATCTTTAAACACAGATTTGTACACCAAGGGGAAAAAAATAATAATTCAAAAGGCAAAGCTAAAAATGGAATTCCAAAGTGTTGCCTGGAAATTAGTGGGAGTTCAAAGGAGTTAAATAAAAGATGGAAAATTGGAGATATGCCATTACTAAATCTTTAAGCTCTTCCAAAAGGGATCTGTTTGCGGTTGTTGGTTTCTATCTCTCAGCTCTCAGCTTAACTAATGAGCATTTACACAATACTGAGAAGTTAGAAGCCACTCAGAGGCTCCAAACTTATGAGTCTGCCTAGTTGTTGTTATTTTGTTTTAATTGGTTTCTTTATTGGCCTAACAAACGAATTTACTGTCAGCAGTCTCTTTCCCCCTCTCTCAATTTTATTATTATTATTTTTTAAATCAGGCAACACTTTGTTGAACCAACCTGACCCTGAAGAATGCTTCCTGGCACATTGTCCAAGAAGTCTAGCAGAAGTTTGTGTGATTATCTTTATGAGTGAGGACAGTTTAGTCTAGTCCCTTTTTTGTTAAATAACATAATCACAAATAGTACCCCAGCAAATAGGAGAGCTGTTATTATCTTTGATTGGTTGTTCATCAACCATCATGGTCCACAGAGGTCATAGAAGATAACTTCACACACTGCAAAAAAAAAAAAAAAAAAAAAACATCAAAAAGTCATGTACATATTTGTCATCCTCATTATTATATTTCAGTAGTTTCTCTGCAACATTTCGAGGCTGATTCCAATGTTGTCGCCCTTCTTCAACATTCACTTCTGGGGAGGCAACTTCTAACTCTTAGACTCAGAATTGAAACAATGCACTGGAAAGTAGTATATTAATTATTTAAACTTTGAAGAATTACTTTCTCTGAGCCTCTCCTAATTATTTAAATTTCCATTTTAGTATCCTCACTTTTTAAGCCCAACAAAACAACTCATATGGAAAAATAGAATAATGCAAAAATCTCAGGAATTAGAATCACCAGATTTGGGTTGGAATCCTACATGATCGTTTACTAGATAAGACCTGCAACAAGTGTTTAACTGCTTTGAGTCTCATTTTCTAGAAATTGAAGTGTTGATATTAAGATTCAAGATACACACACACACACACACACACACACACACACACAATGATGCCTGGCATCATTATAAGATGTGCTTAATGAATATGCTCATTCTTGGAACCTGAAGCACAGTAAGGGTAGTTTCAGGCCTTGGTTCTTTGTTTTTACTTAACCAAGTTTGAGAGTCTATTTGAGATGAAAAGCATTTTATTTCTAAACATGGAAGAAAGCAGAACTTCTGCTAACGTTTCTTCTTGGTACCAGTTCATTTCCATGCTGTGTCATGCCCTAAAGAATTAGATTGTAAACCACCCATAGAAAACAGCATTATCTGTATACTGGATGACCCAACCTGTCAGCACCACCATTTAGAGACAGTGCCCGAGATGACCCCAGTTCCATTCTTTTCCCTTGTACTCCTTATCTTGTGTTGAGAGTGGGAGATGTTGCAAATCATTAGTCTTCATTTTGTCTAACCAACATGGGCCCAAGATTATTTTACTTGTGTCTCATTCCCTCATTTTAGACTATGCAATATGCTTTCAAGTTACCATATCTTCCTGAATCTGTAGCAGACTGGATAGGCTGGGTTATGTCGCAGTAACAAATATCTAAAAATTCTCAGTGACCTAAGGCAGCAAAAGTTAATTTCTTGCTCATGCTATGTATCCATTGCAGATGGTCTAAGGGCTCTGTTCCAATATCTACTCTGGGGCCCAAGGTGATGCAGCATCAACTCCATGGAACATTGTCAGTATCTCTGAAAGAAAGAGAAGAAAATTTGATGTTGGTATTTGAAACTTATACCCAGAAGACAGCATGTCAATATTTCAGTGACTAAAATAAGGCATATGCCCATACTAGAATTTGAGAGAACAGAAACATACACCACTACCACATTTCTTAAAGAATAAATAAAACACTTTCATACTACACCCATCACACATCTGTAAAATATGCTAACTAGATAATATTAGCCTCATTATAAAAATAAATACATATCCACAAAAGAAAGAATTAGTAGGCTGAATTTAAAGTTTTCTGCTATGCAAAAGACACTTTCAAAATAATGAGAAGACAAGCCAAAGACTGAAAGAAAATATTTGTAAAGTCATATCTGTTAGCCGAAATATACAAAGAACTCTTAAAACTCAATAATAAGAGAATGAACAACCCAATTAAACAATGGGCCAAAGACCTTAACAGACACCTCACAAAGAAAACATACAGATAGCATATAAGCATATGAAAAGATGTTAAACATCATATGATGTTAGGGAACTTCAAATTAAAACAACAATGAGGTGACAGTGCACACATATTAGAATGTTCAAAATTCAAAACACAACACCAAACATTGTTGAAGGCATGGAGCAACAGGAACTCTCATCCATTGCTTGTGGGGATGCAAAATAGAATAGCCACTTTGGAAGACAGTTTTGCAGTTTCTTATAAAACTGAACATTCTCAGCATGAGATCCAGTAATCGTATTCCTTGATGTTTACCCAAATGAGTAAAAATGTATATTGATGCAAAAATATGCACATGAATGTTTATAGCAGATTTATTCATAATTTCCAAAACTTAGAAGCAACTAAGAAGTCCTTCGGTAAATGACTACATAAATAAACTGTGATATATCCAGACAATGGAATATTATTCAGCACTAAACAGAAATGAGCTATCATGTCATGAGAAGACATAAATGAAACTTACATGCATGTTACTAAGTGAAAGAAGCTAGTATGAAAAGGCTCATATTGTATGATTCTAGTTGTATGACATTCTGGAAATGGCAAAACTATGGAGGCAGTAAAAAGATCAGTGGTTCCCAGGGGTTATGATTAGAAAAAGGTGACTAGGTGGAACATAGAGAATGTTTAGAGCAGTGAAACTACTCTGTGTTTGATACTATTGATACTGTAGTGGTTGATACATAGTTATAAAATTTTCCAAACTCATGAAGTGTATAACGTCAAAGTGAACCTTAAACTATGGATTTTGGGTGATAATGATGTGACAGTGTAGGTTCATCAGATGTAACAAATATCCCACTCTAGTGGGGGATCAACATAATGGGAGAGGTTGTGGGGCTGGGCAGGGGATTTATAAAAAAAATCTCTGTACCTTTGACAATTTTGCTGTGAACCTAAAACTACTCTAAAACTTAATTTTATTTTTAAAAATGAAAATGAACACATCTTAAAGGTTAAGTGGCTTGAATAAGGTCATGCAAAAGAGTGCTTTGCACATAGAATATAATAAATATTTGTTGAACAAATGAATGAAGGGACATGTGAATTAAAGAAGAAGTAAAATGATGAAAGGCAGGTTGCAAGTAAAGGAGACATCTTTCTTAATACAGGGTTCTTTCTGTTCTGCTTATATCATACTGCTACCCAGTTTCTCTCCCACCCTTGCTCTCATCCAGGCTACTAACAAGTATCTTTCACCCCCAAGAAGGTTTCCATGTTTTCATTTCTCTCTGTTTGTAAAGTAATTTGGATTCTTGAGTTCTAGAATGGCAAATAGTAAGAAATCATATCGCAGTTTTTGAAGCATGCACACATACACACACAGATACACAAAAACTATCAACTTATAATTAGAGAAGTGATTGTGGAGGGTTGTTAAAGGAAATAGTAATTCACATAATTTTAACTAAAAACCTGTTACCAAGAAAGAAGTTGTAATAGCAATGCCTGAGTTCGTAGATTATCATTTTATTATAGTTATTATTTTGAATTTTGTTCCACTTAAGCAGTGATAACAAGCTTCCACAGATGTTACTGTCCTGAAGAGATAGCTGTGGCACATGGGGTTCAACTGAGAACCCAGAAGACTAGAGAAATAAAAAATGAAAGAAAGAGACAGACAGAGAGACAGGGAGTATTTAACTAAAAATGCCTCTAGTACTAGGCAGAACAAAAAGAATGAAAAATTCTTCATCCATGAGGATCAAAAACTGCATATGAGCCAAATACATCTGTTGAATGTTGAAAGTGACAAAATACAGCTCAGAGAGAGAATGCACTGAATCATTAAAAAAATTCCTAAGAAACTTAACAAGTACATCTAGACACTGCTCAAGTATGTGTTCTGATGGCTCATGGAAACATCCTAGAGAAGTGATTCAAATGGCTTGGAAAATATGGCCTCTTCCCTTGGATGATTCACCAGTTGAGAAGACAGTAGGAACTCAAGGTAATTGTAATTGGGAGTTTCTTAGGACCATAAAGAATCCTATATATTGTGCATACAAGAAGATATTGAGGCATTTGAGTAATGGTGTATGAGGGAGATGGATAGAAGAAACAAAGGTGGATTTTTTTTTACATTTTTAATTTATTTTTAATGAATCAAATAATTCAAATATTTAAAAGTACAAAGTAATACACAGTGAAAAGTCTCCCCCAACTTCTGTCACAGTCACTCAATTCCCCTTTCTAGTATCAATAATCAATTCTTAGTATATTCTTCTCACATAATATTTAGAAATTCAAACAAAAAAAGTTTTAATTTTCCTCCTTTTAATTCAAATATTCACATACAGTTCAAATGATTCTGCACCTTAAAATAGAGCTTGGAAGCAAATCTTAAAATTGAACACATATATAAAAACCAATGAAATAACTCCATCTCTAAATCAATGTGAAGAAAGCCAGTTTAAAAAGCAAACCTCCTTAGTTCACAGTGAATAACTGATTCCTTTACCTCAGTGGCTTAATTTAAGCTTGAATTATTCAATTTTAAATGCAAAACATGTAACAATGTGCTGTACAAAATAGATATCTGCATTCATCAAACTTGTTTGAATGAATGAGTGAATGAATGAGTGGAAGTTTCCAGACACCAAAAGCATTAACTGTGGAATTGTAAAATAAACACATCTTCCCTCCCCACATTCCAAAGAGGCTATGAGAATTTTAATGGCATCTCACTATAACACACTCACAAATTAGATGTCAAGGCACATCTCCCATGGATCTCGTCCAAGTCACCAAAATGACTTCCTTATATTGAACTCCCAAGACAGAATTATAGTGCAGTGGTTGGGAATTTTAAAGTTTATAAAACACTATGAATTCTCTAGCTCCTTGCCTGCACCCTGCTGCACTGTTTTTCTCTGTTGATCTCTGATTTCTCTATCACTTTGCTCTACAACAGGGCTATTTAAAAGGATGGCAAATTTAGATCTCACCGTCGTCTGCACCCCTTGAGGATAGAAAGTTAAGACACTTTGAACCAATCACTTTATTCCTTAATTTCTATTTTATCATCTGTGAAAAAAAATGGTTAAAGCACTAGGATTTCTTTCCACGTTTTGTAGTTCTTTGGTGAAATTATATTACTGGTCACACCATGAGTGGTAGTAAAAACCACATACAAAAAGGGAACAAAATTTGTATTAAATATCAACAAACACAGTGTAACAGGATTATTGCATATGTCAGAAGAGGAAGGTTTTCATAAGTCAGGTTCCCAAATGAGCTCCTCCCTTGTCTAATTTTAGTAATTTGAGTTCTTATTGGAAAGTAGGTGGTATTCATGTCTTGAGTATGAAACTGCTCCCAAACTCAGAGGTGCATTGTATTGTTGCAATATGCCATCAATAGCATATATGAACTATACTTTGTTGAGGATTTGCTGGATTTTGTTGGAAGTGTTCTAAATGATGACGCAGACTAAAGAACTTTCTGAATTCCACCTCTAATCCTTGGCATGTTATTCTCTCCGAGTAAGACATCCATAAAATAAAAGGTAACAAGATTTTGCTTACCTATTCCTCAAAGTTTATTTCCCTGATGGGAACCATTTATTATTCATTAACTCTTAGAAATAGGTGTTCCTAACAGTAAGTTTACCGCTTTGAGCCAAGACAGGTTGTCTCAAGGAATCACACACTATTGTTTTCATATTTTAAAGGGAAAATTAAAAAGTGGTTTCTAGAGTAGAAGTACCAAAATTACAAAGAGGATGAGCAGTTTTATTTTCATAGGAATGCTTCAAGGTATTAGCATGATTAATTCAGAAGCGAGATTAAAGAAAGAGCATAATGATTGTTTACAAATATATAAAGCTAACAGGTTCTTTATGGCTCCGTGAACAAAATTTTGAGAGATGAAATTTTCAGTATGGCAGATCTTGGTTTAGTTTGACGAAAAATTTCTAGTAGGTAGAGATCCCCAGAAATGGAATAAATTTTCTGTGACTTATTGAATTCTGAAGAATGTGAAGACTACAAGAAAATTTTTGATGGTAATTCTCAGGGATGGCTTAGGTTGAGAGAATCTGATGACTGATCCATATCTAATATCCTAAAATACAAGTAATATCTGAAAAATTCCCATGAAGTAATAATCAAACTTCAATAATATTTTCCATCTTCACAAAAGAATGAAAAAAGAAATAGTATTTATTGTAAGATTGTACAGATTAAGAAAAAGAAAGCAGAGTGTAATGATCGACGTGGAAAATTAAAAGTAATAAAACATGGTTACAAAATGTTTTGTCATATAGAAGCACTTTACTGAAAGAGAAGTAAGAGGGTACCTCAAAGATTACAAAGACCCAGTAAAAAATAGAAATCTTACTTAGGAAACTGCAAAAATATGACTCATTAAAAACTAAAATGTAGTTTTTTCATGAATTAGAAATACAAAGCTTACTATAAAATAATTTTCAAATAATGTAAATCATAAAACAACATGAACAAAATTGAAAGGAAAGCTTACTGTAATAAGACAAGGAAATAACATATACAGATTGGGAAGGAAAAGATAAAACTGTTTGCCAATAATCTCATTGTGTAGAAAATCTAAAAGAACTGACAAAAAAAAATCTTCTTGAACTAGTAAGCAATTATAGTAAGGTCGCAGGATCAGGGTTAATATACAAAAGTCAATCACTTTCCTGAATTAAGTGATGAATGCATGGAATTTGAAATTGAAAACACAATACTGTTTATATTAGCATCACATGAAATGAAATACTTAGTTATATATCTAACAAAATATGTATGAGAGCTATATGAGGACCGCTACAAAACTCTTATGAAGAAAATTTTAGAAAGAACTAAGTAAATAGACAAATATCTCACATTCATGGATAGGAAGAATCAATATTGTTAATATGTCGGTTCTTCATAACTTGATCTATAGATTCAACATGATCTCAATTAAAATCCAGCAAGCCATTTTACGGTTATTGACAAACTGATTCTAAATTTATATGGCAATACAAAGACCCAGAATAGCTGACATAATATGTAAAGAAAAGAATGACATTATAGGACTGAAAATATCTGATTCAAGACTTACTAGAGAGTTATAGTAATCAGGACAGGTGTGGTAGTGGCTAAAGTAGAGACAAATAGATCAATGGAACAGCATAAAGAGCCCAGAAATAGACCCAAGTATATAAAACCAACTAATTTTTGACAACAGAGTAAAAACAATACAATTAAGAAAAATATAGTCTTTTCAATAAAACTAGTTTTATGGAAAATAGTTTTCAGGAAAACTATTCATTTACATGCAAAAAATAATAATAATAATAATAAAACAAGCCTGGATACAGATCTTAAACCTTTCACAAAAATAAATTAGAAATGGATCATAGACCTAAAAGTAAAATGTAAAACTATTGAACTCTTAGAAAGTAACAGAAGACAAAATCTAAGTGACCTTGGGTTGAATATACCACCAAAGGCATAATCCATATAAGAAAGAACTAATTAGCTGGACTTTATTAAAATTAAAAATTTCTACTCTGTGAAAGACAATGTCAAGGGAACGAGAAGATAAGCCACAAACTGGAAGAAAATATTTGCAAAAGATATATCTGAAAAAAAGATAGTTATTCAAAATACATGAAACACTGTTAAAACTCAACAATAAGAAAATGAGCTAAAAAATGGGTAAAAGACCTTAACAGATACCTCACCAAATAAGATATACAGATGGCAAATGATCATATGAAAAGATACTCAAGAAATAAACAGCAATACAATAATAGTAGGGGACTTAGATCATCCAGACAGAAAATCAATAAAGAAACATTAGCCTTAAATGACCAGATAGATGTACTTAACATATATACAAAAGCATATCCAAAAGCAGCAACATAAACATTTTTCTGAAGTGCACATGGAACATTCTTCAGGATAGAAAATATTTTAGGCCACAAAACAGCCTTAATAAATTTACGAAGACTGAAATCATATCAAGAATTGTTTCTAACCATAATGGTGTAAAACTGGAAATCAGTTACATGAAGAAGACCAGAAAATTCACAAAGGCGTGGATATTAAACAACATGCTACTGAATAATCAATGGGCTGACAAATAAATCAAAAGAGAAATAAAAAAAAAAATGCCTTGAACAGAAAAGGATAGCTTTATAAGAAGGGAAAGTAAAACAACAGTACACTTTCAGAAATGGAGGTGGGCCTGAACAAGAGAATAGTGGCTCAAAAAGCTCAAAGGGCTCAGTAACAAAGTCACTGGGGTTTTTATCCCTATTTGCTGTGGGTGGTTACTTTTCTTAGAGAAGTGGGCTTTCTTGATTGAGAACTAAGATTGACAGGACCCAATGACTCATCATTTTCTTTGTGTGCATGTTCATTCTCAGAATTCAGTCTGTTATAATGATATTAATGAACTTTCAGGCATACACATCATATTATAATGATGGCATAATAAGGCTCAGGTGAATTGAAGGTCATTGGGGGGTCTTTATTACACAGGTGTGAGTGACTGCCTGGAACTAGTAATCAATGAACTGCTCACTTGTTTCCCTGTAGGAGTTATTTTTAGCCCAAAAATGTCTTCTGGCTTGCTTAATTGTGGACGGACTAGGGTGAACCCTTTCTAGAATAGGACGATCTCAGCGTCTTTGCTGGCAGACCTGAAACGCCCTAACTTTCCTGACTAACCCTTTTTCTGAGATCCATTGACCCCTTCTTATTAGTGTAGATGTTGAGGAATAGTAGGTCTCTTCTGTATATGCTCCCTGCTGAGGAGGGTTGTAGTCTTTGCTTATTAGCGTTTCACGGAGCTCTTTCTTTCTCTGCCTTAGTTAGGACAAGGTCATGGGTATGCTGCTGAAGTGCCACCTCTGTCCCTAGACAAGGAAAAATGAAGATACAAATTTATTACTTGAATCATATACCTAGTTATGTTTCTATTATTAATTTGCCCATCAGGCGAGTAAAGGAAAACAGGCTTGGTTAATATATTTTGTGAAATAAAGAAAAAACTTGAGTTAAAGTTTCCATCCCTTCTCAGACTCTAAGAGCTCTGTTTTAGCCTAGAGCCATTCTTGCTTTATTAAAGAAGCCAAGGAGAATGCTGAGTTTCAATGATGTTTATCAATAGCCAGAGGACCTGAGTCACCAGTTTCAAGGAAATTATCTAAATTTGAAGGAGGGGGTCTTTCTCCAAAGAAAGGAGGAAAAAAAAAAGATTTAATTGGGTTTACTAAAAAAGATTAACAATTTTGCCAGTCATAGCCCATATTACTAGGGCAAATGTGAGGCCAGCTTCTTATATCAATGGGAAATATGACAAGTTGAGCATTTAGCTCTCTTTAGTTCACAATGTTAGGGAGGTAAATTATAGCTATAGAGTATTATTCTTCTTCTAGCTCTTCTGGAGTCTGAGTCTGGGGGTCTGGTTCTAAACTATTTCAGTGCTTTGATTCGTGAAGATTATTTGAAGGGTTTTTTCCCCCCCTGTTATCCTGCATAATATAGGCTGAGTCATTTATTTGATTATGGGACCACTGCACTGACATTGATGATAGAGAGAGAATCAAGATGGCAGGTTACCAAAAGAACATGGTTCAGTGACAGTTCAAACTGAAGAGGAAATTTCAGGAATTATCTACAAGTGACTAACCTTGTAATCAGCTCTCTGTTCTGCTTCTGTAAACATGCTTACTGCATAGGCCAAAGGGCAGAATGGTCTCAAAATCAACCGAAGTCTCACCCTCCCCTTGGATTGTTCTGTCTAGATAACAGATGTATTGCCTAAGTACCTGTTTGAACTGCCTGTAACCCATAGCAACTCCCTAGGTCTGTAGCCAGCTGAGAACAAATCAACCAATCAGTTAACTGTAATGGTGTGGATATAAAAGAAAAATTGCCCCTAAGCTCAGGGCCCAGATCTTCAGAGCACTAGCTCCTCTGGGACCACGTATAATAAATCTGAATTCTCTCTGAGTTACTGCTTGTTTTTTTTTGCTGGACTGGTTTGGGGAGTTTTCCACAATAAAACTAAAACTAATTTCTTTATTTTTTGTAATGTATATAAAATATGAGATGTTAAATGAGATTATTTTAAAGCTATATTTTCATTGAGTTTTAGAATTAAATATTGAATCTTTGATGAGTCAAATCTAAGTAATTAATCAAACCTTATAATAATGAGATATGGGGGTGGTGAGCAGTGTCTTCTGAAATATTTTTTAAGCAAAAAATCTACATATATTGAAAAGCAAATATGCTGTAATTGACTTAAAACAATCTTGAAAAAGTTCAGAAGTTTAAGGATTTTAATATTGGATTTTATACATTTATAGTAATCATTTGGATTTTAAGCTGACAATAAAATCTCACAGAAATGAAAAATAGAAATGAAAGTCTTCAAAGTCCGCTTGAACATAGGAAAGACTCTTCCCAAAAGTTTTGTTTCCTCTCGATTTAACTGTGAATAGGTTAATTAGTAATCTGATATTCATGGAAGCTTTGTTCTTTCACTAATAACATATCCTTGATCATGAAAATGTGTGGTCATCAGAAGTCCCTTGACTCATTACATGAGGCTTCCTCATTTCCTTACCTCTAGGGATCTGAGTCATTGTAACTCAATTGGGCTAGTACTTTGGGTAATTCTTTATAAATGTTCATTAAATGTTTAAATAATGTCACAAGAATCTGTGGAAACTAAATTGTATTAAATAAAGGCATAAAATCTTGTATATCTCTTGGTAAGAATTCTAAAGTTTTCTTCATCTAGGCCATAAGCATTTCTTGGCAAGTTGTTTTTTAATAATGATAGCTAATACTTATATACTGTCCTCAGCATTTTACATGAATGAACTCATTTAATTTCATAGCAACTTTATGAAGTGCATATGATTGACATCTACAGTGTACAGATGTGGAAACTGAGACACGGAGAGGTTAAGTAACTTGCTCGAAGTCACATATCATTTTACTTGAGTGATTGAGCTCTTAAGCGCTTTTAGCCACTGCATTATGCTGCTTCTTACATAATTTATCTTCTTACTATTTCAAAGGTGATTTTCTTCTTTCATTGTAAGGTTATTTCAATTATTAAATAAGTTCATCTATTTAAAGCACTTAAAAGATCTTTGATACATAGGTAGTACTTCAGAAATGTTAGTCTTTAATGTTGCTATCATTATTATTGATATTTGTATACCTTCTAAAAAAGCTATCATATGTATAAAGGAAAGACTTTGATTTGGATATATTCAAATTCTCTTATTGTTTATAGTAATAACAATGTTTAGCATTTTGATTCTCTTTATCTTTTCTAAGTATCCAGTTTTCAAATAACACCTTCGTTTCCTTCTTTCCAAGTGTCTCCTCATCATTATGTTACTGGAGAGTAGGGATCCTCTCCTGGTGCTACGTCCAGGTTATTGATGTCTCAAACAAAGAATTGAGCAAGACACTGAAATACAGCAGAAAACAAAAGTTTTATTAGAAAGGAAAGTACACTTCCAGATGTGAAAGTGGGCCTGAGAAAGAGAAGCATGGCTCAAAAGGCCTGGTAACAAAGCCTTTGGGGTTTATTCCTATTTGCTGTGGGTGTCTACTTGTCTTAAAGGAGTGGGCTTTCTTGATTGACAACTAAGATTGACAGGATTCAGTGATTCATCATTTGCTTTCTGTGCATGTTTGTTCCCAGAATTCAGTCTGTTATAATGATATTAATGAACTTCTTGGCATATGCATCATATTATAATGATGGTATAATGAGGCTCAGATGAGTTGAAGTCATTGGAGTCTTCATTGTGCAGGTGCAAGTAACTGGCTTAAACTGATACCTAATTCTCTGCTTACTTGTTTCTTTGTGGAAGTTACTTTTAGCCTAAAAATGCCTTCTGGCTTGCTTAATTGTGGGTGGGTTAAGGCGGTCCCCTTCTAGGACAGGATGATCTCAGTGTCTTTGCAGGCAGACCTGAAACTCTCTATCTAACCTTCCTGCCTAACTCTTTTCTAAGAGCCATGAACCCCTTATTAGTAGTATAGATGTTGAGGGACAGGAGGTCTCTTCTTCTGTATCTGCTTATTGCTGAGAAGGGTTGTAGTCCATGATTGTTGGGGTTTCATAGAGCTTTTTCTCTTTCTTTCTTAGTCACAGTGGAGTCTTGGGTTTCCTGCTGCCTCAGTCCCTAGACAAGAAAGAGAAGATTTAAACTTGTTATTTAAATCATATGTCTATTAATTTCTATTATTGATTTGCCTATTAAGAGAGTAAAGGGAAATAGTCTTGGTAAAAATATTTCTTAAAGAGTAAAAAAACTTTGGGCCTAAAGTCCCCTCTCAAACTCTGAAGGCCCTGTCTGGACTAACACTATTTCTACTAACAATGGGCTGATGACTCTTATCAATAGCCAGAGGATCTGAGCAGTCACCTGTTACAAGGCAATTATTGGGATTTGAGGTAGAGAGGCTTTTTCCTAAAGAAAGGAGGGAAGAAAACTTAACTAGGTTTACTAAAAAGATTAAGAACTCTACAAGAGATGTCTCATATCATTTCCTGCTAAAAGATTAAGAATTTTACAAGTGATGTACCGTATCAATTATAATTTCTTGTCTAATTGTATTGGCTAGAGTTTCTGGTGCAATGTTAAGAAAAGGGAGTAACAGTGAGGATCTCCTTTCTTTTCCTAACCTACTTTTTAATCTTTTTTTTTTAGAATCAGTGAGTTAATATATGCAAAGAGTTTAACATAGTGCTAACACATAGACAGAACCCAAGAGATACTAGGTAATTATTATTCTTATTCTAATTATGTTTTTGAAAAATCAAAAGGAAGAGACAAATTTGCAAACTGTAACATTCTGTTCTTTTATCCTTAAGTATTTATTCAGGTTCTCCATGTGTGTACAGTATTATTGCATCAACCAGATTTTAGACTTTTATCTTAACCCTCTAATCTACCTAATACAGTGCCTTGCGCTTACCTATAAAGGATGTTCCTTGGTTTCACCAATGAATCAATAAAAAAAAATGAATTTAGGATTATAAGACACAAAAGAGGCATTTATCCAGGACTTAATGTATAAAACCAATTTGACATCCCCATATTTGCATTACTTCTAAAACCAAGGAGAAATGACCATTCCCCTAGATTCTAACTGAAGAGAAGTTCAAAGCCCTTGAAATAACGTAACAATTTAGATGTGAACTGCAGCCACAATTAAGACCTCCCTCAGGGGATTTAAACTGTTGATGATTAACATGTAGAAGTTTACAAACAATCTGGTAGAATAAGGAGTCCTAATATAATATTCAGAGTTTGGGGAAGGAGGTGCAGGAACAAATGTTAACATAATTCTTGGAAAATTAAAGAAGAAAAGAGGGTGGTAATAAAGAAACTAGCACAACCAGAGTAAAAACAATTATTTATGTTATTATCAATAACAACAGAAATGATAATAGCAAGCACTTACATAGATTTACCATATACCAGACCTTATTTAAGATAGATGATAGAGATAGATTTAATCCTTACAAAAATCACATGAGGAAGGTAAAATTATATGGACAAGAGGAAACTAAGGCACAGAGAAGAGTTAAGTACTGAGTCACACATCCAATGGCCAAGTAAACTTGAGTTTATGTTAGCCCTTTGTGGGAGTTGTATTATTAATAAAGTCTTACACTGTCACACAGAGAGTGATGACTGGCAGATGGTGGTCCAAGATGACTTTGGGAGAAAAAAAAATTTCTAACAAGGATTGTAATTGTTTGTCTTGGGGTGTGCTATGTCACTTGTATCTTCCCTCAACATAGAAGATGCAGCTTATTTTACTGGTTAAGAGCATAGATCTTCAAAATTAGAATACCTGGATTAGAGTCTGCCTTCTTCTCTTATCTGTGTGACCTGAGCCTTTTCCATTACTCAATTTTAAAGAATGTTTCTACCATCCATCTACCGGTATCAGCCAGGAACTCAGAATCCCCATTGGTAATGCCTGGCATGCATACTCTATTTCCAATCCATCAAATCCTGCAAATCTCAGCTCCTGATTATCTAGCTCTCATATCTGTTTCTTTCTCACCTTCTCCACTGACACTCTCCTAGTCCAAGGGCTTTACCTGCTGTGTGACCTTGGGAAAGTCATTGTCTCAGTGCCTTAGTTTCTTCATCTGTAAAATGAGGACAATAATAATTCTTACTTCACAGAGCTTTGTGAGGATTTAATATATTAATGCTTCAAATAATTTAGAATGGTGTCTGGCACATCATAAGAATTCAAAAATATATTAGCCTAAAAAACTTTCTAAAGTTTCCCTGTACCTACTCTATTCCTGCTCTAATCTGTTTTCTGCACTAAAGTTAGGATGATTATTTCCAATTTCAGTTTTGACTATGTGTCTGCCTTACTTAAAACATTTCCTGTACCCCCTCTTGTGTTTAGGGGATGAAAATCCCTGCCCCGTGAAGTTTTACCTTCTCTCAAGTTCATCTCCCACTGTGTTCCACCTTGGTCCTGACTCATCACTCATTCCTATCTCCTATTGGTTCCTGGAATGCCCAGATTTCTTCCAACACAGGTTTTGCACATGATGGTCCCTCCATCTGGAATACTTTCCCACTCTCTCTTCCCTTGTCCCAAGGCTGTTCTACTCACCCTTCATATCTCCCTTTACCTATTGGGGAGGACTTCTCTGTTGCCTGTCCTTTCCACCCCAGTCTAGGTCAGTCTCTTTTGTTCATATGCAATCTTAGGACTTCATTCTCCACTTATTCATTAGGGAGATTGTTTTTAAATATTGGTCTCCCCAATTAGATTGCAACTATAACCCAGGAGAGAAAACTCACAAATATATGTTTATATAAGTTTTCTTATAACCCAAATGAGAAGCTCTATGAAGTTTCATTTCCTTCTCTTGCTCCTCAATCTTCAGGTGGGCCTTTACCTGCAAAAATAATTCTTTAAGTCTAATCTCCACTGTGAAATTTTATATTAAGCTTTCTAGAAACACCACCTCATGTCCACCCACGTTGGTCATAACTCAAAAGTCATGGTTTGTTCTCCAGTGGTTCAATTTTTCAAATCTGAGCTATGTAACCTACAAAGTGCTCCAAAGGCAAGAGAGCAGGAAATTCCACAGCCTTAACACTCTGTGTCCCACAGAATAGTCTTTCCTTGATGTATATATGTGGGGGAGGGGAATGGGCAGAGATGAAGGCAACTTCAGAAGGAGCATTTAGAAATAGAGGGAGCACTTCTAATCTTTTTATCTCCAAGGTGACTCACAGATTTTCTTGTGACCCTCTAACTGTTTAATCACACACACACATACACACAAACACTCACACTCACACAACACCAGAACCACCACATCTCAGATAAAATATAATCTAAACCAGAAGTCACAAACTGGAAGTCTCAGGCCAAACCAACACAAAAGTTTGGCATGCAAAATTATCAGATTTCAAGGGAAAAAAATCCAGATTTCCAGTGTTTTTGGAAAAAAAAATGAAAGACTTCAATTGGCTGGAGCTGAGTAATGGTGTTCTCTTTGGATAAGTCAGGCTCTCCCCAGCCTACCAGTCCATATAATCTCCTATAAATAGCCCACAATACTCATTCACTTTATCTGCCTGGTCCCTGTGAGTGGTTGAGTTTTTTAACACTCATCTAACTCTGAAGGTGGGAAGACATATTTTTCTATCTGCTCCTTAGTTTTCAAGGCTATATTACTCATGATGAATTAGCCCTCTCCATCGTTGCATACAACAAGAAAAATCCTTTACTTATCTTTTTCTTCACTCTTTTATATATTGTACCCTTAAAGTCTTACAGGGAATAAGACATGGTCCATTGTTGAGTCACTTATCTCTTAATAGTAACCCCCTTAACTTCAAAAAATATGCTTAGAGTTTTCAAATTACAACTTGTAAGGGCCAAACTAAATTCTAAAATTAAGTTCAGCTTCCTCCCCAGATGATTTGGTTGCACAACAGAACATGGATTAGCAGAGATGATAGGAGGTTGGCAGAGGGAGAAGTAAGGAGGCTAGTAAGGGGATGAGATTCGAAACTCTAGCAGTGGCCAGAGAAAGAAGAGGAGGGAACAAATGCTATCAATTTACTACCAGAATACTGAGCAGTGCTGTCATTTCTCTATGATGGTGACATGTCAACTTACTGTCATCACATTCTGTATTTACATTGTTCCTCCCTACCCCAAAAGATTCTAATGATCATCTCTTCTCTCATCTCTTGGACCTAAACAGATGTTTTTAAAATTTGTGTGTCTATACATAATGAAAACATTTACAAGCTCCAATTAAAGTCAAATGAAAACAACGACTTTGGCTTCTAACCAACTAGCTAAACAACCATAGCAATCAAATCCAAATACAATTTAGGGGCAAGCCAGTGGCTATAAATTGTGATTGAGTTGAGCACAGGATCCTGGTCTTATGAACAAAAAAAAATCCTACAAAAAGTCTGACAGTAGTTTTGATTTTTGTGGAATACACCCAGTATGTGTGTAAGGTCACTTTCAAGATTCTACAATGGACACTATTTTCTATTGCAAATAAAATAGGCATAGGGTGGGTGTAGTGGGTATTCAATCAATATTTGTTGAAAGAAAGAAACAAAGAAAGAAAGGAAGAAAGGAAGAAAGGAAGAAAGGAAGAAAGGAAGAAAGGAAGAAAGGAAGAAAGGAAGAAAGGAAGAAAGGAAGAAAGGAAGAAAGGAAGAAAGGAAGAAAGGAAGAAAGGAAGAAAGAAAGAAAGAAAGAAAGAAAGAAAGAAAGAAAGAAAGAAAGAAAGAAAGAAAGAAAGAAAAGAAAGAGGGAGAAAAAAAGAACTAAGAAAGAGTTCTCCAATTGTAAGTTTTGCTTCCTAGAAAAATGATTATTTTGAAAGCCAACTTTTGTTGAAAAATAAAAAGGATTACTGACTGCCAAAGCTTCTCTGACCTATTAAAAGAGTTTTAATTCAAATATTAAGTTCTACTGTAATTCATATGTAGATAAAACTCAATATTTTTTGAGACAGGCCTTTCCCTGCCCCCCCACCCCTGCATCAAGAGGAAGTAGAATTTGGGTGCAGATAGAAGAGTTGTGAATGGAAGAAGAGAAACAAGAAGTCAGGAACATGAGTCTTGACCATTCCTTTGAGTTCAAAATTCTTGTCGGCATTAATAGAAAAAAATAATGAATGCTGAGGTTATTCAATTGCAGGGTAGCTTGTTCCTCATTTAGCTAGATACACACTAGGGACATTTTAAGCTCTCTTCCAAATGCTTTGTGTTTAATTGGGTACAAGACCAACATGAAGCCCATGACTTGAGGTAGACATCTATGCAAATGAGTTGCGTAGACTCTGGCCTCTCCATACTTGGTATATGGTGTGGAGTATATTAAAAATCTTATAAGTTTTGATGGGGGGACAGAGGAGCTGACAGTTCCAGTAGATCAGCAGAATGGTCAAAACAGAATGCAGAAACGTTATAACCAAAAGCCAGGACTAGACTAGCAACAGTAAGTACAGCATAACATTCCAAAAATCTTGATGGAATTGGACTTAAGATAATGGCCATTAGTATATGGGTGCCCCAAAATCAGACAGATTGGTCAGCCCAGGGCAGAGACCAGTGTGTACCCAAAGATATTTATGGACCCAAAGACCTCTTGAAGCACTGCCATGAGGACACAAACATCCCGTTATCCTCATAAATTAACTTAATCAGAAGAGAGGGGTAGGGGTGGTTGTAAAGACTTGCACAGGGAAACCTTGAAAGACTGAGCATTTTCCGGGTGAACCTGCTTTAAACTGCAAGTGCTGCTTCAATTCCCTGAAAACACACAATGGCAATATAAATTCAGGCAACAGTTATAGGTACACCTATACAGTATGAGTTTAAACATATAAAATATAGATTATAAATGTTTGCTCTTGCTATGAAAATAAGTGAGATGATAATGATTAAAGGTATATTAACCCAGAAAGAGGAAATAATAATAATGAAGTACTGTTTCTTTTCACCATTAATAAGTGATGGGAAGCAATGTGGGGGAAGAAAAGCTTGAAAGTTGGAAAGAAAGTACCATTTTTTTGTTCTTAATGACATGAGCTTACCGCATTTATGCTCCACATAATCAGTATAGCATTATGATATACAAATTAAGAAACTCTTGACCAGGATCCTAAAGCTGAGAATCAGGTCTGCCTATCATGCAAGGCCCAATTGGAAACAGATGGGACCATGAGTAGGATAAGGGAATGGGAAGGTGAGTCACCCAGATGCCAGGACAATGGAAAACTGTTACCTTTTCCTTTGTCCAAAAAGGGATGATGAGAGGGAATTATGTAGAAAAGCCTGGACAGAGCTGGAGGCATGGAATAGGAGCACCTAGTGGAAAAGAATCTGACCTGTCTCTCCTCCTGCCCTCCAATCTCCTACCAATAGCTCCCATTGGCCAAATACAGCTGGAAATCAGAAGGGAGCCCAGGTGATACAATCCTTTGTGATCAATCTCCTAGGGCACAAAGCAGAGCAAAGGAGAGAGAACGAATCTAAGCAGTTGGGGTCGGAGGTGGAGGGGTGCTGGCAAATGAAAAATAACCAACACAGTCTGATACAAAGAACTGTAAGACATGGCTGACTTGTTAAGCGGAGTTTCTGTATTTCTGTGTGATTTTTCTAAAACCAGAAAAGAACAGAAACCCAAGAGCTGCACTTGGGTGGCCAATTGAACACCTGAAAAGATTTTTTTTTTTCAATTTTCCAAAGAAATTAAGAAATTTCCATCATCTTCCCCAAGGTTGTGATGTCAGACTGTTTTAGTCTCAGCTAAGCTATTTCAAACATTGTCATGTATTTCTATAAACTTGAGCTATGGGAGTTCTGCTTTCACAATTTCAATATACAATCTAGAGGCAAAGACTACATTTATATGTCATGGATGTTCTGGTCACACGACATACTGCCCCGCAGCCCAAAAGATAGCCAACAGGCCCTGCAAGACCAAACTAACCTCATTTTGCAATGCTGGCTTTGGGGGATTTTATTTTAAAATCTGAATATTTATACAGTTTGCATTCTTTAGGAGGTGATAGATTCTATTAACCTTCAAGAGCTCTCTTTTGCTTTATCTTTTTGCTAAGAGAAGCCAGGCTGCCTGGCTGAGAGGACCTAGCTGACTTGGCTTCGTTTAGCCATACCTGTTGTTATTAAACATGGAGCAGAATTATTTTAAGTTCAATTTTTACATTAAACATAATAATTTTGCTATGTTTGGATTCTTGAGGGCTCTTGGACACTATAATTTATTTCATTGTTCTAATGCTGTTCCTCCCCGCACCCCCTGAATTCCATGCTGTAAGCTAAAGGCGTTGTTGAGAAGGGGTGAGTAACAGGCAGCTGCATCAGGGAACAGGATGAGAAGGAAATGGGATAACAGTTATGAGACTCTGGATTTGCCCTGGAGGGGTTGAAGGTAAATGGCCTGATCAGTTTGAGCAGAATCAGGAGAGGAAAATTTAGGGAAGTAAGAGTTTTCCCATCTTCAATTCTCTTTTCATGGATAACTCATTTGAAATCTAGTAACTTTGACATAATTACTTTCACAGTCTTTTTAACAGTTTCTATTTGCAAACCAGAGGTACTAGACTTACACTGATCTGAAGTGGAATTTCAGATTTTACAGACTCTGTGACCTTTGGAAGGTGGCTTACTTTCTCTGAGACTGTGCATATCTTGCTGCTCAAAGAAGCGTGCTGCACAGGCTGGTGTTGATGCATAACTGTGCATCTCTTGCTGAGGTAAGTATAAAAATAGCAAGTGTTTAGAAAATTTTAGCAGTTTATGGTTGTAACACTCGAATGCATGATCTTTGATTCATCTCATCGAACAGGATATAGACCAAAGTGTGGCAATGTGGAGAAGTAAAAAGGAAAAACAAAAAATAAGCCAAACGAACAAAACAAAAAACAAACCCAGAACAAAAACAAAACGCTGGTCATTCCTTAGAGAAAGTTTGAGCAGCACAGGTAAGAATGATGTTATATATGCCTCTCAGATAATGAGCAAGAAGCATTACAGCAGTTGCCTGACATATTGTGAGAGCTCATGAAGTGGCAGTTCCTTTTACTCCTCCATCCCAAAGAAGACTCATTTGACTTTACACTCAGTACTTGAAACTCATGAACACTGAACCTAGCTCCAAAGAAAACGCAAGGATGAACCTTGCCAAGGTGCTGCATTAGAAGACTTTGGGAAGAAAGATGTACAAATGAATCCTTGTCCCCAAACTTATTGTGAATACAATAGGATCCAAATAAGAAACTCCCTCATTTCTCCATCTAGGAGGAGCCTCCCCTGCCATCATAGGATCTATAGATAATATTAAGACAATAAATCAACCTTCAAGTTATATAATGTGATTATTTCCAAGGAGCTGAGAATTGTTCCCAGTGGATTCCTAGATTTTCATTATAGGCAGTTCATTCATTTAGCATAGAACAACCCCTTTAGGCATCTTTAAAAAAAAAAACTGAGTGGCAAAGAGGAAACAAGAACTCAAACTGGGGCCACCAATGCTCACTTTTATCACAACAATAGTGACCCTGGTATATTTATTTTGTTTTTAAGATTTTAGCTTTTTAGAGAAATTTTGGTTCATAACAAAATTGAGCAAAAGGTAGAAATTTGCATAGATCCTCTGCTCCTACACAGGCATAGTATCATATAGAGCCTGGGTATATTGTTATTTTGGACTCTGACATAGCTACAGGCAAATTGCCTATTCAATGCAGCATAAAGTATCCCCCAGACATGGCTAATCTTGTGCAGCAAATAAAATGTTCAAATCTTATGACAAGTTTGCTGTTGGAAGAGAGGCTTGTCTTGAACCTGATTGGTTCACTGATTATATCAGCATTGCCTCATACATATTGCACAGCAACCATGAATACTGAAAGAACTTGAAAAAATTTGGAAAGCTGTTAAGTTCATTAAGGCCCTGGGCAGTGTATTTATTAAACATGCTTTCCAATGACTGCTTGTGTACACCACTTCAGAGGGAGATAATAAGCATGAAATTCAATTATACAAGCACCCGCTTAACCATCTCAACAGAATTGTGTCCCTAATCTTTTATTTTGAAGATAAAGTGAAAATCTAAAGCTATTCTCCTTATGATGGCATTTTATTTTCTTTGTGACTCAGCCAAGAGAATTCCCTTCAACCTTAGGCCCTAAACATCAAAGTCAGCTCTCCTCTTAGTTGCTGTCCTGCTTTTGAACCTTAATTTATGTTTCCTACACTGAAAGAAGTAGACCAAAGCTAACCTACCAATAGGACCTCAGGAATAGTGCCCTGGTGAGACATGAGCTGCCGCTGAGGCTGAGAAACACTGGTCTGAGTCTCTCAGAAAGAGTCACCTCCTGCTCTGCTTGTGTAGCCACTATGCAAAGATGGGAAGTGATAAGCTCCTGTCTTTATGAGCTCTGGAAGACCCTGGGCCCAGCCTTGATGTGCCACAGGCTAAAATTGAGGACAGTTGTCCAGAGCATCCTCTAAAGGTGCTGCTCAGAGGACTCTTGGCCTTCTTTCAAAGCATCCATGTACCACCTTTGCCATATGCCATTCTACACACATAAGTACCACCCATGGGACTCACATTTCACTTCACCTGCCCTGCTGTGAGATTATGTCTCATTCACCTTCATGGATGAGTCAGTACAAAACACAATGTCTGGCCCCTGGGCAATGCTATTAACTTTTGCTGAATGAATGTCTGCCCAGCACAGCTTACAGAACAGTGCCTGGCCCTTAGGAGTCATGTTATAAAACATAACATCTAGGGAAATGGAGTTCCCAAAAGCCTCTTTGCTCTACTTCTCCTACTACTTCCCATTTAAATGAGAACCCAAGAAACTTCCCTAACACAAACACAAACTGAAATTCATCATGGACCTCAAGCACAATTCTGCACTACCATTCCCCAGTATTATTTAACACTTTTTAAATGAAAAGATAACACTGAAAATAGGAGTATTACTATTTTGCACTTGCATAGTCTTTTTCCAAATGTAAGGGGTAATGAATAGAGTTTATGATATTCCTATAGAATGGCAGATAAAAGTGGGCTGAAAATGGTGATGAAAGAGGTTCAGTTTTTAAGTTAGACATCAAGAAGAACATCCTGATAACCAGAGTTCTGATACTCTAGAATAAGTCTATTGACTTATTCAAAGAAGTTTATGAGTTTGTGTTAAAATAATAAAAAATTAAGATTTTTTTCCAGAGCCAAAGGGATAAATTTGCTTCTTTCCTCACCCCACATGTCCATCTGTCAAAATTTTTCCTATCCTACAAGGCCTATCTCAGATGCCCCACAGAACGGTATTATCCCCAACCCCTCCCCACCCTTAGTGTGTATGTAAGGTACACACAGTACCCTTGTGGTACTTATAATTCATCAGTGCTTACTTATTGATACTTACCATGTCTAGTTTTGGGGGGACCCAGAAATGGTCTTAAAAGACTATTTTCCTGCTGTCACAGAGCCCACATTGCTGGGGATAGGGAGTAGGATGGTAATCCAGATGATAAACAAGGAAACAAATACCCAGAATGCTCTTAACTAGTTTCGATGTTATGAAAAAATAAAGCAGGTTAAGTTACTGAGAATGGCTGAGGGTCTACCTAAAGGGGACTTTTCACAGGAAGGTGGGAGAGACCTCTGTGAAGAGGTGCCATGTGCTGAGTGCTAAGAAAGCCAGTATGCTCTGAGGCAATTCCAGGAGGAAAGAGCAGGTGAATTTTTCATGTTCACGATACAGACACAAGCAATGTGAGTGGTTCCCATTGAGCTAAAATGAAAGAAATGGAGGCTACTGCCAGCTGTCTTACCCAGGGTATTATTTGGTTATCTCTTTCGACTCTTATGTAAAGATCTTGAAGAATCATGATCTCCCACCCACACAGTGTCTTGTTATGAACTGAATGTTCGTGCTCCAAAAAATCATGTATTGAAGCCCTAAGCCTCAACATGATGGAATTTAGAGATGGACCTTTCAGAGGTAATTAGGTTTAGATGAGGTCATGAGAGTAGGGCCCGCATGATGAGATTAGTGCCCTTATAAAATAAAACACCAGAACTTATTCTCTCTCCCTCCCGCTATGCATAAGAGGTCATGTGAACACACAGAGAGATGGCAGCTGCCTACAAACCAAGAGAAGAGGCCTCAGAATAAAGCATACCTTGCAGGCACCTGAATTATGGACGTAACAGCCTCCAGAAGTGTGAGAAATAAATTTCTGTTGTTTAAACCATCCAATTTATAGTAATGTGTTATGGCAGGGCAGCTTGAGCTGACTAACACAGGTCTACTAATATGTCTGCAACTCAATAGGTCAGTAAATTGCTCTTCGATCAATGAGTAATGGAGTCAAGAGGTCATAATGCACATCCCATCAGTCCTCCATGGCTCATGCTTCACTCTGTAAATTCCCTACTCAAAGCTTAACCAGGTATTTTCAGGAGATCCTAAGGAAGTCTGATAGTAATCCAAAAAATGTCATCACATATTTTTCCATTCTAGGCTCTCTCCTTTGTCACTTTCAAAGCTGTGCCACACCATTGTCCCTGTAGCTAAGACACTGAGGTTTATGCTGAGGATGACAGTCATCCCTGTTCCCAAAGCTACAAATTACTGTTTGCCAATAGGAGGCCATGTTCCCTGTGGCCTCCACTGAGGCATGGGCCAGAACTGGGGAAAAACAGTGTTCTATTCTAGGTCTTTCTCACTTGGGGCCCTAATAAAGTCCATTTGTACCTTAGTGCTCACTGATTCTTCTAAGAAAACAGGTCTTTCAGCTTCTGCCTTCAGCCTTGTCTCCACTGAGCTTAGACCCCAGACCACTTCTACTGTATCCACTGGCCCCTTAGATGTGACCTGGGTAAGCAAACATCTGTGAGCAGCCAGTCACCCCACAACAACTTGTCATTCATGTTCCATATGACCAAGTCCAAGGTCAAGTTACATACTGAATAAAAGAACTAACAACCCTGGATTCTTGGACTCTGTTCATATTTAGCCATGAACTATAGGAGGCTTTCTGGTATATGAAAAAGAGTAGGCTGAAAGTGAAGAGCAAATGAATACTTCTTGCAGAGAAAGGTGTGTGTGTATGTGTCCTGTAGCTCTGTGAGGCTAAAATCATGATATATGTCCTTATTGCACTGTTGCCAATAAACGTTTGACTAGCACCCCTATGTATGACATTTGTTTGTTCAAATGTCACACAATTCATGGTTCGTGTAGGAGCACAGAAATGCTGTGACACTGAGCAGCTGAGGACTCCCGAGCTTGGCAGCCTCCTGGGCATGCTGCACTGTGGCAGGCAGCCAGAGCCTTGCACAGCAGAGTGCGTAGATCTGTGTATACACACATACAAGCTATACACGTGTGTGCACACACACATGTGTACACGCACACTCAAGAGCAGGTGAGAGGCACTCTGTCTTTAGGAGATGCTTCATTTCTTTTATGTAATTTATACTCCCAAACTGTGCTATGCACAATCTTGTCCTAGGGATTTGATTTCTTTCATGTGGTTCTTTGTGCTAACGAGATTAAATCAGTTCCAATAGGTACTGGTTTAATGGAGATGATAAACTTTTATTGAACTTGAGCACATTAAAATGAAATGTAAGCAATAGGTGATTTTGGCATTCTCCTGGGGTCTCTTCCAATTTGAATAAAGCCAGCATGCCTTCTCTGGAAAATAACAGCTCCTAGTCCAGCTCATTTTATGTGCTTAATTAAAATCTATTTTAGTGGTATAAAAAGGAGCTAAACAATGTCAGGTTTCTTCTTTTCCATAGAAGTCCAAAGAAACTACGTATGTTTTTAGCTACAAAAAAAGAGATGGACAAGTTCTTAAAAACAGATCTTTACATTTCGCACAAAGAGCAGGTAATGCGTTATTTTACAGCGGCCTGTCTGCTAATCTGTGATCTGTTTTGTCTGTGAATGGGATTATCATGGTGGTTTATTGAAAAAGAGCCAAAAACGATGTTAAGTAAACTGTTTACACAAAGCCACCAGGCTGAAAAATTCAAACTCAGACTCATTTCAGGTTTTAACCAAAATAAACTTTGTTATAGTTTCAGCTGGACGGTTAAACCTTTCAGGGTCTGTTAAACTTGCCGAATGTGTAGGACACAAGACCACAGCGCTCTGCAAAAATTATGAAACTGTAAATATCGTGGTTAACCTCTGAAGTTTGCCTTTCTTTGCAGTGCTCCACTCGGCTTTTACTTGAGCCAGGATTTCAGGCAGACTCCTGGGCCAGGCTCCTGTCACTGTCTTTGCCAGTCCTGTAAGTCAAGAGAGGGAGGTTAGGCTCTCCAGCACGGCAGGGGGTAGACATAGAGCTGTCAGTAACCCTTAGCTTAACTTCTCAGGGAAGACAACTTTATGTCTGGGAGAGAAGAGGGGAGTAAGGGATTGGCAGGGATACACCTGGACTCTTTTGACCCCCATGGCGGCCCCCCAGTTCAAAAAGGTCAAAATGATTTTTTTTATTAATGTCCATTCTTGACCTTTGGGCATCTTAAATTCTCATGTGGGCCAAAACGTTTCACAAACTGTGCTTTGATCTGTTTGAAAACAGACAAAAGACTGAAATAATAGAAACTTTCACGAAGGAAGCCCAGCTTGAACACATTGTTTTGTCTCCCTGCAGGTTCTGTAGTGGGAAGCCAAACTTAGTGTTCTCATCCACGTTCACCGTATCTGCGGAAGTTCACTTTGGAGATCAATTTGCCTTCAGAAATAGGCTCATGGAGATGTTTCTGGACCATTATTTTTTCTCCTGAGCCTAATTCTTCCAAAATTATCTTCTGGAGCCCCTTGGACTGTAAAAGGCTGTGTCTTTTTGACTTCACACCAGTCATCTCTTAACCTCATTTATTCATTCATTCATTCAAAGGATCTAGTGTGTGCCAGGCATTAGACATGTGTGATACAAAATAAGGCAGGGCCTCTGACCTCAAGGACTCACAGGCCAGTTGAGTGTTAGCTGGACAACAGGTAATTATAATACAAAATGATACATGGTTCAATAAAAGAACTAAATATCATAGAAAAGCAGGTGCTTCTTGGCCTCTGTCTCAGCTCTTTTTTCCACTGACCTCTAGATGCTGAAGACCTTATACATCCAGTCCTGGGTCTTCTTTTCACCTCTATCTACACTCTTCCTTTAAGTGATCTCTTCCAGTTCCAGAGTTTGGAACAATTATATGTTGATGACACTTTTTTTGTCTCCAGCTCTGACCTCTCCACAAAGTTCTGCATTCTGATAGTCCTCTGACTATTTGACCAGCTTCACCTGCATAATTAAAGAGACATCTCAGGCTTGTGTACAAATAGCAACTCTTGACTCCTATCTTCCCATGACACCGCCCCCCTCCCCACCCAGCTATGCCTTTTCTTATCCGCCCAGTTGCTCTAGGATAAAGGCCAGCAGGCAGCCTTGACTCTTCCTTTTCCTCCCATCTGTACATCCAAGCCCTATTGATTTCACCTCCAAAGGTATCTAGACCTGTCTTCTGTTTCCATATTACCTACTAAAGTCTAGCTTCAATCCAACACTTCTTGCCTGCATTTTTCCCACTTCCAATCTGTTTTATACACTGCAGCTTGCATGACCTTTTTAAACCTCATCTGGTATAATGTCACTCTTCTATTTAATATCTTTCAAAGGGATGAGACTTCCATTTCTGAAAGAGATGAAAAAAATGAAGGCTAGATTTATAGTCCCATATAAAATGACTAAAAATAATAGAAAACATTTGAAACAATGGTTTTCATATTAGACATCAGGCAGTGAAGGAGAGTGATAGCTGAGGGACAGGAAAAAATGTAAAGCCCTATGATTGCCGCCAGCTTGCTGTCTGAGTAGAATTTCTGGCCATGGCTTAGGGACAAGGAAGCAAAATGTTTGGTGGTCTTGCTGAGTTGAGGAGACAGTATTAGGAGTGCAAGAAGCCAAGGACACTAGGGTTCAGAGCAGCGTACTTGAGAAAAGAAAGGTTCACAGAGAGAGAGCTTCAGAGATCTGCAGAGGGTCCTCCTTGAGTTTTGAGCTGAGGGCTACTCAGTACATACCTATGAGAAAACTAACTGAGGCAAGGGGAAAAATGATTAGAGAGAACAATTCCTCTGAGGTCACACAAGACTGAGGGTAATTGCTCTTCCCACCAGCCAGAGAGAAAAAAGCCTAAAGATGGGTCTCATATCACTGACCATAGCTTCCTCCTTAAAAACAAACAAACTCACCCCCAACAAAAACCCTAGAAAAAGTAAGTTAAACTTAAAATAATAGAAGAAAGAAATGATACAAGTAAGAGCAAAAATCAATTAAACACAAAACAGAAAACACAACAGAGAAAATGAGTGAGATCAAAACCTGATTATTTGTGAAGATAACAAATTTGATAAACCTCCAGCCAGACTCATGGCAGACTGGGGAGATAGGAGAGAGAAAGAGAAGTACAAATTAACAATATCAGGAGTGAGAGCTATGACGTCACTACAGAGTCCACAGATGTTAAAAGAATTCTTTTTTATGAACAACTTTATACCAATAAATTTGACAACTTAAAAGGCAAATTCCTTAAAAGGCATAAGACTAAAACTTGCTCAAGAAAAAATAAATAACCTGAACAGATAACCCTATATCTATTTTTTTTAATCAAATTTGTAGTTTAAAACCTCTAACAAAGGAAACTCCAGGTAGTTTTCTAATGAATTCTACCAAACCTTAGGAAGAAATAATACTAATTTGAACAAACTCTTAAAGAAAATTGAATAGAGTAAATGTTGTCCAAACCATTCTATAAGACCAGAATTACCCTGATATCAAATCCAGAAAAGGATATTACATGAAAAGAAAACTACATACATGCACATTTTCTAAAAAAAAAAAAAAAAAAAAAAAAAATCTGCAAATTTAACCCAACTAAATATAAAAAGAATAATAAATCATTATCAAGTAGGGATTATTCCAGGAATATAATTTTGGCTTAACATTCAAAACAATCGAGTCAAAAATGTTTAAAAAAAAGTGATTGTCTCAAAAGATTGAGAACAGACATTTTACAAAATAAAGCATCCATTTCTAATAAAAACTCAGTAAAATAAGAATAAAAAGAAACTTCCTTAACCTGATAAAAGGTATTTATTTTAAAAATCTACAAGCCACAGATGCACACAAAGTACATACTGTAGAAACCCAAGTAATCAATCCTATATACATAAAATGCTAGAAAATGCAAACTAACTTATAGTAACAGAAGGGAAATCAGTGGTTGCCTAAGGAAGTTTCTGAGTGGAGGATGATGAACATGTTTAGCATCTTGAGCATGATGATAATTTCATGGGTATATAGGTATGTCAAAACTTATTCTACACTTCACATATGTTCAGTTTATTGCATGTTAATTATATCTCAATTAAGCCTTTTTTAAAAATCCTTCAAAGAATTACATTGCTTTTAGAATAAAATCCAAAGTGGCCCATGATTTGACATGACTGAGTATCAACCTACCTAGTCAACCTAATATTTACCACTCTAACAAAGGTATCCCTCAAACATATCAAGCTGTTTTTTGCCCCATAACTTTTACATTTAATTCTCTCTGTGTTTGGAGTGCTCATTCTCTAGCTCTATATTTAGCTCTTTTCTTGTTTTCTAAGTCACAGTTAAAATATCACCTCTTAGAGGCCTTTCCTGATTTTCTGTCTCTTAAATAGGCTCATTCAAGATATTGTCATCTGTCACTTATTTATCACTTCTACAGAGTTTACCACACTAATTTTCTTCGTCATTTGCTTACTGGTTTATTATCTATCTCCCCATGAGAATGTAAGCTTCTCTAGGACAAGAACATGTTCTGTCTTGTTGCTGCCACTGGACCTAGCATAGTGCCTGGCATATTGTACATTCTCAATAAATATTAATAAATAACTATTTATAAATAAAGGAATGAGAGCAATGAACTAGGAGGAAATTGAAAGAGATTTAGCAGAAAATTGAACATGTAAGCTCAGCTGGGAGAATTAAGTTTTACTAGTTATGTAATGTCAGACAAGATTTTTAAAAGCATTCATTTTCTTATACATAAAATAGAGCTGCAAATAATTTTTAAGTACTGCTGAGAGCCATGAATGAGACATATATTCATTCACATAGTGTCCTTTCCCTTCCCCAATTGAGGGAACTACATGGGGAAGAACATGTTCCCATCAAAAGGCATGGCATAATTGGAGGATCATGATTAAATGGATAATTTCAGGAGCATGATGAGGAGAAATGGAAGTCAAAACTAGAAATGCACTTTGGCACCCGATTGTATAGGAACTTAGAGATACGGCCATTCTGAACTTCTGTCTGTGAATTACAGAAAACCATGAAGAAACTAGGGGTGAAATGGGATGGGATAGGGAAAAATTAGGCTGGGAAGATCTACAACTGATAAGAGTAACTCTAGTAACTGTGTCAATAGAGAATTAAAAGGAAATGAGGTTGGGGAAGAAGGTCAGAAGCAGAGAGAAGTTAAAATTTTTAAACCACCTAGATTCTAAGGATAATAAAGAAGAGAGGTATAAATTCTTACTAGAACCCAAGATCATCACTTCTAGATATATGTTCTGCCTTAGCCATCACCACCTAGTTCTTGTAGGAGACTTCCAATAATTCTGAGCATCAGATCTGAGACTGTGAATTAGAACAGAGGGAGCATTTTACTATTGGTTGAAGACAAAATCAAAATAGCAGATCAGAAAAATATTTGAATGGTCATGAATTTTTGATATAATTTTTCATATCCAGAGGTTACTGATGAGAATCCTGGAGAACTTCAATTCTCTGATTAGGAATAAAGAAAAGGGGTGAAATGTTTAAAATTCCCAAGGCTACCAAGACACAAAACAAGAAAACTGGCAGCAGAGACCCAAGTAGTCAAGCCTAGTAGAGAACAAGTGGATAAACTAGTTAATAAGAGACTTAGCATTGGAACACAGAAACTATGGAGTTGAAGGTTATGACTCAGGCTTTCCTAGCAACTCTGTTACACACTGGCACTCTATAACAACAAATTCAACAAGGAGCTAACTAGTCAACCTAGAGATGGTTTCACTCTTCAGGAGCAGAGAAAAATAATAAAAGAGGAGCCCTCATGACAAATATAAATGAACTTTTGCTGGAATTTACTTCCAAGGGAATTACAGGGAGACTAATGTTTTATAAATTAGAATTTGCAAGACCTGCCCGTCAGAGGCTATTTGCATCCTTTGAGGTAGCACTGGCATTTCTGACTAGCTAACCTGGAGGGAGCCCTGTGAACCTAATTACATAAGAGAATCACAGGTGAAGTTTGATAAAATTACTGATGACCAGAAGATTCCAATTTAGCAGGTCTGGAATAGATCCTGACATCTGAAATTTAAATAAGTTTCTCAGGTTATACTGACATGCTGCCAGGTTTGAGAATCACTAATCTAGATCATAGTCTTGTCCAAACAGAATTTGTACATAGAAAACTAAATGTCATAAAAGATAGCCTGATTTCTCTTTACATTTGTAAGAAGAAATGTAATACCTAACCTACCTTGCATATATAAATTTAAATATATTTAGTGACATAATCTAAAGGAAGATCATTAAAAATATAGGTATATTAAAATTAGTTAAGAACTTTTCTTTCCCTCTTAAAACAGCACATGTAATGTTAGAGTGGAAGTTTTGACTGAGAGACTTGAAGGGATAAATGGTTCAAAGAAAAGTTCTAGGGAGAACTTTTCTAAAGAGAAGGAAAAAGATTTCCCAGGAAAGAGATGTCCCTGGGTTGAATTCCATTGCCCACCATGGGGCAGAAATAAAGGGTCCTTCCTTCTAAACTCAAGCCTGATGTGAGGGACTTAAATGAGACCACGTGGAGCATTCAAAATGCATTTCCTGTAGCTGGAAAGAAAAACATGGAAAGGTGAAGCAGCTTGTGTGTCTGGGAAGTGACTGAGCTCCTCTCCATTGGAAAAGGATCAGATGTGGATCCTAAATAGAAATGTTGTCCTATAACTATTTTAAATTCTGTCCAAGAGACTGTTTGAAAGTGCAATGGAGTCCAACAGAAAAAGTTTGGTGCAGGGTTGACAACCAGAAATCTAGGGGCTAAGCATGCAGTAAGCCAAAAGAGATGCACAGGATTTGAAGTCAGAGGGCTTAGCAGCATCAGAATCTCTGAGAAGCTTACAAAAGCATTCTTTGTAGGAAAAGCCAGCTTTAATCCTTGTCAGGTAAACAGAAAGCAAAGCCATGTTGTGACAGTATCAGTCCGCAAGAAATTTGAGTACTCATTTTCTCTTTCTCTCTTCCTGTGTTGCAGCCTGCAAGGTACAGAAGCAAAAGTTAGTAAGATGATTGTTGAGGTGAAGAAGAATTTTTTGAAAAAATGCTGACACCTCCTCCCTCCTAGGTAGCAAGTAGCTAGTCCTGGTAGAAAGAGTGAAAATTATACAATGTTAATTCAAGTTTTGGAGTTTGGTAACTGTATGGAATTTCTCATTTTAACAACTGAACTCAGACTGGCATGTGAGATAAAGTGCTTAACCTTGGGTCTTACCCTTTTCAGGCAATGGCAAGGGCAACTTTAAGGGAAATGTGAGAGAAAAAATAAAGGTGCTTTTTCATTTCATCTCACAGGTGGAACATGCTTGATGTACGGTTATGATGTAAGAATTTATTCTAACCTGCATCTTCTCTAAATCCTTTCTCCTCACCCCCTTTAAGAGAAACAAAAACAAAACTGTTTTTAATTTACTGTTTACCTCATCTCACAGTTAGAAATCCCTTAGCTTATAAATATGACCCCAATTCCAAAGCATCTGCAAGCAAATCAGAAACAAAAATAGAATAATGCAAAAAAAGGGGTGGGGGAGCAGTTATAAGACATGAGAACTGTTCCAAAGGCAAGGGAGATGACTTTCCAAAAAGAGAATATATATTTTAAGGGTATATGGGTTTTTTTGTTTATTTTTTTGTTTTTATTTTTGATAGATTATGGTAAATCACTGACATGGAGACAACTTTTATAAAAGAAGTTTTATACTTACAGATCCCTAGAAACAGGAGGTACAACACACAGGGCCACATTAGAGCACCAGGGTCAGTCATGAGGCAGAGGGAGAAGGGGGAGCTGTGGGCAAGAACTTTTATTGTGTTTTCTGTGGGAAGGAACATGTGAGACAGAATTAGCAGGCTTAGATTGGCTGGTTTGAATTATTTCAGCAGTCTCTGGGGCACAGGAGTTGTCTCTAGATGCATCTGGAGTTATTAGGGCAGGTAGATAGTGGCCCTGAGTGTGAGAACACTATAAAAGAGGTGGTTGGGGGTTTGCATTTTTAAGGTGCACTTGAGGGCAAGTTGTTGACTATCTCTAGGAATTGGCTATCCCTGGGATTGGCAGTCCCTCCAAGTTCAGCAAAGTCCCAAGATATCAAAGCATCACAAAAGGAAAAATAAAAAGACATAGTTAATACAACATAAAATAACATGAAACAGGGTCAAATGCTGCAAAGAGATGAAGGAATTTCAATTCCACAAAATAATTATTTGATTTTTCAGCCAAGTAGCCATGGCAAGCACTTTCAGGAAGCAATTTGGTAGTCTGGACAAAAGGGATAAAGAAGAAAGCTGTTGTTAAAAATCAGATAATCTAGGGTACTCTGCATATATATGATACTAAAAGGAAAGAAAGAAAATCAGTCTGACTACAGTAAGATAATAGGATAAGAGAAAAGTTATTTTGTTTTGTTTTAGTGGACAAGAGATATAAATATGCTTATAGGCAGAAGAGAAGAAACCAAGATAGAAAGAGAAAACTAGAAAAGCTTGGCCTGAATTCCTAAGAGACTTCAACCAGCTTTGATTTTTAACAGTGTGCAAGTAGACGTCAGGGCTCAGAGTGAGAAGATGTGCTTATCCAACCTCCCGTTGCAGTCAGTGATGTGATTGGAGATTGGATTCAGCTGGCCAGTATAAATGCTTCCTTGAGGGTTTTTATCAGGGGATTGTCATTCTTGTCAGTGTCTGGTTTCCTACAATTTGGGGTACAGAAGACAATAGATTAAACAAAAGAGCCAGATTTTCTTCTGATGTGGGAAGGTACATCAGAATCTTTATCCATTTTTCCACGTCGAGAATATGTTTATGGAAGTCAAACTCTTAGTAACCACATCCACTATAAAAATCAATTAACATTTGTTTAGACCAACAATGCTGTGTTAGCAAAACCATACTGGTTTAATTAAGGGGACCCTCTCCAAGAACATCAACTCAACAGATTGACTTCTTAGATGACAGGACTAATATTTGTCTTCATAGTCAAGTTATGATTGATAAATATACTCTCACTCCCTACCAGAGTATTTCTACTCCATTATACCCATTGCAAAATATTAAATCACCTCTAAATAGATACACTAATTCATTAATTATTGGTGAGAAACAAGTCTTCCCAGTTTGTTCAATTAACCATCATATAAATATTCATTATCTCCATTTTCATCTAGAAACCAAGAAGGGACTTCATGCTTTGAGCTTACCACTCCAGCTGCCTAGGAGGAGGAAGTAATGAGGACACACGCACACAAAGGCATACACACATGCACATACAAACACACACATGTGAACACACATGCTGTCACCTACAAACTGGGCCTTTTAACACATGGCCCACCAGTCAAAATGACCCCTAACACCTGCAATCTGACATAATCAGATCAAGATTGCCTTCTCCTGAGAGGAGCTAAAAAGAATATGAAAGGAGTGTTTCCCTCCTTCCCTACATTAAAACTAAGATGGACAAGACAGGTCTTCTGACTTAAATCTTAGACTTTTTCTACAAAGAATATGAAAAAAAATATAATGCAGGACCTCTGCTGTCAAGAAATTAACAATGAGAAGAAGGAACAATCCAATAAAAAGGGAGCCCAACAGAAGTGGTCCAAGCCAGTAATACAAACAAGCCATTTAGAAAAAGAAGGGCTCATTTTTGACTAGTCAAGAAGGCCCTCTGCAAGAGGTGGTTTTATATTAGTGTCTGTCTCAAATCAGTAGACACAGTTTCTGTTCACCCAATAAAGAATCCATCTTCACAAAGAATGAAGCAGCCACCATGGCTGGTCTCCTGCTCTGCATGGCACCTCCCTGGAATTTTGGGAGAGAGTGCTCCCTTCTTAGGAAGCCTAAGTATTAATGACAAGAAAATCTCAAGTCGGAAAGAACTTTCTTCTTGGAGAAAACTAACCATGACAGAGTTTGGCACAGAGCTAATCATCTGCAGGCATTATCAGAACCAGCCCTGTGCATTGGATAGTTCTCAGGAAATAAATGGAGAGGATCTTTTTCCTCCACAAGGCCCTCTTTGCCTTGTTCAAATTGGCCCTGACTAATCGTCTTAGTAGGTGTTGGGTCAGAGTCAGCAAGGGGTCTGACTAAGGTCACTTACTTGCTTTGTTTACACTGCTAATTTTATCACTGCTTGGAAAGCTAATGATATTATTTATATTTTAACTATGATAAATGTCCAGTTAAAGCAGGGTTGGGGCAAGTGAAAGACCAATACAACAAATTCAAAAGTTTTTAATTCAGGAAATAGCAATATCTTTGATCTCCCCAATCTTTCCAGAAGTTTGTACTTGACAAGGATAAGCGATCCTTCTAGCCTAGTGCTTCTTATATTCTAGTATCTGGATAACCAGGATCAGAATCTGGGGGGTGCTAGAGAAAGGGGCAGAAGAACATGTCAGTTAATACCCAGGTCTGGCTGTTTCTTTGCTTATCAAAGTGAGAACTTCGGATGTAGCAGTTCCATGGATGATGATGGGAGCTGCGGGAGAAATGATGGTTCCAGGCAATGACTTGAAACCAAGTGGTTAGCTATATTTCAGAGCCATCTGGTCTTTTTAGGACTGCAAGAGATGCTTGGATTTTGAATAATCTGTGCTATAGAACAGTGCTTGTCAAGATTTAATGTGCATGTGTGTCACCTGGGATCTTGTGAAAACACAGATTCAACAGGTCTGAGGTGGGCCCTGAGATTCCACATTTTAACAGATCCAAGTGATGTCAGTGCTACTGGTCTATGGACCATACTTTGAGTAGCAAGTCAAGGAGGATGTGGAAGATCAGGATATGATTCCGTACATTGCCGTATGTTGGTTTAATGAGCCTCCCAAGCTAGACACTCAAGGCTGACATTTCCAAAGCTCTCCCATTTCTACTCTACACTTCCCAACAAAATCGACTCCTCAATGTATTCTGAGCAGGCCACACAATTTTCTTTCCACAAGTGAGTGCTCACATTATTTTCCCATTGCATACTAGATTTCCCTGGCCAATGTGAGTTAAAGATCTATCTAAAATTCTAGCCATACAATGACCCAGCTTCTACTCTAGGTGAGATTTTGGGGTTTGGGATTTGTTTATTTATTTGTTTGTTTATTTATTTATTTTTATAACTTGTAGTTTGTACCTTTTGACCACCTTCATCTGATTTCCCCACCCCCCACATCTGGTAACAACAAATCTGATCTTTTTTCTGTTTGTTTTTAGATTCCACACATAAATGAGATCATACAGTATTTGTTTTCCTCTGTCTGTCATTTCACTTAACATAATGCCCTCAAAGTCTATCTATGTTGTTGCAAATGGCAAGGTTTCCTCCTTTTTATGGTTGAGTAATATTCCATTATATGTATATATGTATATGATTATATTTATCTATTCATCTGTTGATGGACACATAGATTGTTTCCATGTCTTGGCTATTATAAATAATGTTGCAGTGAACATGGGGCTGCAGACATCTCTTCAACAGAGTGATTTCATTTCCTTCAAATATATACCCCAGAAGTGGAATTGTTGGACTGCATGGTGATTCTATTTTTAACTTTTTGAGGAACCTCCATAGTGTTTTTTACAGTGGCTGTACCAGTTTACAATCCCACCCACAGTATGCAGGATTTTCTTTTCTCCACACCCTCACCAGCATTTATCTCTTGTTTTTTTTTTTTTTTTTTTTTTTCATGATGGCCATTCTAATAGCTGTGAAGTGATCACACATTATGGTTTTGATTTACATTTCTCTGATGATTAGTGATATTGAGCTGAGTGAGGTTTTATAAATGCCACCCTACCATGCCCCAGATAACAAGTGAGGAAATTGTAAAGTGGCAGAGTCAGAGTCCTATCTTCAGACTATATATTGGGTAACCATGATTTTAAAACAATTTCAAGGTAAAGCAGGATGAGTCAAGTGGTGTTTTGGGGTCTTCTGGGGTTGGTGAGAAGGGTCATTGCATAGAGAGATGGGGAAGGTACCGATGTAGGTGCCTGAGGTTTGACATTAGGCATGGGTGCCTGCATCCTAAGCCAAATGGGTAAAGAACTACTGCTTAATTAGAGGATGGGCAAATACCCCAAACTTACCGCACACTCCAACTGCCTCATATATACACTGAAACAGAGCTCTCTGTTGGGTAATATGTCTCCTGAATTTACCCTGGTCGGGTGCCCATGTTACAAATCTCAAGCCCACTTAGGTAACCCTGTTTTCAGAGAAAGAAGAGAAATTCAGGGAGTTTCCTTCTCTGCCTACTACCCTTACTGAGGGAGAGAGTGAAAATTGGTCAGAACTCTGATATTGGGGGCCACAGGTTGCTCAGCTCTTTTTGCATGACCAAATCCTCTGATCCCTCTGGCAAGGCTACCCTCCTTCATGTTATGCACTCACCTCCTCTTCCAGGCTCTCTGCCCAGGATCTGCCATGGAAACCTCACAATCTTAAATTCAGGACTCACATTCCTCAGTGAAGAGTTCTGTTTTGGTGTGTGTTTGTGGCAGATGGCAGTGTGGAGTAAAGCTGGGTTTGGGTGTTTTCTCAGCTTCTAATAAAGTAGTACTCCAGTTCCCATCTTTCCTGGGATATAGGTGCTCAAGCTAGCCATCAAGGTCCTGGCACCTCCATTGTCCTCTTCCCATCTTACTTCCATTAGCCCTCAGTGACCATTCTCTTCACTACAGGACACCTTTATCCTCTGCGGTCTTCACCACGCTTGGCCAATACTGCTTTACTTGGATATTGTTTTTAAATCAGGATTACTACTCAAAGAAGATTGTAAACCCATCAGGAACAGAAACTATATATTTGACTTCTCTGTACCTTTAGCTCCCAGCCCTGTTTCCTGAACATGGATGGTGCTTAATAAATGTATTTTAGTGGTAATAAAGAAAGCATTGTTGGAGGACCTGGAAAGCAACGTACAACAAGTATCATGTGAACTTAGAAAAGACAATGAAAAAAAAATGTATCTCTGAAAGGTAAGAGGGAGAATCAAGATGGGAATATAGAAGACATACAAGTGATAGATATGTATGTAAAATTCATTTTAGCTCATTCTGAAGAATCTGCCTGCCCTTTGTGTCCACACTCCTACAGATTGGCATATACTGTTCTGACCTGTGGGGAGTTACATTTAAAATTTCGAGATCTATGCTCTACTGTCTCATTTTGGAAGCCCTGTTACTGGACAAAATTCTGGGGTAGAAGAGTGTTTCCAATTCCTGTTAGATGATAAAGCAGCAGCTAGTTATACAGGGACTCTTCTTAGGAAGCAGCTGGAGTCTGGCATTCACTTAGGTCATGGGTTTTTTTAGAAACACAGATCCCTGGGAATTGACATTTACCCTAAGCTTTCTCAGAGATGTGTTATGTCTAATCACATGTCCTCCTTTCTCTGCCCCAAATGCCAGACTAATGGTGGAGATGATTGTTTGCTCTGGCCTCTTGGGAGGTCCCTCATGCCTCCTTGGTGACCTAATCATTAGAATCCTCATGTATTTAATTTATATGAGTCACTATTTGGGCAAAAGAAGAGACCTCTCCAGAGTATAGAAGCAAATCCACTAATAGTACAAATTAATCACAAGAAACGTACTTGTTCATTAATGTTCAGTAGCAAACTAAATATGGGCTAGAATATTGTATGAGAGTAGATACTCTCCTTTGTTGAATATCATGGAAAATATTTTGGCTAAGAATTTCATAGAATCATTCAAAGTGAAAAAGTAAATTCCACAGAAAATTATAAATTCAGCATCAGACTGCTCAGGTACTTCATATTTTCTACCAATTGTGTCATCTCTAATCCTAAATCTGTCTTTCTGTTTATTCAAGTATTCATTCTTTCTGACCCTCAATAAATCGGTGTGCCTTGTACCATTTTTGTTGTGGGTTTTGTTTTGGTTCTGGTGTTTTTGGTTATTCATGTGAATGAGATATTTTTCCTGTAACATTTTTCAAATGTCATTTTTTAATATGATATTGAGAGCTCCTATATTTATTTTACAATTGACCACATTACTATAGTTTCTTATCAAGTCTAGTATTTACTTCAGTGTGTGTATGAGTCCTTACATTTTTATAGTCAGGCATATTTATTATTACTTTAATTCTATTAGCTAAGAAATAGAGACTCAGAGAGATTATTTTTCCAATATACAAACAGAAAGTGATAGAAAATAGGACAGATTTTACGTTCTGGGGATTGTCTGTTCCTTAAAATTTTGAAAAAAAAATCACCTAAAAAATATCTACAATTGACACAGTTATTACTGGTAATATCTTGACTTTTTCAATTTCTCTATTGATTAAATATTTATTTCAGATCTACTTGATTAAACTTTTCTAATTTTTATTTTTCCAAAGTTTTCAAATTTATGTGCTTTATAAGTGTTTATCTTTATAGTATTTTATTTATTTGATATCTGTGATTACATGTATTTTCTAATGCCTAGTTATGTTTTTGAGTGGTCTTTTTTATTTTTACTATTATTTGCTAAACTTTTTTTACTATCTATCATTTATAAATCCTAATTCATTAATTTATATTTTTGGTATTTTGGGTTTTTTTATTTTTTAAATTTTATTCTTCTTATATTCCTGTTCCTTTTTTTCTTGTTTTATTGACTTGTTTTATTTTTCTTTTTCCAATTTCTTGAGTTGGTACATTTTTTTAATTTAAATTTGTCTGGGAATTAAAGTATTTATGATTATTAATTTTCCTCTAAACAACACTGTGTGAGTCATTTGCTATAAGTTTTAATTTGTAGTGTTCACTGTATCATTGCTTTCTAATATACTTTAATTGAAGGATTGACATTTTCCTTTCTTCCAAGAGTTAATTAGGATGGTGCATCAAAATTTCTAAATAATTGGATAGGGTGAAAAGGATCAAAAAAGAAGTGACAGAAAGAAATCTAACTATGGGTGGTGAACTCACAGGGCAATATATATATATATATGACTTACTGCTGCATTGTACACTTGAAATTTATTTGATTTTGTTACTCAAAGCCACCATAATAAATTTTAAAAATTCCAAATAATTGGGATTCTTTTATTATGTTTTGGTTTTTTATTCCTAGTTCTATAGATTCATAATCAGAATGCGTGGTTTATATAACTTCTTTTTAATAGATAATATGTCTATTAAATTTGCCTTACTAATTGTATTATTTAAGTTCTCTCTATACCCTTTTTCCCCTTGTTTCCCCTATTTGATTCAACAATGGTTAATGCATCAAAAGTTGCTGTGCTTCTGGCAATTGTTCCTGGAACTTATAATAGTTTTTGATTTATCTATTTTAATGGTGTTTGGGAAGCACAAATATTCATAATTTTATATTTTCTTTGTTTACTATAATTTCAATTAAAAAAATCATCTGATGTATTTTTTGCCTTTTTGTATTAACATCACAAATTTTTATTTGGCTTGTACTTACATAATTTATTTTACCATCCTCTTTATGTTTAGAGTTTTATTTAAAGAAAATATTCTACTCCAATAATTTAAAAAGTCAAATAGCGTTAAAAGGCACACACACACACACACACACACACACACACACACACATACACACACACATATATATATATTTAAACTCAACCTTCCACTTACTCTTTCAAGTCCACAGAAGCAACTTCTTCAAAGGTTTCTAACCTTAACTGTTATTATTAATCTCAAATTTCTAAATAATAAAAATTATCTTTCTGTTAATCTATTTCAGACCTTAACTATTGGCTCCCAATTATTTATCTCATTTAAACCCCTCTTCCCTTCCCCTCATTCTCCCAATTACTATATTCTAATTTTTGTCAAATCTATATTCAGTGTTTTCATTATTTATGTTTACCACCAGATGCTGCTTACCATCAAACAGATATTGCACAACTTTTTTTTTCCTGGGGTTAATAATTCCTTCCATTTGTTATTTGCTTCTGCCAAGCACTCAGGGTATCTGCCAGTCTAGCAACACTATAAACAAAATTCACAGCTTGAAGTTATTTGAACCATCCAGATGTTGTAAATTTAAATGGTAAACTCATGGCAGTGGTGGCTTGCAGTTCCATGCCCTTACTCAGAGTCAAGGTGGCTTTTCTTGTATTTCCTGGGGATGGAGGCTGGTCATAGGTTTACTACTGTCACCCTTCTCCTAAAAATATGACTTTATAGTAAAAAATTTCCTATTACCTTTTCACCTTGGATGAGTCCTAGGTTTTAATTCTGTCAGTCCCTTTCCTATCTATCCCACAGGGATAGCCACCTCCTCCTCACTGTCTTTCCCATGGGATAACTACCCTCCACCACACTGTTTAAGTTATTTGTCCTTCCTTGTTCTGCCTTCCACTTTTATATATTAGTTACATATGTTATACATGTCACCTTATCCAAGTAGAATTTGTGGTTTTGTTTCAATCTTAGTTTTTGAAGACTTTCCAAGAGGAAAAGAAAACAAAAATGTCTTTAGATTAGCATCTTGAAACAAAAATTTCAAGTCTCCTCATTATAAAAATTATAATATTTTAAAATTATAAATATTAATTACAGTCATAAATATGCATTTGATATAAATAAGATAAAAATAAGGCAAATAAAATGCATGCTGCAGAATATTACATACAATATTATATGATTCATGTAAATGTTTAAAAGCGCACAAACTACATATATACATATACACCTATGTTCATATATGAGTACATACATGTATTTATACTCATATATATGCATATATACAAATATATGCTTACATATTATACATGCACATATGTGTTTATACACATATTATATATACTTATATAATATACATATACACATATATACACTATATTTATATATGTATGTGTGTGTGTATATATATATATACACACATATACACACATATATATACATATATATATATATAAAGAGAGAGAGATATAAAAGTTTAGAATTGTGTATTACATATTATCACATTCCAGATGATGTTTGCCTCTGCGGAAGAAGGAAGGATGAGAATAGCTATTTTAGTAATTCAGGCATGACAAGGACCACCAATTATCACCAATTAGTATCAGCAGGAGTAAAGAAGTGATGAATATAAGAACTATTTATAAGGACTAATTTATAGGACTTGATGGTACTTCATACAAGAAATAAAGAAAGTAGCATTTCTAGCTTAGAGAATGGGACCTAATTTTAGGAAAAGGATTAAGAATTTTGATACATTTTAATTTAAATTATATCACTCAATAAATCCTTAGTGCCAATGTAAACTCAGCCTAGCACAGTACCAGACACATAGCAATTTTTTAAAAAGTAGTAACCAAATGGTCAAGGATACAAGGTACTATGCTGGTGCTAGTCATACAGGAGTGAACCAGGCAAGCTTGGGGCTGTCCTCATGGAACTTTAGAACCTAGAGGATAAAAATAGACATTCTAAGGATCCATATAGGTATGGTGGATGTTTACAAAAAAGAATCTTCAAGGTTGCTATAGAAGCCAATAACAAGGAAGGTGACCTAGTCTGGGAAACACAAGGAAGCTTCAGTATGGAAAAAGCTTTTAAGAAGAAGTCTCATGAGAGAGACATAAGTTGCCCCATCTTGAGCAGAGGTTTTATGGGAAAGATTGATGGTTTGAGCCAGGTGAAGCAGGTGGGAGAAATGTCCACCAGATGGCGAGGGACACCTGCATGAAGACCCTGAGGTAAAAGACAGTAGGCAGTTTCCTGGGCCCGAGAAGCTTAGGTAGTGCTGAATTGGAGGAGAGACAGAGGACAGGGACAGAAAGAGCTTTCTCTTCAACCTTGACCAAGGCTGTTCTTGGTGCATGCCAGACATGAGTTGAGTGGAGGATCCTTGTCAAATATAGCGGCACTTGAATGTCTGGGTGATGATTTATAGAAGAAAACTCAGCCTTCCTGAGGTCAGAGTCCCTGTAAATAACAAAATGGTTCATCCCACTGTGTGAACACTGCACTTGATGTGTTCTAAGGCTGTCAGTATTTCATCAAAAAGATGGGAGAGGGAAAGAGCAAAGGAGGAGAAACAGCTGGATTCAGTTACTCTTAAGATACATATAGTTTAGAAATAAATTATCTGTCAAAGCGTGTTTTGTTTCTTGCTTATTCCAACATGTTTGAAAATGTTTGAATTGTTTGGTTGAGGCCAGAATTCTCTAAGGACCAGATTTTCACTTTACTGTATGTGTCTGTTAACACTTATGGCTTTTTTTCTGCTTGGTCTCACATGGTCTGAATCGTATAAAATAAGCGACTTGATGACTTGATGAAGCTTGAGATCTCCAAAATAAACTGTCATATATCCAACAGCAAATACTGGTGGTTCTACCTTCAGAGATAATGCAGAGTCCTACAATCTCACAACACCTCCCTGCTATTAATGAAGTCCAGGCTACCATTCACTCTCTATTGGATTATTACAATGTGTTTCTAAGTAGTCTCCCTGCTTTTGCCCTTGACACCTCTATGGTCTAAGTTCAGCACAGCAACCAGAGATTTATTTAAAAGGTTAATCAGATCCTATTCCTTCTCTTCTTTTAACCCTCTTGTATCAGGGTTCTCCAAAGAAATAGAATCAATAAAAGGTCTATACAGGTAGAAAAATATTTATTTTAAGGGATTGGTTTATATGCTTATGGGGGCTGACAAGATCAAAATTTTCAAGGTGGACAAAATCTACAGGCTAAAGACTCTAGGAAAACCAGTATTGCAGTTCAAATTAAAAAGCTGCCTGCTGGTAGAATCCCCTATTACTTGAGAGAGGTCCATCTTTTGTTCTATTCAGGCCTTTAACTTATTGGATGAAGCCCACCCACATTATAGAGAGCCATAGTCAGGTGCCATAGTCAGGCAATAGGAAGTCATACCTTCACAGAGAACATAATGGTGGTTACCAGAGGCAGCATGGAAGGGGCAATGGGGAGGTGTTGGCCAAAGTGTACCAAGTCTCCCTTATGTAAGAAGAATAAGTCCTGAAGATCTAATACGTGATGACTACAGTCAATGATGCTTCCTTGCATACTTAAAATGTGCTAAAAAGGTAGATCTTAAGTGTTCTTACCACAAAGAAAGCAAGCAAAAAAGAAAATGGCAATCATATGAGATGTTGAATATGTTAATCAGCATTGTTGTGATATTCTCACAATGTATATGTATGTCAAAACATCAGGTTGCACACTTCAAACATATGCAATTCCCATTTTTCAACTGAAAAAAAATAAAAGTTGCTATATTTTCAAAATATTTTAGCAGAAGCAGGGGCTAGATCAAGGAGAAGTGTCTTTTTTTATTTCTGTTCTAGAGTATTGTTTTCTTCAGCCGAAGAGGAGCACATTTTCATCATTTAAAAAATCATACATGGAAATCTAAATTGACTAGTAACCATATTTTTATTTTACTCTAGGTTTGGTTGGTTGAATAGCTGTGGATGCTGCACTGCCACAAAAATCCAGCTTTTTATCACAGCTAGGAATATTTCAGTTCTGCAATTTTTTCTCTCTGTTCTTAGTGTATAGAAGGCTTTCAATGGGCATTTGTTAAATTTATATATTATTCCATTTAAATGTTTCAAAAATTTTCAGAAAAGCTTTGGAAGAAACTAAGCTAAAGCCACCACAAGTTAAATTCAGAACTAGAGCTTGGACAGAAAACACTTGACTCTCAGTTTCTGCCTCTTCACACACAAAGAAACTTCTGGGTTCAGGATTCTAGAACCCTGCTGACCCTTTTTAAGTTTACTCTGAGAGCACATCCTTAGTAAAAGACTTGCACAAAATCCTTGACTCGGATTTTCTAGAGAACCAAACTTAAGACATATAGTGCCAAAGACAAGATAGTTGCTCAGCATATTTTTTCTACACTAATAAACAAATCAAAAATGATTCTTCTTTCTTGAAGTGCAATTTCAGTGTCTCCTTGTAATAATTGGCATAAGTGATAATACACATATAATTGAGGGAGAGATACTTTTTTCACAAGCTATTCCTGATTATAGGCAACTTTCTTGAAACTTGAGCTTCTCTTTCTACTCTTGTTAGTTCTTTTGGTACCTTGATCAGGTACTGCAAGGTCTATCAAATTATTTATTTGCACAAGAGACTTATCCACTCTGAACTCATGAAACATAATACCTTCTGGAAAGTTGAATCCATGCAAAGCTATGGAATAATATGCATTGGAGGTACCTACCTTCAAACTCTTGCCTTTTACCCTGCAATTGTCTGATCTCCTTTGGTTCTAAGATTTAAGGGAACCATGTTTATCTCTTTCCCACTCTCACCTCTTAATGTCTTCAGCAGTAGCATCATCAAGTCAGATAAAACCAGGGTCTCTGGGTGAAATGTGTTTATGTTGGGAGTTATATGAAGATATTAATAATTCATGGAGAAAGATGACTGAAATTCCAGAACTTCAAAGTGATGGAAGAATAGGGAGGAAGAGAAGTGAGTTCTGGATTGGAATCTTAAAGAAGAAAATGATGTGGATAAATATGAAAATGAGAGGAAGATAATTTTCAAAAGAATTAACCATGTAAACAAGAATTTAGGATGCGAAAGAGTGACATAAAAGAACACTGGGCAAAATGGCATAGATAATAGTGGCTTTGTTCATCTGCTCTTGTGACCACATCGAAGTTGTCACAGAAGCATGGAGCAAACAGCAACCATAGTTGCCTGCAGTCTAGATCAACAGAAACCCTACAACTAGGGAGATAAATAATAAATCACCCTGCAATGACTGGCAAAGACACAAGCTGCCAGTCCTAGGCAGCTGAGTGGGACGAAGGCTATGGCAACTGCAGACACTTCTCTCAAAGGGGCCATGTCTGCTACTGGACTTTTGTGGTGATGGACTTGCTTGCTCTGAGCACAAGCTCCAGGTCAGCTGCTCTGTGGGGCACCAGGGACTTAAGGGGGACGCTGAGTTGTTGGAAGGAGGGCCAGAGGTGAGGCATTCTCCCAGGCAGAAGTGCTGGTGGCATCCATTGATCCTTTGTTGAGCCCTCCCCGCAAACCAGTGTGCAGACTCAGCACCGCCATAGCTGAGACATCATCAAACTGGATAACAGAGGTCACTTTGCCCAGTGGATTCCCTGAAACTCTGCCTACTCCAACTCATGGCTCTACCCAAGCCATATCCAGCTGTGTTCTTGGTGAGTCCTGTGCAACTTGCTGAGCAAACTCAAAGACCTACAATGGTGGCAGCTGACCTCAATTTCTGGTGTGGCTTCTTGAAGCAACTATGAACACAGCACCTGTTTGCTGAATCTTCATAGGTGGCCCAGGGGGGCACAGACTAGGGATAAACTTGGCCTGCAGCTGAATGTGGTACAGTCTCAGGACTGTACCGCTGGATGCTTACTACACAAAGGCATGTTAGTAAAACTAGGAAACTTAGGAGCTTTTCTTAGTACATGGAAACAGACACAGAAAGGAAGACAAAATGGAAAGACAAAAAAGCAGAAACCATATAAGAGTCAGGAATAATGGAGTCAAGCAATCTAACAGAAGCAGAGTTCAAAACTCTGGTTATAATAACGTTCAGTGAACTTAGGAAAAGTGTAGATGAACTCAATGAGAACTTTAACAAAGAGATTAAAAAAAACATAAAAATGGAAATAGAAATTATAAAAAGAAACCAGTCAGAAATAAAGAATACATTATCTGAGATGGAGAGTATAGTAGAGGGAATTAACAGAAGGAATTAAAGAAGAGAATTGAACTACTGATATAGAGGATGAGGAAGCCAAAGACACCCGATCAGAATGGTAAGAAAAAAGAAGCCAAGAATATAATAGTAATTTAACAAATCTTTAGGGTAAAATTAAGTGTAAAAACACCCATGTAACAGGAGTATTTGAAGGAGGAGAGGGAGAACAAGAAGTTGAATTGCTATTTGAAGAACATAATGATGGAAAACTTCCCTCACCTGGTGAAGGAAATAGACATACAACCCCAGGAAGCTCAGAGAGTCCCAAGAAAGAGGAACCCTAAGAGGCCCACACCAAGACACATCATAATTAAATGCCAAAGGTTAAGTACAAAGAGAGAATCTTAAAAGCAGCAAGAGAAAAGCAGTTAGTTACCTACAAGGGAGCATCCATAAGACTGGAAGCTGATTTTTCAAAAGAAACTTTGCAGGACAAAAGTTTGATAAAAATATTTGACGTGGTGAAAACCCAGGATCTACAACCAAGAATACTTTATCCTGCAAAGTATCATTTAGATAAAGAGCTTCTCAGACAAAAATAAACTAAAGGAATTTAATAACACCAAGCCAGTATTACATGAATTGTTGGAGGGACTTCTTTAAGAAGAAAAAACACATATCAAAAACAGAAATAAATAATGGTAACAACTACATTCCTATCAACAAGTACTTCAAATGGAAAAGAGTTAAGTGCTCCAACCAAAAGACAGAGTTGATGAATGGATAAGAAAA
>CM053506.1:65393703-65629912 GCA_028627145.1 Eidolon dupreanum
TTTTCTTATCCATTCATCAACTCTGTCTTTTGGTTGGAGCACTTAACTCTTTTCCATTTGAAGTACTTGTTGATAGGAATGTAGTTGTTACCATTATTTATTTCTGTTTTTGATATGTGTTTTTTCTTCTTAAAGAAGTCCCTCCAACAGTTCATATAATACTGGCTTGGTGTTATTAAATTCCTTTAGTTTATTTTTGTCTGAGAAGCTCTTTATCTAAATGATACTTTGCAGGATAAAGTATTCTTGGTTGTAGATCCTGGGTTTTCACCACGTCAAATATTTTTATCAAACTTTTGTCCTGCAAAGTTTCTTTTGAAAAATCAGCTTCCAGTCTTATGGATGCTCCCTTGTAGGTAACTAACTGCTTTTCTCTTGCTGCTTTTAAGATTCTCTCTTTGTGCTTAACCTTTGGCATTTAATTATGATGTGTCTTGGTGTGGGCCTCTTAGGGTTCCTCTTTCTTGGGACTCTCTGAGCTTCCTGGGGTTGTATGTCTATTTCCTTCACCAGGTGAGGGAAGTTTTTCATCATTATTTCTTCAAATAGCTATTCATCCTATTTTCCTTCAGGTATGCCAATGACATGGATATTTTGACCTTTAATAGTGACCCACAGGCTCCTTAAATTATTTTTATAGTCTTGGCTTCTTTTTTCTTGCCATTCTCATTGAGTGTCTTTGGCTTTCCCATCTTATAGACAGGTCATTTGATTCTCTTTTTTATTCATTTTGTTTATTCCTTTGTTTACTCCATTTAATATACTTCTCATCTCAGATGTGTTCTTCATTTCAGACTGGTTCCCTTTTATAATTTCCATTTCCATTTTTATGTTTTTTATCTCAGTTGAAGTTCTCACTGAATTTATCTATACTTCCCAAAAGTTCATTGAGCATCATTATAACCAGTGTTTTGAACTCTGTATCTGTTAGATTGCTTGACTCCATTATTTCTAGAACTCTGTCCTGTTCTCTCATATGGCTTCTGTTTCTTTGTCTTCCCATTTTGACTGCCTTTCCGTGTCTGTTTCTACATACTATGCAAAGCTCTAAGTCTCCCAGTCTTATTAGTGTGGATTTGTGAAGTAGGTGTCCAGTGGCACAGTCTTGAGAGGGGTTCAGCTGCAGGCCAAGTGTAGTCCCAGCTGTGCCCCTCTGGGGCCACCTGTTAAGATTCAGCAAACAATTCACAGGTGCTGTGCTTATAGTTGCCTCAAAAGGCCACACTGGAAACTGAGGCCAGCTGCCTCCAATGTGAGTCTAGGCGCTGCTTAGCAAGGAGCACCTGACTCGCTGAGGCTATACCTGGATGTGGCTTGGGTGGGGCCACAAGTTGGGGGAGGCAGAGTTTCAGGGAATCTTCTGGGCAGAGCGACCTCTGTTATCCAACTTGATGACTTCTTGGCTATGGTGGCACTGTGTTCCTGCACTGAGACGGGGAAGAGCTTAACAGAGGTACAATGGATACTGCCAGTACTTCTGTACAGAGTGAGTCTAGCCTGGTTCCTCACTCCAACAATGTCTCCCAGTAAGTTCCTGGTGTCCCCTGCGCACAGCCAAATTGGCACTGGTGCTTAGAGCGAGCAGGTCTGTCACCGTGAAAGGCTGCTCATGGGCAAGGCCCCTTTAAGAGGTGTCTGCTGCTCCTTCCCACTCAGCCACTGTGGACCGGACAGCCTCACATCCTCACTGCATCTTACCTTCTGCCATTGCAAGGTGATTTCTCAGATTTCTCCCTAGTTGTATGGCTTGTTCATCCATATCTCAGGTGATTTTTCCTTTCTGTTTGCTCCTTGTTCCCATCACAACTTTGATTTGGTCACCAGACGGATGAACAGAATCTCTATTATCTATACCATTTTTTTTCTTCTCCCCACCCTACATTCTTATCAGCTACACAACTTCACCTTTAATTCTTATCTCTCCACCTCCAATTAAGGGTTGAAAATAATCCTGGACACACATTTTTAAAACCACATCCTTTGTACTTATGATATGGCCCAGATGATGCTTGCCTGACCCTCAGCACAAGCCCATGAGAAGACACAGAGTCAGGTTTGTTAAAGAAGAGACTGTGGAGATGTGTAGACCCATGAATGGAAGAAGAGACCAGCCATAAGTTTGTGGCTATTACAGGGCTAGATATTCAGCAGAGATCTAAAAAAAGTGATGTAGTAGGAGAAAACATTGGCCTGAGAATGCAGAAAAGAAGACTCTAAAGTCATATTGGAATAATTGTATTAGGAAAGTAAGACATGACATGACTCCTAATGCAAACTTGTTTGAGACCAGGAAGATTAGGAGTGATTAAAAAAGAGAAAGAAGTGGGATATTATGCAATAACATTTTCTATGGTAGAAATTATCTGGGGAGAAAAAGGTGACAGAAATAAGTGCAATCTCAAGCAAGGAATAGCAGTGGCTCTGAAGCAGAGGGTATCAAAAGGCTGTCACATCATCTGTTGCTGCAACAAAGTAATCCAAACTCAATAGCTGAAAATGGCAATCAGTGTATTTATTTGTTCATGATTCTGCAATTAGAGTAGGGCTCATTGTGGACAGTTTGTAAAGGATTAAATTGTGCCCCCCCAAAAGATATGTTTAAGTCCTAATTCCCAGTATATGATGAATGTGACTTAATTTGGAAATTGGGTCTTTGCAGATGAAATAAGGTTAAGATGAGGTCATTAGGGTGAGTTGTAATCCCATGAATGATTTCCTTACAAAAAGAAGGAACTTTGGACAGAGACACAGAGGGAAGACAGCCATGTGAAGATGGAAGCAGAGATTGGAGTGATGCTGCCACAAGCAGAGAAATACCCAGGGCTACCAGAAGTTGGAAGAGGCAAAGAAGGAATCTCCTCTAGAGACTTCAGGGGGATCATGGTCCTGCCAGCTCCTTGATTTCAGACTTCCAGACTCCAGAACTGGAAGAGAATAAATTTCTATTGTATTAAGTCACTAGTTTTTGGTTCTTTGTTCTAGCTACCTAAGGAAACTGATACACAGTTCATCTGTGTCTGATGGGGCATCATCTTAAGAAGGCTTGATTAGAGCAAGAAGATCCACTTCCAAAGTGACCCCATTCACATAGCTGAGGGGTTGGTGCTGGCTACCAGCTATGAAATAACTAAATCTGCTGGCTGGGGACTCAGTTCTCCTCCACATAAACTCTCAGCGTGGCTGGCATAGGCTTCCCACAGTTTGAAGGTCTTAGGATAGTAGAAGTTCTTACATGGTGGAAGGCTTCCCCCAGACACAAAATCAGAAGCTTCCAGACCATCTGAAGGTATAGGTGAAGAACTGGATCAGCATCAATGTTATTGGATAAAGCAGGTCACAGAGTAGCCCAGATTCAATGGAAGGCAATACACTAGAATATAAATGCCAGGAGCATAGTTCACTGGGGGCCACCAAAGTAATATTCTACCATGTTTGGAATTCAAAATCTTAGTGAAATAAGTGGTAAAGAAAGAGAACATGCTAAGAAATAACTGAAGGAGGGAAGAGAAAGTGGCCAATTGAGTAGATCAATAATAATAATTATTCCATCCAACTGCATAGGATTTTAACAACTTTCAAAGTGATTATCTTATTATATCCTAGTCCCTCCAACTTTTCCTAGCATGCTCACACATAAATACCCAGTAAGTAGATAGGCTATTAATGACCATTATTCAACTGACTCAACTAATCTTTGAAGGGACATACCTGGAATGTCCTCCTCACTCCTTTGTGTTATCTTCCTATAACTTACTCCTTCTACTCCAGCTGGACTCAGTTTTCTCTAACATGGAATGCACATGTCTGCCTGCACCCTCCATGCACACACATCTTCACAGCTGGAATCTCCTTTAATAATCCTGCCCTTCCTTCTCAACTTCCAAGAGACTGTCCCCATTACTTCTAGGTCACAGTCTACTTCTGAACTCCCAAAACACTGATTGTGTATAACAAATGTTAAGCCCTAAGATGATGGCAGTTTCATCTTTTTCTCTATATTGCTTCAACACTTAGACTTGCATGTATAGGCCTCCCAAATGTGTTTAATCAAGAAAGAGGGATGGGATGTGAAATGTTTCTCTTCTACTAAGAGTTAAGCTATTGCCAAAGCTTTAGTTTACATTGATATAGTCAAAAACCATAATAAAGTTTCAAATATTGGGTACATAGTAGGTCTACTACAGACATATTCACTGACAAGGGTGCATGCAGACAGAGAATACCTCATGGAAAGAAGATAGCAATGATGACTACTGTCTTTGAGTGCCCCTTCACTTTATGATCTTTAAGCAGTTAAGTCCACCTCCCAAGGGCACAGCACTAGAAATTAGTGATGCCAAGACTGGTACCATTTTTTGTCTGATTCTGAAGTTCATGTTTTTGACATTTTGATGCCTCTGAATATATCAGCCATTGAGTATCAACACCCACCAAACATAATGATGTTTGCCTTTTGTATATTATTGCTGATCCTCACCATAACTCTGTAGAATAGCTTCCATGTGAGAAAATTCATAGATCCTGAGTCCTTAAAATTAAATCAGATGAATATATCCAGGCCTTGAAACAAATTGATCAACATTCCTTTCTTGGCCAAACTTCTAAGAATATACCTTTAGAATGACAGAATTCAATCTCCTCCAACTTTAAAATTAATTACAGTAGATTAATGAAATCTAGATAAGACCCCGAACATTTTTTCCAATTCAGAAGTATGAATAGTTTTTTGAGTAGTTATAACATGCATCCCATGAAGAACTCCTCTTGCAGGCAGACGATCCAGGTTTTGAATCTACATCATACAAACTACATCACTGAGGACATATCACTTAACCTCTCTGAGCTTCAGTTTTCTTTTCTGTAAATGAAGATAATGATGCCTACTTTATAGACATCACTAAGTAACCTAAAATCAGAAAATAGCTAGCTCGATTTGGGGATTATAATGGTATTTCTAATGTTAGTTTATTTGTAATCCAAGAATAATAACATTTGCCCCGTCTTTCCCCAAGCATGGTGAGGAGAATAACATGTTCAAGCAGGTATAAAAGTATGTGCATATAAATGAGAAAAAAAAGTATGTCATATAAATGAGAGCTGTCACTATTACTAAATTCTAGATTATAAATGAAAGCCTTGTGGTTGGCATATTGGATCAGGATGAAGTCCATGAACATGCCAATGAATTAGTTTTTTGTTTGTTTGTTTGTATTTTTCAAGTTCCAATAGAAAAGAAAGCTAACCAGAGCTGGCTTAGACAATGAAAATTAAAAGGAGTGGCTCCCACACTGGGCATTTTTTAATCAATGCCAAGTGACAGAGTTTGGACCACAGAATGAGAATCCATGGGAAGTTTCCAAGATATTGAGCCCTACATCTCAAGTCAAGAATTTGCTTGATATAGTTTGTGTGTCTATGTGAATTGCCACAACCTAGTCTTCAGGCCAAGGCAACAGCTCTCAACAAAGATCAAATAGTCTTTCAACAGTCCCTTCCTACACCCAACACCTTGGCTCTAGTAAACTGTCATGGTCACTTACATAGATGCTTTCTCCAATTGTTCTCTTTCTGAAATTTCAGGGCTACTAAAGAAAAAATTTTAAAAGGTTTTAGTCAATTAAGTTCAAGAAACATCTATGACCATCAACTTAATGTCAGGCACTGGTAAATTATCTTTGGCTGAAATAAATATATAAGTTGTGTCTGTGATGGCATCTAACAGCCTCAGAGAGAAAAGTCCATTAAAAATTTACACTTCTCTATGTGGCAATCACTTTCTCCCATCAGTGCCTGAAAGCTCATTTAACATGTAATATGTTAACATTCCACATGACTGATTTACAAATAAATATTTGGCAGAAATTAGGGTTTGCCAGCACTTGAAGAGGCCAGGCCAAACAATTCAGATTACCCTCCTTCTCTCCTCCCAGCTCAGCAAGATAGCCTGAGGTCCCATAGGTTTGTTCTTTCAGATGCTAACAACCCAATGCAATGTGTTCCCAAAGCATGGTACAAATGCAGAGGACAATTTTTCAGAGGTACATGGACAAACCCTTTTTATTTTGACAATTATATACTTATTTTAATGTGGATCTAAAAATTATTACTAGCAAATTATTAAGCCAATTTTATCTTCAATACTGTTGCTTAGGTAAATCAGATGAAGAAAGTTCTTATGCATCTACAAAGTCTTAAGGAAAAAGATTGAAAAAGTAATCTTATAAATGGCACAAATATAAAAAACCATGAAGGTGGAACATCAATGATTTTGAAAATGATTTTGCCAAAAGTTAAAGCATAATGTTGGCATCATCTTAAGTGGTCTCTTTAGCTATGTATGGTAAGTGTGGAAATACCTATATTTATGGTGATTATATAGGTCACACTTTTTTAAGTCTTGGTTTTAAATGTTTTATGTATTATTCCCATAAGTCACTGAAGTTTACTAAAAATTTAGACATTTCAGCATCTAAACTACAGTTCTGAGACAGACAGGTCAAATAGAACATACATTTTAAAAAACCCCTGTATCCTAAGTTTTGGAAATGCAGTCTTAAAACAGAGTCTTAAAATGTTTGCCAATGAAGACTGGAATTCAAACTTATTCTAGTTGTGAATGTGGCAAAGTTTCACCCACCTGTTCTATTTACTTACCCATGGAAGTTTTTCATTTCTCTTATGCTGAAGATAAAAGTAGTTTCAATACAAGTTTCCCAAATTAAAGTAATTGTTGACTTTATGGTTTTACAGAAAAACTTATGGTCAGTGTATAAAATTTAGACAACCCATATGAACAAAAAGAAAGAAATATAATCCACCTATAATTTCAATACTCAGTTAACCACTTTAAAGATCTTGGTGTTTATTCTCTAAGATTTCTTCTATACTTTTATTTCATTCACATTATTTATGCAGGTCATTTTAAAAAGGTCCTCTTGAACTCAGTGCTTTGTAACTGGCATTTCTTACTCAGCAAAATATTGTGAAAATCTTTTCATGTCCTTAAATGTGCATCTATAACAGATTGATGTCTCTATCATATGGATGTACCATACACGATTAAAAAATTTTTCCTATTGAAGTCATTTCAATTTTACAGTATTATAAACAATGTATCAGCACAATCTTTGCACCCTTATTTATTTCCTTTTGATAAATTCCTAATTGTAGAATTTCTGAATCAGGGGATTGTTGGGTTGGATGCCCTGAAAAATGAGCTAAGAGTGTAATTTGAGTGTAAGAAGGTTGTTTGAGTGTGGGATACCTGTTGGGTGTTGAGAGAAGAAACGAGAACTGGAATAAGGAAGTTGTAGAGTTGTGATGCAACCATGACAAAGGCTTCAGCAGATCTCACAGGTCACTCCAGATCTATAATAACCCATCAGAATTGTCCCACTTTGAGGCAAAGAGGGTGAACTTTTGTACCCACCCCTGTTGACCAGTTAGTGGATGCAGGCTGCTGCCAACTGGATTGGCTTTCTTTGGCTGAGGGTATTCCCAAAAAGCAACTCAGCAGAGAGCCAGCAGTAGAGTCTACACTCCCAAGAGGTGGGGAAACAAGCTTCTGATACCTGCAGAGGTGTGAGGTCCAGGAGAGGGTGATTTTAGCTATGTCCACAACATTATGGGATGTAGAGATGCAGATAATTTAAGTTTTCAATGTTATTAAACTGCTCACTCAGAAGGTTCTATCAGTTCCCATTGCCATTAATTAATGTATGAAAATGCCCTTTTTTTCTTGTTCCCTCATAAAATCTGATGAGTGGTAGAATAGAAATATGCCCTGGGAGCATGTAGCAGGAAATCCCAACCTACTAGCAGCATTGACCTCACTCTTCTCCGTCATTCTTTAATGGTTGATTTGTGGGTCTTATCTTGCTAAAATAAATGCTTCATGCTTTTTCTGGACAATCATACAATATTTCACTAATTCATTCTCTTCCTCACTCTCTTAAGTAAATATTTTATACCTTTCTCTCTTCTCAACATCCATTGCCATAACCTTCTATCCTACTGCACTGAGAATATTGAAGCAATAAGAATAAAATCCCAGAAACATCCAGCAAAACATTTCCACATCTACTAGAATCTATAACCTATACTTTTTTGATAAATGATGAACTTATTTTTGTCTGTAATGCCTGAAACGTTAGGGCTTAAAGGTCCCTAGAGATTTATGCTCATTATTTCTTTACTATAGTCGGTTGGATATTGCTGCATTCTCCTCTTTCTGAAAATTTCTATTTCCCTCCATAATGGATCATTCCCATTAGCAGACAAATTGTAATTATTTCTCACAACAAAAGGAAAAAAACTCTCTACTCCTCTTCTTGTCTATATATTACTCTATTTGTCAACTGTTCATTGCAAAATAATTCAAAGAAGCTGTTTCTATTTCTTGTCTCCAATTATTCTCCTTCAATTCCCTTTTAAACCTGATCTAATCTGACTTCACATACACAACTTTCTCTTGGCTTCTCTCCTTTTCTGGCTATATTTTCTCTGTCTCCTGTGTTGGCCTCCTCTTCTCCCCGACTTATAAATGTTGGAAGGCTCCAGATCTCAGCCCTTGGAGCACTTTTCTCCCTCTCCATCCCTCACTGGTGATCTTATTTGGTTTCAAGGCTTTGAAGCAAATCTGTATGCTGAAGATTCCCACAATCATATGTCCAAACTGAGCCTTACCCCTAAACTCCAGACTTAGGTCCAACTTCCTATTTGGCATCTTTTATTGTATTCAAATTATAAATGTCCAAAACTGAATGCACGATCTTTCTAATCAAATCTGTTCCTTTTACTGCCCTCCCCACCTCACTTAATAACAAGTCTATTATTCTAGTTGCTGATGCCAAAATACTTATAAACCTCCTTCACTCATCTCTTACTCATAATTCACATCTAATCCGGAAATCCTGTGGCTCGACCTTCAAAGCATAGCCTGAATTCATTGACTTTCTGCCACTTTCACTGCAACTACCCTGATCCCAGCTATCCTCATTATCTCTCTTACAGTTGATTCTCAACTCAGCAGCCAGAGTGACACATTTAAATGTACACCAATTTATGTCACTCCTATGCTCAAAACCCTCCAAAGCTTACTTTTTCTCTCATGGCAAAAGCCAAATATCCTTACAGTAATCCACAGATCTATGTGATCTGGTCCTCAATATCCTTGACCTCATCTTTTATTGCTCTCACCAATGTCACTTTATTCCAGCCATCCAGGCAAGCTTCCTCAATATTTTTAGGCCACACTAGACAACCTCTCACACTGGGGCCTTGGAAGTGGCTCTACTTCAGTCTAGAATTATATAGATAATCACTTAGCTTCCCCCCAACCTCTTTCATGTCTTTGTTTAAATAACACTTGCCCAGTGAGGCCAACAATGACCTCTCCACTTTCAATTTCAACTCTGCACCAGACACTTGGGGAACACAGTGCCAATGGCTGTAGCCCATTTGAATTCAGTATCTTGGAAATAGTTCCAGTGTTCCAGCCAAGTACAGACACTACTAGCAGCTCTCTGCAGTGCTACTTTGGAGACACAGAAGACCTTATCTTCTACACAGGCACAACCTAAAAGTTTAGAGAAGTTAGTTTCCCAGGAGCAAAGCTTAACCAATGAAGGATAAAAGCCCCAAGTTCCCCATTTTGCTATGGGACAATTCTGGGGTATGTTACACATAGTTCTTCATAGGGTGTCCAGGGGGCATTGAGCCCCATTTAGGGTAACCAGTTCTTTAATGTGCCCACACACTTCTTCCTACCTTGGGTCACTTTCCCCACTCCCTCATTTGCTTCATAAGATCACCTTCCAAATAGACTATCCACTTCCAGGTCACAGTGTCAGGCTCTGCTGGGGGAAACCCAGACTAAAGCAAATCTTTCCACAACATTTCTAAACTCCATAACTAGCTCTGTTTTGTTTTTTTTTTCATTTGTTGGTTTTGTTTTTGTCATAGCACTTGTCAACTTCTTTAGTACAATGTAACTTATGCATTTATTGTTCATTGTCATTCTATTGCACTAGAATATAAGTGCCACAAGGACAGGGAATTTCATCTGCTCTGTCCATTGATCTATTCAGCACCTAGGATACTTATTTGCATATAGTAGGTCCCTAATAAAATATGCGTTGCATGTTTAACTATCTTGCCTACTCTTCAAGAGCAAGGATACCATCTACTAACACAATGCTAGACAAACCCCAATTTAAATCTCACATCTACTACTTATTAGCTGGGTGGTCTTGAGCAAATTAACCTGAGTGAGACTCAGTTTCCTTATTAGTAAATAGTGGCAATAATGTTTACTTTGCCATAAATATCTTTATCTGAGAAAAGCATCTAGGCAAGTTCTGACCCAATAATGTGTTTTCTTCACTTCTCTCAATCTGCTCCCAATAATCAATGAATCATGGTTTAAGTGAGTTAAACCCATGACTCAGCATCATCTCCCTCTGTGAATCTTTACTATGTGAAGATTCTTTTGGAGCATCTTCTTACGCCCAGTGGAGGTCAGAAAGCCAGGCTTCTTTCAATCCCCCAGTGAAATGTCAATTAGAAGGACATTACCAGAAGGAAGAGCTACTGGAGAAAACCACACACTTGTTCCAAAACAAAGATCACTCTGTATGTCATAAAAGCTCAGAAATGTCTTCCAGATGTTGCATACTGGGCCTGCACAGATGTTTCCGATGTCAAACCATAAATGTTAGAAACATAAAACATTTGTGCCCCACAGATGTAGAGATTTAATTATACGGCAAATGTGATAAATCTTTGGGTAATAAAAGGAGACCACAAACTGGCCACATTACATTTTTTAAAATCTGATCCCCCCCCCACCCACCCACCACCACCACACACACATAGGAGTTCTACTGGAATACTTTAAGATTTTTGCTTTTGTTTTTAAATTTAACTGGGCAATCACAGGGAAAAAGTTGAATTTACTTGAAAACATGTATTAACAACAGTTCTGAATCCTTCTGGTTTGATGCCTACACAGTTTATGACACCTAGGAAGTAACATCAAGACTGATGATGGGTAGCTTCAAGGCTTCCTGATTTCAGTCAATGTCCCTTCATGGGAATGCTGAATTGTGTAGAATGACTGTCTAATTGAGCTCTCTGGGTGCACTAGGAGTGGATTTCACCACAAATTCAATAGCAGCTCATGATTCCATATTGAAGCCACTCTGTTTCTGACGTCCAGGAAAATCAGACCTTTCATCACTTCTATTATAAATGTGTATGTACCTACGAGAAGAAAAGACAATACATGTATACGTGGGGTTTGTGTGCACTTACACCCCTCACACACGCACAGACACACACATGCACATACACAAGAAAAAGAATCACAAAGAGCCAAAATAGCTGAAGAAATGTTACTCACCATATACACAGGAGAGTAAAACAGGAAGCAAATACAAATGTTACCACATGATCTAGCTTATTTCCACAGTGATCCTCTTCCAACATGTTCTCTTCTCCCTTGATGAATTAATATAGCTAAAATACTGCATTTATTCTTGCATGCATTTGTACAAAAATGTTCATTATATTATATTAGTAGCTAAAAGTGACACCAAAAGTTATAGGACTCATATCTTTCCTCAAAAAGTTTAGACTATAAAACAAAACATGTGCTGAAGAGGGGTACAAAAGTAATTATAGAGCAGGAAAATGTGTGTAAGTTTGATGTCCACCATGTGATTTAAATTTTTTTCTTTATTATATCAAAAATATGACAACTCAAACATGTGATTTTATTTTTAAGCTTTATTGAGGCATAATTGACAAAATTGTAAGATATTTAAAGTGTATATTTTGATGATTTGATATGCATATATATTGTGAAAGGATTCCTCCCATCTAGTTAATTAAGACATCCATCACCTCACATATTTATCTTTTCCTTTCTTTCTTCCTTCCTTCCTTCCTTCCTTCCTTCCTTCCTTCCTTCCTTCCTTCCTTTCTTTCTTTCTTTCTTTCTTTCTTTCTTTCTTTCTTTCTTTCTTTCTTTCTTTCTTTTGGGGGGTGAGAATATTTAAGTTCTACTCTCAGCAAATTTCAATTATACAGTATAGTGTTATCAATTACAGTCACCATGATATATATTAAATTTAAAAGATGTGGCATATGTGTATGTGTGTGTGTGTGTGTGTGTGTGTGCATATATGCAATGGAATATTATTCAGCCATGAAGAAGAAGGAAATCTTGCCACTTGCAACAACATGAATAGACCTTGAGGGCATTATGCTAAGTAAAATAAATCCGACAGAGAAAAACAAATACTACATTGTACCACTTAATGTGAAATCTAAGAGGAAAAGAGTCACTTTCTTAAATACTGTAACAAAGGACATTCCTTTTTATTCCTCAACAATAAGAGTCACAAAAGCGTGTCAATCCCCCCATGAGATTATAACTTCTACCAAGACATTTACTATCTCTTGTTCATGCTGCCAACAACACCTATCTACCTACAATTAGCTTCACATAATAGTCATTTAGAAAATGTTTACTGAGTAAATAAAATATTATTTGTTAATCTCTTCTTAATGCTCTTTGGTAGTCTTTGCACGAATTCTTTCAACTGCTCCTTCAATGTCCTTACATTCTGATCTTTTTTTCTGTTTCCTAATGTCATTACTGTCCCAGTAAGACACAGTTTAAATATAAATCAGTTACATGTTATAAAAATGGTAAGGCCCTGAGGGCTCTGTGCATCTGCTACCCACTGATGCAAAGGAGACAATTTGGTGACAGAATTCATGACCCAGTAGTCTTTGTTTCTTTTTTGGTTTTATAATGGCTGGGAAAGGCCAACCAAACAAATCTGAATAAGACAAAACCCAGGACAGATAGAACCATTTAAGGGGAGTGTCAATCATGCAGACCATTCTCTGTACTCCTAAATGACCTCCTCTCTCCAGCTCCAGCCCACATAACTCAAGATAGAAATTTAGAGCCTGAAATATATACATCAGAAAAGAATAAAGGCTAAAGCTAAATTAATAATCCATCATGAAAGGCTAGAAAAAGAACAACAGATTAAACACACACCAAAAAAAAATGGAGGACTGGAAATAGCTTAGACAGAAGATAAAGGGGTTAAAAGTACAATACAAAATTATATGCAAACTTTACACCCATACACATGAAAATTGAGATAAAAGTGAGAAATTCCTAGTAAAATTCCTAGTAAAATTCCTATAAAATGTTCATAAAATATATTTCAAATAGAAAATAGTTATATATTTCTAAAGAAACTGAGACTGTAACTAAAAATCATCCAGGACAGAAAACTCCAAGCCCAAATGACTTTAGCATTTTATATATTCAAATATGTGAAAATAAAGTAGATCAATCTTACAAATTCCTCCAGATAATTGATAGCATGTGAAACTTTATAATTCCTGTTATAAGACCAGCATAACATTGACACTAATGAGAACAATCTCAGAGAGGAAAATTTTTTCAACCAATATCTCTCATTAACACAGATAGAGTAATCTAAATAAAGTATTAGGAAAATGTAAGTAAATAGTGATCCAGAAAAAGGGTAACACATTATGACAAAGTTGACTTTATTTCACAAATGCAAGATTTGATTAACATTCAAAAATCATTCAATGTAAACCACATCATTAACACAATGAAAGAAAAAATTATGCGATCATCTCAAAAGAGGGAGAAAAAAATTTGATGAAATTTAACACTTATTCATGATTAAAAACAAAACACTTAAACACTTGGCAAACTAGGATCAGAGAGAAGTTTCTTAATCTAATAGATGGTGTTTATCAAAATCCATTGTACTTAATGTTGAAATATTGAAAACTTTTATTCAGAGATCTCAAACAGAACAAGCTTGTCCAGCAATACTGAAAAAAATCTAGCATTATTTTCTTATTGAGATCATACAGCTCAATAAGAAAAAAAAAAAGCATACAGATTAAAAAGAAAAAAAAAACTATTCACAGACAACATGATTTTGTGCTTATACAGTCAAACATTGAGTAAACCTAAGGCAATAAAAGGATATACCATGGTCATGCATTAGAAGACACAACATTGTAAAGACTTCATCTTTTCCCAAAGCAATGTATAGATTTATTGCAATCGAAATCAAAATCCTAGTAAGTTTTTGTGGAAGTTAAACATATACTAAACTTCATATGAAAATATGAAGGGCCAAATATAGGCAATACAATCACGGAGAAGAAAAAGTTAGAAGACTAACACTACCAGATATCAAGGTTCATTATAAAGCCTCAATGGTAAGACAGTGAAATATTTAGGAAAGGAGAGGAAAATAGAATGATGAAACAAAATGGAGGATCCCAAAAGTGATCCACATAAACACTTGATTTGTGACAAAGATAATACTAAAGAGCAGTAATAAAAGAAGAATCTTTCTTATAAAATGGTGCTGAGTCAAATGGATTTCAACATGGAATAGAAAAGATTGACTATTTCTTCATATCCTACTCTGAACTCAAAGCTAGCAAGTAATATACACATGCATTTAAATTCCCACCAGTTGTTATATAATTTTCAAAAGCCAGTAGTTTGTTTCTAAATGTGTTTTGTCAATTTCATTTGTTAATGTACTTATTATTCAATTAAATATACTGGTACACACACACACACTCACATACACACACAAATGTAAATGATACTATGTGCAATTAACCAAACCTAAAACAACTTATATATATATATATATCAAAGACAGCATAAATAAAATAGATCTAAGATAAAATAAATTATACTGCAATGAAAATAAATAAACAATTGTTATATGTAAATATGATGAATTCCACAAGTAAAACATTGAGGAAAAGTAGCTCGACAGAAGAGAATCCATACAGTATGATATTTATATAAAGTTCAAAAACAGACAAAACTAACCTGAAATGTGTTGAGTCAGAGTAGTGGCTATGTTTCAGGAGAAGGTTCATGATAACGATTGGAAAGGCTTGCAAATGGGTCTTCTCAGATGCTGGCAATATTCTATTTCTTGATCTGGGTGGCATTTAAATGGGTATTTTCACTTTGCAATATTCATTAAGCCATACACTGAGGATTTATACATTTTTCTAAATGTATGACATACTATAATTAAAATGTTTATTTTAAAAAAGTCTCCACATTAGTCCTAACCCTTTCAATGTTATTTTCTACTAGGCATGAGGGCAGTTTTTTGAGAACTAAGTTTCCTGAATGTTCATATCTCCTGGTGAAACAAAAATGGCCAGCTGTCAACCAAATCTGTGTCCCCCTTCTATGGCATAGGACAAAGCTGAGAAGTGACTGTCAGCAACAGACTACATTTTTTCAGCCTCCCTTGCAGCTTTTACTGGCCATGGCTGGTTTTCACCAATAATCAAAAGGATGTCTGCCACTTTCAGGGCAAGACTTTGAAAAAAAAAATTAGGCATGACTATACTACACTATCTTTCCCTTTTCAGCAGCTGGATACAGACAATGATGAGAGACCCTAGAGGATACAAAGCTGTAAAAGAGAAGTCTGAATTACCACATAGAGGAGAGCTATTCACTGACAATAATAACTAGCTGGAATGGTTATATTGTGGCAGCCTGACCCTGCCTGACCATTTCCTCCTCGAATGAGTTAGTCCCTGGCTACACTGCCCTTCCTAGGATTATGGACTGATGGGCAGTCTGAAAATCTGCTTATTAAGCTGGTTTCCTTATATTTTGGCAGCCAATCAATGTTTTCCTTATGGTCTCCTTCCTTCTACGGAATATCTATAGCTATGTAGGAATACAGAAGTACAAGATTGTATAAAACTGCTCGCCATGTTACAATTGGGGTTTAGCCTTTGGATAAGAATTCGCTGAGCCAGTGCCGGCCTCAATAAGCGCTGCTTCCTGCTTATAGCCCCGGTATTCCATCTCTCTGTTTGAGAATCCTGCAACAATATAAACAAAAATAATAATAATAACTTTTATTGTGTTTAAGCCACTGAATTTTGGGCATCTTAGTAATTTGGGGGCATTCACTGTAGCGTATCCTACCCAAACTAACTTTCCTGGTGCTTCTCTGGGGAGAAATTGGCATTTTTTTTTCTCCTTTTTTCTTTTTCATTCCCTCTCCTTTCTTTTTTCCTCTCCTCTTCTTTCCCACCCTGCCCCCACCACTTATTCTATCCTGTTGGTTCAGTAGTATCACTGTGCTACATTATTCTAAGATATAATTTATACTCTAGTTTACAAACCCTTCATGTCTAATCTGCTATAAAGTCATTGATTTAATTTCTAATTTCAATTATTTTATCTATTTTTTTTTTATTACTGTAAGTTTCTCAGTTTCCTTCTTGAAACCGAAAGGCCAGTATTTTAGTTTCTTATTCCCAAAGGATATTTTTAATCTTATCTCTGTGCCAAACAAAACATAACAACAACAAAAACCCTTTTCCTGCTGAAAATTTACATCTAATTCACCTTACTCTAAGGGTTTTACTTTTGAGGGTTCCTGTTTTAAAATAGATGTGTCTTCTTTTCAGTTCCCACATTAAGAAACCTCTTGGTGTTTGTGGGTTGATGATTGTTTTTCTATTTTGAACACTCTGCTATTACAATCAAAGCAAGTTTGCTTGTCAAACACCCTCAGAGCCAAAATCATTTTGATGTGGACCATCATTTGCAAAATTCTTAATCTTTTTAGTAAATCTACTAGGTAAGTCTTTTCTTTCCTCTTTTCTTCAGAGAAAGACCCTCTCCGTCAAACTTAGATAATTACCTTGAAACTTGTGACTCGGGTCCTTGGCTATTGATAAAGATCATTGAAATTCAACATTCTCCTTGGCCAATGATATGGCAGGAATGGCTTTAGGCCAAAACAGGGCCCTTAAAGTCTAAGAGGGAGGAGACATTTAATCCAAGTTTTTTTTCTTTCTTTTACAAAATATATCAAGCCTGATTTCCTTTACCCACTTGATTGGCAATTCAATAATAGAAATGTAACTACATATATGATTCAAGTAACAAGTTTATATCTTTTTCCTTGTCTAGGGTCTGAGGTGGTACTTCAGCAGGAAACCCAAGACCTCATCCTGACTATGGCAGAGAGGGAAGAGCTCCATGAAATCCCAATAGGCAGGGGCTACGACCTTGCTCAGCAGGAAGCGGATACAGAAGAAGAGACCTCCTATCTTTCAACATTCATACTAATAAGAAGGGGTTAATGGCTCCCAGAAAAAAGGGTTAGGCAAGAAAGTTAGATAGGTAGTTTCTGGTCCACCTCAAAAGACATTGAGGTCATCCTATTCCAGAAAGGGTCTGCCCTAGTGTGCCCACAATTAAGCAAGCCGGAAGACATTTTGGGGTTAAAAGTAACATATGAGGAAATGAGCAAGCAGATCATTGGGTACTATTTTCAGCCAATCACTCACACCTGGGCAATGAAGAGCCCCCAATGACCTTTGACTCACCTGAGCCTCATTTTACCATCATTATAATATGATGCATATGCCCAGACATTTATTAATATCATTATAACAGATTGAATTCTGGGAACGAACATGTGCAGAAAGCAAATGATGAGTCATTGGATCCTATCAATCTTAGCTGTCAATCAAGAAAGCCCACTCTTCTAAGAATAGTAACATCCACAGCAAATAGGGATAAAAACCGCAAAGACTTTGTTACTGGGACCTTGAGCCCTTAAGCCTTTGAGCCACTCTTGCTCAGGCCCAGTTCCACATCTGGAAGTATACTATCACTTCTAATAAAGCTATTCTTTTCTGTTGTATTTCGGTGTCTTGCTCAATTCTTTGTTTGAGACATCAAGAACCTGGACAACACACCGGGAGAGGATCCCCACTCTGCGATAACATTTCTACCAACATTCTGTTCATGATTACTTATATTCTCTAAGAAGACAGAAGCTTTCTTTACTTTTCTCCTCTTCTTTCTGAGCTTTTACCAGAATTGCCTTCAATGGTCCATTCATGGCAATGTAGGTTTTCCTAGCATGCACCTCAAAACTCTTTCAGCTTTTTTCCATTATCTAGTTCCAAAGCTACTTCTAGACTTTCAGGTACTAGTTACAGCAGCACCCAACTCCTTGGTACAATTTTCTGTCTTAGGTCAGGCTGCTATAACAAAGTACCAAAGACTAGGTGGCTAAGACAATATTTATTTCTCATACTACTAGAAGCTGGTAAGTCCAAGACCAAGGCACCAATATATTTGGTGTCTGTTGAGAACCTGCTTCCTAATTTATACATGGTCAGCTTTTCATTTTCTCCTTGCCTGGCCCAAAGAGAGCAAGGGAGCTCTCTGGGGTCCCTTTGTCCCTTTTATACTTATGTTAATCCTATTCATGTTTATTCCACCCTCATGACTTAATTACTCCCTTAAGGCCTTACCTCCTAATACTATCACATCGTGGGGTAGGATCTCTACATATAAAATTTAGGGGGGACACGAATATTCAGTCCGTATTACATCTTAATAAGGAAAAGTAGCAATTTCTTACTTTCATATATAGTAGAAAATATATGTTTGATTATGAGTCAAAAATGAAAGTTAATCATGAGTAGAATGGAATACAGAACTTTTAAATTGATAAGAAAAAACAGAATGAATGATAAAATCAACAAAAATTCAAAATAAAGAGAATCACAAAGTAAAATTGTGGTGGCTGAAAAAATGACTCTTACTGGAAATTACTGTTTGACTATCGCTATGGGAACATAGGTCTTTGACTATAGGAACATAACATTCTAAACAAGCTTTCTGTTTCTGTAACCCCACTTATGCACCTGACTTGTGAGTTGACAGGAAGTGAATAGAAGAAAAATACACCTTTGTGTTTAGACAGAAAGAAAAATGAAATTTGGGGCTTAAAAACCCTGTACTTCTACATTTTGCTGCAGCTTAATTTGGGGTCTGTGTACCCCTGGTGGACCCAGCTGGCTGAATAAAGAGTGTAATTCCTATAACTCAGTGAGTTCTGGTGGTCTGTATGTCTTTCAGGGGCTGGCAGGTACAACATTTGGAGGCCCCAGCAAGATCCCAGGGAGTGGCCCTGAGATCTAAGACCAGACCGGCCTCTAAAGCGGTTGCTGTCACGGATTCAAAGGGATGGGCAACCTGAGACATTCCAGGGCCCTTGAATGCCATGACGGGGTTAATGCAATCATCAAGGATGCAACTTTCAGGACACGCTCTTTGTTCTTGGTCCCATCGGGAATCTGGAATCTCCGAGGCCTCGGTGTCTGGATTAAAGGTACCTTCCTGGTTCTGCTGACCGGTCATTGGGGGTCCGTGGAGAGACTGGATGCAGTCATATCTCCCAGACCATGGCCAGGCAGTGGGACGCCACCTCCTGTGCCCTGCTGTCAGGTTATGTTTATTGTCTCTGGTCCTGTCTAGGTTGTAGGTGGTGGACTTCTCTGGGTCCACTTACACCTCAGTGATTATTCTCATCTGAGTGTGTGTTTTGTGTTTTGTGTTTTTTGCACAAGCAATGGGGGAAGCCTGAGCTCACAGAAGACACCCTTGGTGTGTCTCCTGCAACATTTCAAAGAAGGGTTTGTAGAGGGAGCTGACTATAGCATAAAGTTTTCTCCAGGCAGACTAAGAACATTATGTGAAGTCTAGTGGCCGTCTTTTGGTGTAAACTGGCCTCCAGAGAGTTCTTTTGACAGGGGTTTAATGAGGAATGTTTGGAAGATTGTCACGGGAGACCTGAGACATCCTGATCAGTTTCCCTACATTGATCAATGGTTAAACCTTGTCCAGAACCCCCCTCCTTGGCTTTACCAGTGTGCCCTTTCTCTAGGGGTGTGAGCTTTAGTTGTGGGTACCCCCAAACATTCAGCAGCTGAATCTCCAAGATGGCCCAGTCCCTCAGTCCTCCAATCTCCATGGGAGGACAATGACCTTCCCCCACCCTATAATCCAGGACAGCAGAGACCAAATAGCATCACTTCACCTCCTCCAACAGACGGCCAGCAGGTAACCCCTATGGGCCTCCTGCTCCCACTTCAAGTGGAGCACTAGCCAATACCACCACCCCGGCCATCCTCCCCTTGCAAAAAGCACCACCCCAGGGGGAGCACACTGACAGGCCCTTTATGGTTTACGTGCCTTTCTCATCTAGTGACCTGTACAACTGGAAGGCACAGAATCCACCTTTCTCTGAGAAACCCCAGGCATTAATGAGACTCTTAGAAAGTGTCTTTCAGACTCACTGCCCCACCTGGGACAATTGCCAATAGCTTTTAATTACCCCCTTGACCTCAGAAGAACCCGGAGGCATTCAGACTGAAATACAAAAGATAGCTGTAGGAGGGAGGAAAGTTGAGGAAGCAGGGGAACAGACTGAGGAAGAATTTCTCTCCACCCGCCCAGACTGGGGACACAATTCTCAAGCAGGGAGAACGGCATTAGATCGGTACCGCCAGATTCTAATGGGGGAATTAGGATGGCTGCTCGTCAGCCAACTAACCTTTCTAAGGTAACTGAAGTTATACAGGGAGGGACCTCAGGAATCCCCTGGAGGGTTTCTTGAATGAGGCATACTGTGTATACACCCTTATTGATCCTGAGGCCCCTGAAAACCAACAGGCAATTAATATAGCCTCTGCTTCTCAGGCAGCCCCTGATATCCAGTGTAAATTGCAAAAAATTACAATGTTTTGCAGGGATGAACCTGTCCCAACTTGTTGAGATAGCCCAGAAGGTGTTCGACAACAGGAAAGCACCGGATGACCCCAAACATATGGCTTAAATCCAAAGCTACTGTCATCAATCCAGCCAATCTGTTGCTAAACCCAGACCCCAAGACCCCCATTCACGACTGCATAGATTTCACTGATGCTGTGTGTTCCTCACGGCCAGACCTCAAAGACTCCCCTCTGCCTGAGGCTGATGAAGTTCTGTTCATGGATGGGAGCAACTTTATGCAGGAAGGAAGGAGGTATGCTGGGGCAGGGGTCGTAACTCTAACTGGCACCATCTGGTCACAAGGTCTTCCAAATAGGACTTCTGCTCAAAAGGCAGAATTCATTGCCCTCACTGAGACACTAAGATGGGGAAAGGATAAGGCAGTCACAATATACACTGACAGCCAATACACCTTTGCTACTGCACATGTACACAGAGCCATCTACAAGGAAAGAGGGCTTCTGACTTCAGCTGAGAAGGACATTAAGAACAAGAAGGAGATCTTAGCCTAAGGCTCTGGCTATTGTTCATTGTAAAGGGCATCAAAAAGGGAATAGTCCTGAGGCTGAGGAAAACCAATGAGCCAATACAGAGGCAAGAAGAGCAGGCACAAGGCCAGTGGGGCCCCCACCACATCTACTGACTGTTGTCCCTTACCCAGAACTGCCTCTGTCTCAAGATAAGGGAGCCACTAGGAACCAGCAGGAGTGGTGGACAATCCCAGATAGAAAAATCGGGCTCTCATGGGCCCTTGGGAGGACTCTCCTCCACCAGCTACACTAGACCACGCTTCTAGGATGGACTAAGATGCTCCAAGCTTTAGAACCCTACTTTCACTTGTTAGAAGAAAGAAAAACCTCAGAGGAGATTGCCTCATGATGCCCAGATTGTGCCCAAGTTATTCCAAAGAAGGGGAAGGTAAAAGAACCTAGGCATGGGAAAAAGGAACTTATCTGGGAGACCACTGGGGAGTCAATTTCACTGAGGGTCTACTAATATTTACTTGTTTTTAGAGACACCTTTTCAGGATGGGTAGAGGCCTTCCCCACCAGGAGAGAAACTGCCTTAGTAGTTTAGTTACTAAGAAACTACTACAAGAAATCCTCCCTCGATTTGGTCTCCCTGGAACTTTAGGGTCAGATAATGGGCCAATCTTTGTAGCAAAGGTATCACAGCAATTGGCTAGCTACCTAAATTTGCGATGGAAACTCCACTGAGCCTACTGGCCCCAGAGTTTGGGCCAAATAGAGCGAATGAATTGGACCCTAAAAGAGACACTAATCAAATTAGGATTAGAAACTGGTAGAACCTGGGTAGAACTTCTCCCCTTTGCTCTTCTCTGAGCCAGGTGTACTCCACATATTTGTAGATTCACCACATTTGAAATTTTCTTTGGAAAACCCCCACCTTTAGTACTTAGAATAGAAGATGAGAAAAAGGCAAAACTGCGTAACCTTGTCTTACCTAAATCCTTACAGGCCCTTCAAAGTATACAGAAGGAGATTTGATCCCAGGTTTGTGCCATCCACTCAGCCCCAGGGGATGGACTTCCCCATCAGTTTCAGCTTGGAGACTCTGTGAGGATCCAGAAGTTCACTTCCAAGGGACTAGAACCCAAATAGAAATGACCTTTCACTGTCTACCTGACAACGCCCACTGCATCCCATTGTGGATTCATCACTCCCACATGAAGGCAGCACAAGAGTGGACAGCTCAGGAAGATGGGCCCTTAAGACTAAGACTCAAGCATACATAAGTATAACTCTCTATTTCTTTCTTTTTTCCTCTTTAGCCCAGGCATTCAACCAGCTACAGCCAGAACCAGAAGGAGTATTAATAAGTTTGCTAATGACAATACACAAGGTCTTAAATAAGACATAGGACATAAGACAAGATTGCTGGTTGTGCCTAAACCCAAAACCCCCTTACTATATCCGGGTAGGAAATCCCCTAAACGTAACTGAGCTCAGCACACTTGAACTTCAAGTCAATTCACTAGCAGAAGTAGTCCTTCAGAATAGAAGAGATTTAAATTCATTATTCTTAGAATAAGATGGATTATGTATGGCCCTAGGTGAAACCTGTTGCTTCTATGTCAATAACTCTGGAGTAAGTAGAGAAAGCTTATGACTAGTACAGAGAAATTTAGATGCCAGGGAAAGACAGAGACTAGAATCAAATAACTGATTTCATAGGATGTTCAATTGGTCACCATGGCTAACAACCCTTTAATCATCCTCCTCCTCTTGTTCCTTAATTTCGTGTTTGCATATATAAGGAAAAGAGTTAATTCTATTAGACTTTTAGTATTATAGAATAGAGGCTATGAGTGAATTCTGCATAAAGAATCAAAGATTTGATTGTCTGCTAAAGCCAGTGGGGAATGTGGTGGCTGAAAAAATGACTCTTACTGGAAATCACTGTTTGACTATTGCTATGGGAACATAGGCCTTTGACTATAGGAACATAACATTCTAAACAAGTTTTCTGCTTCTGTAACCCCGCTTATGCACCTGACTTGTGAGTTGACAGGTAGTGAACAGAAAAAAAATAGACCTTTGTGTTTAGACAGAATGAAAAATGGAATTTGGGGCTTAAAAACCCTGTACCTCTACCTTTCGCTGCTGCTTAATTTGGGATCTGCGTACCCCTGGCGGACCCAGCTGGCTGAATAAAGAGTGATTCCTATAACTCACTGAGTTCTAGTGGTCCATGTGTCTTTTGGGGGCTGGTGACTACAACAAAATATATAGTAAAAGTAAAGATAATCACAATGAAATTATCATATGTTAAACGGAATGTGAACAGGGTGAATTATCTCATTAAATAACAAACTGTCATATCGAGTTAAAAAACCATTGTTTGTAAGGTACATTCTTAAAAATGGGGGGGGGGGAGTTGAAAATAAAGAGATGAGCAAAGAGATGTCAAGCAAATGCAAACAAAAGGAAAGCAGGAATGACGATATTAATATCAGACAGGGTGGAACTTAAGATTAAAAGTACAAAGCAAAATAAGGAGGAACATTGTGTAATAATATGAAGAAGAAACAATGATCATAAAACTGCATGTTCTATAAAGACTTAACACCTAAGTATACAATATTAATTATTAGAGTTTCAAAGAAGCTTTGTTTTAAAACAAAAACAAAAATCTACCCTGGAAATTTTTAGTGTATCTCTTTCAAAATCAGACAGTTCTTTTATACAGAAAAATAAGGATTATTTTTTGACAAAAAGTAATTGAACAATACATAAAGATATATATTTTTTCTCACATTTATGGACCCTCTACAGAAATCAATTACAAATTTGGCCACAAAGGAAGCTCAACAAATTCAAAGAAGCAGAGAGTTTTCAGGATATATTCTTTGATCATAATCCAATAGAATTTGAAATAAAAAATATGACTGAAAACCTCTCACTACTTGGAAATGAGGAAACAATCTCCTAAATAACTCTTGGATCAAAGAAATAGGAAATTACAAATGAAATTAAAAGCTAGTTAGATAAAAAGAAAAGAACACATCATACCAAATATGTATAGCAGTGGAAGCTATACTCAGGAAAATTAATAGTCTTAAATGCTTTTACTACTGCAGATAAAAATTAGAATTAATTTGTTTAAAAATAGAAATAGAAGAAAAGTAATAAATAAATCAACAAATTTAATTTTGGAGGACTATAAACAATAAAATAGGCAAACTTCTGACAGTCTAATCAGAAAATAGAAAGTAAAACTAATGTAGGGAGAAGGCAAGAGAATTGAAATATTAATCAAGCCACAATCAGAGACTGCAATATACTGATTGGCCCTGCAGCCAGGCCAAGAGGACACCTTCAGAACAAAGGAAGATTTCTGCTAACAGCCCATTCTCCACACCTGTGAAGGGGAAACAGGAACCAAGAGTCATTGTAGCCCTATGGCTAAAACCATGGAGAATCTAGGGATTAAAGGCTGGGAAATGCAAGTAGGCCTTTCACTCTACATATTCTTAGCTTTTCATGTACATACTCTTCCCCTTCCTCATTGTATGTCCATATCAAAGGAAATGGATTAACAAAGTCTTTTAAACAATAACTCACAGGAACTAAAGAATGATATATAAACTGAATTCTCTGGACACTCTCCACCTACTCACTGTCTTTTCATATCTCTCTGGGTTCCCTTCACTCTCTGCCTCTGAGAGGAGACCACAGTCTGTGGAGTGTTATCCCTTTTCTAATAAACTTTCCTTTTGACTCTAACTTTGGCAGAGAATGAATTCTTTCTATGTTCTTTGCCAAAAGACCCTCTTCTTCTCTCTGTGCAGAGCTTGGTCTACCCCGCACTTGGAAATTTGCCCTGTTCTGCATCAAAACTAAAGAAAGTGAAATTAGAATCAAGAATTGAGATATAGAGGTAAATACAGAGTATAAGTAAAAACCACATTCCAATCAATCTATGAGATTTCTACAACTGATAAAATTTACAATAATATGGAAAAAGCATATTTGCTAAAAGACCCTCTCTGAACCCCTAAAAACCTGAATAGACAAAGGAATTTAAAAAGTTTTTAAAGAATTTACCATCTAAGAAGACCCAAGGCTAAAAATGCATCAAGGCGAGAGTCAATGTATCAAGGTCCAAAGACTCACAGGAATCTGTAAACTCTTCAGGGCTCTGATTCTTTGTTTGAATTTTTATTTATATATATAAATTAAAAAACAAAAATAAAATACTCAAAAAGAATTCTTCAGAATATCCTTTCTTAACTAAGTAGGATTTAGTGAAAAGATGCAAAATAAGTTAAAAAGAAATCTTGACAATTAAATGCATCACATACTTTTTTTCAGCAATGGTAAGACCATGATTGAAATTAACATCCATTATTACAAGAATAGAAACAAAATTTAGAAATAAAAGGATCCCTCCTTAATGTGACAAACTACAAAATGCTGTATCAGGATTACTACCTTCATATTACTTAGTACAATTCTCTGTATGTATGATGGGTACCAAATAAATGTTAACTCTATTGAACTCAATGCTAAATGCCAAATGAACTGTCTAGGCAGTAAACAGTCTACAATTTCAAAGGAGAGAAGCTTACCGAAGCCAGCATGCTCAAGGATGGAGAGTGGTCAGATTTAAAACATTTACAAAAGAAAGAGAAGGTCATTCTCCAGAGGAATGTTCTATGTACAGAATTCAGAGCAGCAAGATGAAAAAACTGTTCTTTCTCCTCTGGGCATAGAGAGCCTTGAAATTTTTGTCACAAGTGTGAGATGTACTACATTATATTTTAGAGATGTTCATCAGAAAGGAGTATGGATTCAGTCCATTGTACATCTTAATAAGGAAAGACACAAAAACTGCAGCAAGATGAGCAATTAACAATCTGTGTTTAATAGTTTAAGTCAAAGCCAATGGCCTGAAGGAGCGGCAGGAAGAAGAGAGGAAGGGATCCAGGTGTCAATTCAAAGACATTTATCTCACTCTGATTCCCCATAGCCAAGCCATCACCAGGTCTTCCTGATTGAACACCTAACCCTCTCTCAAATCATATTCCACTTTCCTTTGTTATCGTCACTTGTACCCTCTCCTACCTAGACTTTCTCACCTCAACTGTCATGACAACTTCTCAAATGCTTTTCCTCTTCCATTTTAAGGGGACATCACTCCAGTCCCCTTAAAATCTGTTCTTCAAACATATGTGTGGACAATTTTTAACTGAATGTATAATATTCTTTTTGTCTCTGTGTCTCTAGGTTTCTCTCTGTCTCACTCTCTGTCTCTCTCTCACTCTGTCTCTCTGTTTCTGCCTCTATCTCTCTCACTTTTTTCTCTGTCTCTCTCTGTCTCATTCTCTCTGTCTCTGTCTTTGTCTCTGTCTCTCTCTGTGTCTCTGTTTCTGTCTCATTCTCTCTTTGTCTCTCCTTGTCTCTGTCTCTATCTCTCTCACTCACTCACTCTCTCACACACACAACAAATATTTATTGAGCTCCTAATATGTTCCAAGTACAATTCTAAACACTGAAAACAACAATTTCAATTTTCCTTCCCTCGCAGAGGTTATATCTAGTAGAAGAGGCAGCAACTAAATACATGAATATAAGATATGTGAACTATGTACAACTACAAAGAGGGTAAGAGGATTGAGCAGGATGAGTGCGATTCCTTCAGAGCAGGGAGCAAGGGAGGCTTCCATGAGGAGGTGAACTTGAACAGGTGCTAATTAAGTACTTAATATTGCAGGCACAGATGGAAAGGAGAGAAAAATTGAAGGCTACAGAAAAACATACACCTTTACATTCTGAGTACTTGTGGTTTCACAAGGGGTTTACTTGTTTTTTAGAAGATTTTTAAACCTGAAGCTTGATTTCAATCACTCTAACTCCATTTATGTTCTAAGCACTGAGAAGATAATAAAATTCTTAGGATCAAGTGATCAGGTTTGCCTTGCTAATTTTAGAATGTTAAAAAATGCTGGATCACAAGAATAAAAACTAGATTGGAAACTACATTCTCAAGTAGACCGGTTTTTAGGTAAATGAAAGTCACTTGGCTCTTAGTTACTGTATTACAAATAGTTTCCTTGGATTTTTCTAGCACTGAACCTTTTGGAAATATATATAATTGGCTTAGAAAAATAAAATGTGACTCTCCTTTTATCTCTTTGTTGTTGTTGTTGGTTTTTCCACTTCTAGATGCTTTTATAAACAATTCTCAGGACAATTTAAATTAAGTAGAAAGAACCTCCAGCCTCTGGACCCACCTCAGCTTTCGGCTTAATTCTGAAATACTTGTCACAGCCCAGATTAGAAAATTAAGCCATTGGGATTTCTTGTCCATCATTAAAACCATTTTTTTTTTTTGCCTAGAAGTATGTAAATGAAATATGAATTTGAACATTTAATGTGCAAATATCTTGGGAGCTTTAAAAAAATTACTCATTGTACAAAAAAAAGGTCCTTTCTCAGAGTGTTGGCATTCTGAAATGTAAATAACTTTGTAATGAAGTTCAGTATCCTATTTTTACAGGTTATCCCAGAAAATATCTTTTGTGGAGGCTTTTCAAGTTCTAAGAGAGAAACCATAGTAAAATGTGGGATTTGGGTAAGAAAAAAAAATGGAATGGTTGTGCTAAAACTCATTAACATCATTTGGAGATTTGGAGGCTGTTGCAATCCCTATATGGATATGAAATAAACACCAAAAATGTCAGGAGCTTGAACAAACCATTCCAGACAATAAAAAGAAAGGCTAAATGAAAAAGATGTTTTACAAATGGAAATGCAAATATAGACAACAAGAAAGGCTCCAGAGATGATTTCTTACAGACATGCAGCCTTTTATAAAACAAACTTTACCTAAAAAAAAAAAGTGTGTTTCCCCATGGTGTATGGAGAGGAGTAATAATTTTTTTTCCATTTTAGAAGCCGGTTATCTTCTTGATGTAAAATCAGATTTTTCTATTAATGTATTATGAGTAAGAAAGTTATAACAAAGCAATTTGAAAAGCACACTGCAAAAGCCTCCAGAGCCAATACAAAAGGGCTGTTTGGGGATAGTTTTTTTTAAAAAAACACATCAAATAAGCCTGCTTTTTCGGATGATGAAAATGTTCTAAAATGTTGGTGATGTTCGTACAATTCTGGGAATATCTTACAAGCCAATACACTTTAAATGAGTGAATTGTATGGAATAAGATTTGTTTTAAATAAAGCTGATATAGATAGCAGCTATATGTCATATATTCAAACACACACGCACACACACACATATATATAATATATAAAATATACATATATTCCAACTTATGCAGTCAGAAGCAGAGGCCAGGCTGTGAGAGTTTCAAAGAACTCAGAAGCTTACAAGGATGGGTTTTAGCAATCTTTGAGCAGAGCAAACATTAAGACCATTTGAGTGGGATACGGGGACTGAGCAGATGTCATTTCATCTCCCTTATTTTCTGCCGATTTATCTACCTTTTTTTTTCCCCCCTGAATACCTCTTTTCCACTACCTACCACTCCTTTTCACAAATTTCTCTTCCCAGTTGTCAGTGTTGTTCATATTGATCTTGTCTCTCTTACTTGTTCATAATATTGAATTAAATTATAGATGTACTACCTACTATATTTATTTTTAAAAAGTTCTTGACTCTCTAGCTAAACTTTAAAATATTTTATGACTTTCTTTTTTTTGTTTTGGGTTTTTTTGTTTTGTTTCATTTTATTGAAAAACTATGTTGCCATTTTTCTACTAGGTAATAATAGATCCTGTGTGTGTGTGTGTGTGTGTGTGTGTGTGTGTGTGTGTGTGTGTGTTTTGGGAAACTTCAATTCAAAACCAATACCATATTAAATATCTCAGAGTTTTATTTTTTTAACCCACAAGTAAGCTATATCAGTTGGAGAGTTCAGTCAGGTAAACTGAAACAGGTCATTTTCTCAATTTAAAAGATGCCAGAATTATACTTGGGTCTCAGATACTTGTAAGGGATCATGAAAATTTGGGCTTTGGCCACAAGAAACTCACTTCACATCATATTCAAATTTCTTAGACATGATTCCTCTTTAAATAAGGTCATTCTTTCAAAATCCAGAGTTCTAACTTAGAAAACATTTTCAACTGAAGGGAGAATACTTGTGAGGTCAAAGGGACTCAATGTCATAGACATCTATGGTAGTGAATTTGTTTCATAAATCTTTGCCATGTAAATGAAGTCACCGAACTTACTGGAAAATGTAACTAAAACCCCCTATTTTATAAGATTGTGGTAGATTTTTTGGAAAAGGACTGAGAGTCTCTCCTCCTTTCCTCCCTCCCTCCTCCATCCAGAAGAAACTGGTTCCAGAAGAAGCCTTCCCCAAAGGTCCATCATTTCATTAAGACCTTTTTTTTTTACACATGAGCTCATTGCTTTCAGTTAAATAGTAATAAATGATTTGTAAGGAGCAACTTACATCACTGCCTTATAAATAACCACCAATGGCTGCATGTGACTTACTTGAAATGTTGACTCAGACACTGGATGCACACAAGGGTACCAGCTCTGCAACCTCTCAATCCTTTTATGTCAGACAAGTTAGAGTAAGCCTAGAGAGTCTGCCAAAGGGATGGGTTGCAAAGCATTTCATAAATACAGAACCACTTTAGGTGGCATCGCTATGCCTTGGATAAGAAAGACAAAAACAGAGTGGACCATTTCCTGGGGTAGTTCAGTCCCAATAGATTTTTTCCTATCAATTCTACTATAAATAAGTGAACAAGAATCTCCTTTCCCACTATAGTGCCTTTCACATACAAAGTCCTTCACAGGCCGCTCTCAAGAACTCCTAAATATAAAGGGCAGAATTTGCCATTGTCAATTACTCAGGTGACAATATTCACCATCCCAAATCAAACAGGTAAGACAGCCTTTCCTCTCTGCTGCTCACACGTAAGGAAGAATAATTGTACTTATTTACAAGCAACTATATAAATAGAGGGTTTGGAAGGGCAGAATATGGTTTTTCAGCTTAATCCTGTTATCAAAATGACCTTCTCCAAACTTTTATAAAAAAATAACTTATTTTTAAGAATAGTGTAAATGATGGAGGCTAAGAATCAAAAAACCTGAGATTGAGGATTGTCTACTCTTTACTATGCAAGGCTCTGCGCAGGCTTACTCTAACTTGGTCAAGACATGAAAGCCCTAGACACAGTTTCCTCAACTGTCAATCGAGATTGCCTAAAATGTCTCTCCTACTCATTTCACAGGCTTGTTATAAGGATCAAATGAGAGTGCAAACATGCTTTGAATATATAAACTGCTGTGCAAACATTAGATAGACAGACTGCATACCCACCTAGAACCTGAAGCCATTCCCAACACACAGGTATAGAATTCCTAGCATTGGAATTATATCTTCTAGCCAGTGATACATTGAATTATTGACCCCAATCCTTTACCACTTTCTGCATCCATACCTTTCATTATACAACTCTGAAATTTTTCCAACAAAAGTCAGTATATTTCTTACAGTGACTAAAACCAGGAAAGTCCATAGCAGACTGGGAGGGGTTGGTGAGTATAAAAGACTTTCTTACCTCTTGCTTTTGGGCTTATAACTTATAACTTTGACCAATGAGTTTCTAAAAGAAATGGCACAAAGTTTAAATTATACTAGAGTGGTGATATTTCAGCTATTGCACCCCTGCCATTGCTATAAGAATAGCATACTTCTCCGAAGTAGCTGCTGCTCTTTCAGCCTAGGTTCCAGAAGAACATATGTAAAACAGACCTAAGCATAACTTGAAGGAAGAAGCCCAGGTGGACTAGTCTGGATATTGTTTAGATTAGTCAACTCCCAATTGACCCACTGATGTGTGAATCAGAATCAATGGTGGGTATTTTATATACTGAATATTGAGATGGTTTGTTATACAGCAATAGCTAACTGATATACATCATGTTTCTTCTACCCCAGATGATCTTTTGTTTTTTTCTATCCTCAGACATGGGCCCACATTCTATTCCTTTTGGAAAGGATAAGTGCTGCTTTAGTTAAGTACTGCTTTAGTGGCACAGACTTCTTAGCAACTGTCTATTGTACAGAAGGAGAATAGCAACTTTGCAATTTTTCACTTTATAAAATGAAAGTATGAATATAAGCTTGGATGAGTATAAACCTCTAAGACACTTATTGGTGGTGTGCTATAATCCCCTCAAAGGACTATTCTGGGTATCAGAAAACAACCTGTCAAAGTAACAAGCTTGTAATTTCAAAATAAAGATAGAGGATGAGGAACACATACCTGATAGCCCCACCCCATATCCCTCTAAAAAGGCCTAAATAATAGAAAATACAGAAAATTCTTTATCAGTGCTGGAAACTCTGGTTAAAGGTAGTTGTCTGTCCCTAAAATGCTTATCTTTTCTTAAAACTATTTGATCTTTTTGTTCTTCTGCAATTTACGAATTTGTTCAAAATGTGTGCTTCACCTCACTAATATATTTGTGGTGTCAATTCTAGCTCTCCTAAAAAGAAAATTTCTATAAGTTCTCCAATAAAAAGCAAGCACTCTACACAATTAATAATTATTATTAAATAATTATTAAAATCATGCCTTGAATGTATATAACATAAATTGTTGAGGTGTTTATGATATAGTCAGAGAAAAAGTAGTTACAAAACAGTATGTTCCAAAAGATGAAGGAATAGGTAAATGCTGTGGTTTCCTCTTCACATGACTACATCAAAATTACAACTAAACTACAGAACAACCATCATTGAGAATAACCTGAAGTTTAGCTGAACAGAAGTCCCACAACTAATGGCATACAGAAGCCACTTCAAGATTGGTAGAGGGGGGTGGAGATGTGGATAAGGCTGTTTCTACATCTACATCTGGTGGTTAAGGATCTCCTGAGGAATGAAGGGTCCCAGCCCCACACCAGGCTCTCCAGCCTGGAGTTCCAATGCTTGGAAGAGAAGTCCCCATAACTTCTGGCTGTGAAAACCAGCAGATTGTGGCTGAGTGAGACAGAAGGCTGTTGCAGTCATCTACATGTAGACCTACTGGCTGATAGACTTATTGCTCCAAGCTCCAGCACTGAGGCAGCATCATGTAAGGCACAAGGGACATACAGAGAGGAACTCAATTGTCTGGCTTCAGGATGATGGCTGGAAGAGCAGCTTTCTCCTAGATAGAAGTGCTGGCAGAAGCCATTGTTCCTTTATTGAGCCCTTCCCCTTCAGATGTGTTGGCTACCATATCTGAGTCTCCATCAACCTGGTCAACACAGGTCATTCTGCTCAGATGATTCCCTGAGACCTCGCCCTATCCAACTTTCAGGCCCACGCAAGCCACTTCCAGTGGCTTTTCCATATAAAGGGCCTGTCTTGGCTCATGCTGTGGACTTTCTAAAATTTCTCAAAGTTTCACAAAACCCAAACAAGCAGCCTCTGGTCTCAGCATGCCTTATACTTCTTCCTAAGAAGCCCCAAGCCTGACAGTAGCAGAAACTGGCCTCTTGAGATACCTCCAAGACTACTACAGGTGGCAGCCATCTGTGGATTGCTTAATGGCTCATGCCAGGTAGCCCTTAGGCAGGGCACAGGTTGCAGCTGATCTTGGCCTGTGGTGGGGCCCCTCCCAGGATGTCCCTGGCTTGGCATACCTGATGCTGGCTTCAGACAGAGCCAGAACATGACTTGGGGCTGAATCCAAAAATGACACACCCAAAGGGAAGACTGGGAAGACATCAGAGCCCAGCTAAAGTGAACCTCTGCTCCACAGGGTCAACTCACGCACAACATCTCCACCACTACAGTCACCAGCCAGTCTTCATAATGAACCAGCCTGAAGAGTAATCCTTCTCATTGATGTGCAAACAGCAACCAAGGATCAACTACAATAGGAGGGCATACACAATCCATACAAAAGACACTCCTAGAGCACCTGGCTCTGGTGACCAAGGAGACTGTGCCACTGGGCCCCACGGGACGCCTTCTACATAAGGCCACTCTATTAAGACCAGGAGACATAGCAGCCCTACCTAATAAATATAAAAAAAACAAAGAGAGGCAGCCAAAATGGGGAGAAAAAAAGGACACATTCCAAATAAAAGAATAAAACAAAGCTTGAGAAAAAGAACTAAATGAAATGGAGATATGCAATCTACTAGATATAGAATTCAAAACACTGGTTATAAGGATACTCAATGAACTTAGGGGAAGAGTAGATTAACTCAGTGAGAACTTCAACAAAGAGATAAGAAACATAAAAATGGAGATAGAAAACATAAAAAAGAACCAGTCATAAATGAATAATACAATAACTAAAATGAAGAATACATTAGAGGGAATCAGGGGATCTAATCAGCAACTTAGAATATAAGGTAGCAGAAAACACCCCATTAGAACAGCAACAAGAAAAAGGAACTCCCCAAAATGAGGACAGTTTAAGGGGCCTCTGGGACAACATCAAGTGTATTAACATTCACATCACAGAGGTGCCAAAAGAAGAGAGAGAACAAAGAATTGAAAACTTATTTGAAGAAATAATGATGGAAAACTTGCCTAACCTGGTGAAGGAAATAGATATACAAGCACAGGAAGCACAGAAAGTCCTAAAGCACACAATGGATCCAAAGAAGCCAACACGAAGACACAACATAATTAAAATGCCAAAGGTAGAAGATAAAGAGAGAATCTTAAAAGCAGCATGCAAAAGCAATTAGTTACCTACAAGGTAGCTCTATAAGACTGTCAGCTGATTTCTCAACAGAAACTTTGCAAGCCAGAAGGGACTGGCACAAAATATTTAAAGTGTAAAAAGCAAGAACCTACAACCAACATTACTCTATCCAGCAAACCTATCATTTAGAACCAAAGGCAGATAAAGGGCTTCCCAGACAAGAAAAAGCTAAAGGGGTTCATCACTACCAAACCAGTATTACAAAAAATGTTAGAGAGACTTCTTTAAGAAGAATAAGGGGGAAAAATCAAGAATACAAATAATAAAATGGCAATAAGTACATATCTATCAATAATTACTTTAAATGTAAATGGATTAAATGCTCTAATCGAAAGATAAGGTGGCTGAATGGGTAATACAACAAGACCTTTACATATGCTGCCAACAAAAGTCTCACTTCATATTGAAAGACACACACACACACTGAAGGTAAAGGATAAAAAAAAATATTTTATTAAAATGGAAACAAAAACAAACAAGAAAGCTGGAGTAGCTGCTTATACCAGATAAAACAGAATTCAAAACAAGGGCTATAACAAAAGACAAAGAAAAGCCCAGTAATCCAACTTCTGGGTATTGACCCAAAGAAACCGAAAAAGACTACTTTGAAGGGACATGCACATCCATATGTTTACTGCAGCATTAACCAAGATATGCAGGCAACCTGGCTGTTCATAATGGATGAATGGATAAAGAAGAGGTGGTACATATATACGATGGAATATTACTCAGCCATAAAAAAAAGAAAATTAAATCTTGCCATCTGCAATGACATGGATGGACCTAGAGAATATTGTCCTAAGTGGAGTAAGTCAGATAGAGAAAATCAAATGCCATATGATTTCACTTACATGGGGAATCTGAAGAACAAAATAAACAAACAAATGAATAAAAACAAACTTATAGATACAGAGAACAATTTGTTGGTTGCCAGATGGTAGAGGAGGTGGGTAAAAAAGGGAAGACATTAAGAAGTACAAATTGATAGTTATTCACTAAATATTCATGAGAATATAAAGTATAGCATAAGAAATATAGTCAATAATACAGTGATAACTATGTATGGTGTCAGATGGGTACCAAATTTATGTGCCAACTGTAACTGAAACAATTTTTTAAATTTTTAAAAAGAAAAAAGAATGTGATCCCATTTTGAGGGACTGTGTATGCAAATATAAGCATAGACGAGTGACCATTAAATATTGTTATTACTTGGAGCTACAAAGATGTTGTTTTTATTTTCTTCTTTTCACATAATTTTATTTAAAAAATTTTCCCCAGATTATGTATTTATACCATAGGAAAAAAATAATAAAAACAAGGCATTTTAAAGAGTTAAAGGTCAATCTCTTATTTACCGTCCCAAGGTCCCCAGAAGCAGGGAACATTTGTGCTCATCTGTCTGCTGTACCAGTCCAGGTCTCTCTCAAGTTCCATCTTTCCCAACCTCTTCAAAGTGGTTCCAGAGCTTTCATTCCATAACCAGGCAGGACTTCGAGGTTCAGTAACCTTGTGCTTCTCAATGGGATTGAAAAACTCCAACAGTTGTAGAGGACCTTTGTTAAGGATGGGAAAAGGTTGGGAAAACATGAGGCAGCTTGGGTTTACCAGAGTGGGTGAGCCTTGGGCCCAGACTAGAGTCGGGTATTCAGAGCACGGAAGATCTGTGGTCAAGGAATCAAAATCAAACCAGGACCTTTGTCTTCTAAGGTGTGTGTGCGCGTGTGTGCACATGTGTGTGTGTGTGTGCGCGCGTGCACGTGCGCGCATGTGTATGCAGGATTAATTTGATGTCACAGAAAATTGTTAACATTGGCTTTGTTTCTGGGTTATTGCAGCTCTAACAAAAGGACAAAATCTGTAAAGGCTCAGCTTAACTGTGTAAAGAAACACAGATTATAGACATTTATGTGATCTGGTCACCATTCATTCGTAAAAGCCTCGCAGCACAATAACAATTATCCATATTGTCAAATATGTGGATGTTGCCAGATTAACTCTGTTGTAAATTTTAATTAATTGCAACACAAAACTGTTGGCATGTGCTCAGTCATCCTAGTCAGTTGTCCCTGAAACATTATCATCTGTTTCCAACTTTGAGAAACTTGAGAGAATATTGGTCATGATGCAAGATGAGTCCAAATGTTTAAGCACACTTAATTGCTTTTTGTGTGGTTATCACTACAATACCAATCTGGTAAATTTCCCCCAATTTTAAATAACAAAGTTGTTTAAATTCTTAAGATGCTAAAATGCATTTCTTATTGTTTTCGACATGTCTCCCAATTACTTATTGTTCATTATTTTGCACCAATATACCAACCAGATGGCTTATTTTCATATTATTTACACTATTTTTTTCAGCCAAACAGTATTAATCCAACAGTATAAACTGATCCATGTAAACTTCTTGCTGCCCAAGACCTACAGCAGCCTATTCTTTTCCTTCTTGTCCCTGCTTGGGTCACCTTGTGGTCCTCCATCCATCTGTCCAGACTCTTCATCCTCAGAACTGTTTTATCCCTCTCCAGTGTCTTCTCTCCTTTCCACTGAAGGCTTGGTGGGTGGTCTCCAGAGTCTAGGCTTGGCACCATCTCTGTTTCAGAACATTTTCTTGCCTTGATGTAGCTGTTAAAAAGACTGTTTGCTGAAATAGAATCACCCACATGTATAGATATCTTGACCTAGTAGACAAATGATTCTGAAACTTAAAATGTCTATTGGTCCTTTTCCTATGCTTTTACTACCCTCATTATTGTGTAGCTTAATCAATCAATCAATCAATCAATCAATCAAAAATCTATCAATCCATATTACTGATAGGCTAAGAGAGGCCTATTATTTTGCTTGGACTATAAGAAATACTAAAAAACATAGGCTCTAGAGTAATCAGGATGATCACTTCATAGCTTGTATAAATTGTAACTTTTTACATTTTTAAATAAAACTTTAAAAAGCATAAGCTTTAAACTAGAGGACCATATATCCATATATTTAGTTGAGAAAGGGAAAGTTGTGTGTGTGTGTGTGAGGGGTGACCTGCAAGAAACAAATAAAGAAAAAGATCACACACACACACACACACACACACACACACACACACGCTCAGGTAGATTAACTATACATACAATAAGATACAGTGGTGTAGAACAGAGTGATGTGAGAGAAGCAAGTTAGAGGAAAATGAATCTGACTGGACTCTGAAATGAAACAGTTAAGATTTAAATGTAAACCTGAAAGGAGTATGATCATGATATAAAAGGTGACTAACCCACTGCAGAATCTCTGGTAGAGGAGTGTTAAGTGACATGCTAAAAGTTCTGTTCTAAAAAGATTTCTGTGGTAGTTCTCTATAAATAATAGTGGAGGTAGAAGAATTAGGGAAACCCATTTATACACTCATACTAAAAAATCTTCTAACATCTCATTGCTCACCTATTCAAAGTCTGTTTCCAAGCATTCAAGACTGATAGAAATGGTGCTTGGTTTTTATGGCTGAGATTAAAGCAATTAGATTTGGGTTTTTACAAAACAACATAGAACACAGAGTTTTGGCATTTAAAGAGATAAAATTACTAACTAATTTTTCATCTAATTTTACAGATGAAAACAGTGATGCACAAAGATCTTAAACACGCCAAAATTATTGAGGCCTGGGGATCCAGTACTTTGCATCCATAATATTCCCAAAGTTAGTATGTGAATGAATCTCAGGTTCAAGAGGGAAATAAGATTACAAGGAAGATTCCTTATATGAAGTCTTTATGAATTTTCTTAATTGAAAAACCATCTCAAGAGTTTCTTAACAAAAGACACCAGGGATTTTATCTCTATATGATAGAATATAATTTTTGATGTAACTAATATTGTTTTCAGTTAAGATAAATATACCCAAACCTAAATACAAGTGTTACTTCATGATATGAAAGATAGAGGATAGGAGAAACAATTTCAAAAAGATATGCCACCAAAGAAAATATAGGCAAAAAAAAAAAAAAAAAAGAAGAAGAAGAAAACTACAAACAAAATATGAGAATGCCTTGAGGGACTAAATTAGATAAATACTGATTGAGATGATGACATCTTATTGATACCTCATTGAGAAAAAGTCCCAGGAAGCAGAATTTTTCTACCCTTAGCTGCTCATTCTTATGCCAAAGTACATCCTAAAATTGTTAAGAATTCCAGGTACACAAGTCAGTTCTTCCTAATAACAATAATCTTCCTTCATCTGGCTCTGTCTTACCTGTCTGCCTATATGTCTCCCCAACTTCCAGTTGGCTCTATCCTTCATTCAAATCAGCTTTCTCACATGCCTCTACCTATACGCTGCCTATACCTCCAGGACTTACTTGGTCCTCATTTTCCAAATGGCTTACTTTCTTCACTCTGCTTATCTATAACTCCTTGGAGTCTATCTAGTTCAAGGCCAACCTTCTCAGGAAGTTATCCCAGTCTACCCACCCACAGCCAATCTGGTTTAAGGCATCCTGCCATCTTGCATCATTCCTTGGCCATACATGCCCTTTTTTCCTGCTCAGCTTATAGGTTCTTTCAAGGCAGGAAGAACAGCTAACACATTGTCCAAATGTCCTGGTATTATGTAACTCAGTATTAATCTTCTAGTTCATTTCAATACCAGCCCTGTGCATAAATCCCCTCAAGACACTAGTTAGTAAATATTCTCCAAACAGAAAGAAATGAAACTGAGCAATCTTGTATTTGCTGAGTTTTCCAAATCTTGCTAACAGTTTACTGCAAAACAAGTAATTAAACCAGATCCTTTGTTAAACCTGCTTCAAATCTGCAAAACTACTTTTAGCTCCTTATTTTAGACTAACAGAGAAGTAGTTTTAGGCTAATAGAGAAGAAGAGAAAGGACTATAATGTCCTTTCTTGCCAAACATCAGTCAAACGAAAAGCAGCAATCAAATGAAAAGAAGCTGAAAACAGTATTTGTCAAGGGCCATGATGAAACTCTTTTCCTAAATATATATATTTTGGATAGCAAAGGGCATGAAGGGAGAATTAAATAGAACTTTATAATAAATCGTAGAAAATGGAGCCCTGTGATATGCAGCAATGTACAGTCTTGCAGGATGCTGAGACACGAAAAATAACTGACCACTTGAAGGTCAACTAGTAAACTCTTGGGATATGGAGCAGACACTGAAGATAATTTGCCCAGCTCATTAGCAAGGGCCTGGAAAAAGAGAGGCTTGATAAAAAAAAAAAAAAAAGCTACTCAAGAGGGAGAGAATAATTATATCAATATTTAGACTACCACAGAGAGACAGATGAAACCTGGAAGAGAGGGGTAAATTTGTGGTCCAGAAGGAAAGAACTGAGCCACCCGGGGCCCAGCATAAAAAAAAGTGAGCTCATTGGTCTGAGGCTGACTTAAAGTTGGAACATTTGAAATCCACACTAAGGCCTTAAGCTGCCCTAAATGAGTTTAAGTAATAATACTGTGGGGTTATTTTGTACCTCTAAGACTTCCTCTGACTATAAAACAATATATTTTTTTTTTGCCTTACAACTAGCACACTTCACTACCTCTGGAGATCCTTGGATGAGGAGCATAAGATGTTGCAATTTGGGGTTTCCCTAATGCCCTTCCTCCTAAAAAATATCTGTTAAGAGTATAAGTAGCAGCAGCAGCTATATCTCAACATTGGTATTAATGCTCTAAATCTTGTTCTGGCATCTTTGATTGCAGCGTTAGTACCAAAGAGGACCCTGGCTGCTCTGAGTAACACATGCTGGAGTGTCCTCAGACTGGCTGGCTGTTGTCCGGAGAAGGGCCAGGACTAAGAGCAAGCCACACAGGCTTTGGCAGCCCAGGCTGGCCACCGGGGCAGAATCTGTAAGAATGAGCCTGTGATGAAACCACTATAAATCTCTGTTTAAAAATTCTTAAGTTTTTTGTTTTGTTTTGTTTTGTTTGAATGTTGTTTAAACATTTTCGGTTCTGGAAGAGAGGCAAGCTTTTGAGTTCCTCTGTTCTGAGGAACTCCTTGAGTAAAGCCCAGTGTGTCTGATGAAGTATAAGAATCTTGATAAAGAAAACATTAAACAGAGACTAAGTGTTTAATGTAAAAACCTGGCAGCTGTGTGTTCTTTTTACTTAGTATCTACCTGTCGAGAGATGGAGGATTTCCTTTTGTTTTGGTTGGAAAATTCCTCTCCTTTGATTGGAAAAACACTGTCACTGAGGTTCATTTTTTTTTTTTTACCAGGATAGAGATACATCTTCCTAAATGTTATCTGTCCTATTTGTATACCTCAGAGAAAAGGCACAGACCATCTAGAGAACACAGGGGCATAATTAAGGACCAATTAATATCTGTTCTTACTTTTATAACTGTAATGGGAAAATGCATTAAAGATTAAGGGAGAGAAAAAAATAGAGGCAGCTATGAGGATAAAATCAAAATAGTGTCAAATCTTTTTATGCCAACATGACCTTGAATGTCAAAATCATGGTTAATGTCTTTAACAGTGCCTGGTATGCAGTAAATGCTCAATATATGTTTGTTGAATCAGGGAGAGGTTAAAGCTTGAGAATGAAATGTGATGTTATATTATATTTAGAGGACTGATGCTAGGAAAAGGTATAGGGAAGAGTTACCTAATTGTGAGATTAGACACGTGTGAGTTTAAAAACAAAAACAAAAACAAAAACAAAAAAACAAACACTGTTCATATCTTTACATATAGAAATGCTTCCCAAATATTTTCATGTCAAGGTACACACAGATAATAACAATAACACACTGGGTTAGATGAAATGGCATTCGTGTGGACCAAAGCAACCAGTACTTCTTTGGTTCTAATGCCATAATTGAAGATGCCAGAACAATATTTAGAGCATTAATATCAATGTCGAGATATAGCTGCTGCCACACTGGGCCTCACCCATCAGTCCTAAGAGCTGAGAAGATCAATAACCTGGCAGATTTTTGTCACCTATTTGTGGCACACCATTGTACCACAGCACATTGTCTGGAAAGCTCTGTCTTGGTGGGCTTTTATTTCTCTGATTTTAACTTTTGTAGTGTTTTTTTTTTTTTTTTTTTTTTTAAGGAAAAGAGTGACAGATATCTCTGTGCCTGATGGGCCATCACCACATAATGGGAGCTATTTCTAATTACAGGCAAAGTATCTCAAAGGAAATTATCTTGAAACTAAATCTAAAAATATACTTGCCTTAGAAAATTTGGTAATTTTTCCCTCAACTACCCAATTTTCTGTACATAACATTTTTACCAAGAAGAACCTTAAGCTGTTTCTACCATGATCTTCTAAATCATCCTTTCTGTTTTAAGTCTGAGTTTTTTGTTACGGGCTTGGGCCGTCCCCTATTCATGCCCAACATATATCAATTCTGATGAAGATATTCACCACACGCCAGTTACATTTTCCTCCTGGCACCCAACCAATCCTCATTTTCCAGTAGTCTTTTTGTAGTTAATGTGGCCTCCTGACTGGGTTCTCACTGATAACAAAGTTAATGATAATCATGTAACTGCATCTGGGACAAAAAAATTTAAGAAATAGATGTGCCTCCTCTCTTCTCTCTTTTCCTTTGCAAGGGTTCAATTGAGATGGCAAGATGGAATAAACCTAGGACCCTGAATTACCAGCTTCAGGAAAGCTGTCCACTTACTAGGACCAACCACCTTAAAATATGTGAGTGAAAGATAAACTTCTATTGTCTTTGAGCCATCGAATAATTTGGATTTATTGGTTACAGCCACTGACATTAGCAGAACTGACAAAACTCCATCAGCCATGGTCTTTGAAGCCCCATTCTCTGAGTCATTTTAATTCATTACTCCCTGGGTTTCTCACACAACCACATTTGAACCATTATGGCAGCAGTATGTCCTGGACCCAAGTGCCTACTGATCAGACTAACCACAAAGGGCAACTGCCACAATTGCCCCTCTGTTACCTGGGCTGCAACAGAACTCCCAGGCTCCCAGCCCCATGGACTAAAAGCTTTATTCCAGGCCCATTGAAGTGAGTGGAATCTTCCATCTGTTTTATTGGCTGACATCATAAAATGTCCTGACCTCAAATGAATTTTATGTATTTCTACAAACATAACATTTCTTGCCATTGTTTAATTTGAGATGTCTTAGGGATTTATTAATAGTTTCATAAAGATATTTTCTGTTTTATCTGACTGAAGTATTTGCCTAGGATAAAAAATATTCTTTTTTTCCATGCATTTTTTATTCTCTATTTGTGTTTGGCATACATGAGGCATTAACCCCACACTTGACTCAAACCCTAGGTAGTACATATTCCTAGGAATGTAAAGCAAACAGGTCAGATCCCAGAAGAAAGGAAATAAACACAAAAAGATTATTATTTTTTATAGGATCATGGTAAAAATGAAAATCATTTAGAACTAAGCTGAAAGGAAATATCGGAATTAAGTGCTTGGTACTCAAGGTGGACTAGCATCACCAGGGAGCAAGTGAGAGATGAAGACTCTCAGGCCTCTGAATTAGATCTGCACTTGAACAAATCCACATGTGATTTGTGTGTACATGTAAGTGTGACAGGCACTGGTCTAAGCATCACAACGATCTGATGATATAACCGCCCTTCAAGTCATGTCTTTTCAGGCATCTTTAATCTGAATAAGAAAAAGGTCAAGGTCAACTCTGTATATAACTTAACTGGTTCAGTTGAAACTTAATTCTTTTCTGAGTGCACACAAACTAATGGGCCACCCTGTAAGTAACTTAGTTCCTACATCTATACCTTAAAATAATTACCACTTAAAAATACAAAGTGACTGGTTAAAAGATGGAGAAATCACTGATCTCCCATCTTTCTATTGTCCATAGAAACTTGAAGAAACTGTAGATCAGAGTTGGGGGTGTTGGGGAGACAGGAACTAATCTTGAGAAGGGTAAGAAAAAAGAAAGAAAATATTGTAATCATGGTGGTATATGTCTTTTTAATGTTTTTTTTTTACTATGTATTCTAAGGTGTGTACACTGTTTATTATTTTACTTAATAATATAAAACTAAAAATTCTCTATATAAATAAATATAACATTTTTATGGCAGTATGATATTCAACCTATGAATTTTCTATGATTTCTTAATTCATATCCTAATGCTAAAGTTAGCTACTAATTTTTTACTATTCTTAAAAATGTTCCATGGGTCATCTTTACAGATAAATTTCAGTCTACCTCTTTGATTTCTCCTTTGAGATAAATCCTTAGAATTTTCATACTGAAACTTTAAAGTCATATGAAATTTACCTTGCTTTGAGATTGAAATATTTTTTAATAATTGCCCCATCACCATTATTAGATAATCCACAAAGTTTTATGACACAATCACATACTAAACTCTTATCCTCTTCTAAATAACCTTGTGCATTTTCCTTTCAGTTTTACTTATTGCAGATATGTAACATATTTTCATTTCCAAAAACAAAGTTTCATTTTTTATTAAAGTTACTGGGGTAACATTGGTTAATAACTTTATCTTATTTTCAGGTATACAAGATTATAATTCAACATCTGTGTACTCTATTGCATGCTCGACAGAGACTAGTTTCCTTCCATTATCATATATTTAACCCCCATTACCCATTTTGCCTTCTTCATACCTTCTTTTCTCTCTAGTAACCACCATTCTGTTGTTTATGTCCATGAGTTTGTTTTCATTTGTTAGTTTGTTACTTTTTGTTTTCTATTACACATATGAGTGAAATTATACAGTTTTTGTCCTTTTCTGACTCCTTTCACTTAGCATAATACTCTCAAGATTCACCTATGTTGTCACAAAAGGCAATATTTTATCTTTTTTATGGCTCAGCATTCCATTGTGTACATACACCCCATGTTCTTTATCTAATTATTCATCATTAGACAAACACTTATAGGTCGTTTCCATGTATTGGCTACTGTAAATACTGCTACAATTAACATAGGGGTACATATAGCTTTATAAATAAGTGTTTTCATATTTTAGGGGTAAATATCAAAAAGAAAAATTTCTGGATCATATGGTATTATTTTTTATTTTGAAATATTCTTTGGCTATTTTGTCAACCTCTAAAAATATTATTAGAATTTTTTTAAGAATTACAGTATCAGACCAATTAATTTAAGGTAGATTGTCAACACTATACCTTCCTATTCAGAAATATGGTATCTCTCAATGAAGTGAATGAAATCTTTTATGTCACTTAATAACATTTAGTCATATTTTTGTATATCCTGGACATTTGTTCCTTAAATTTAATTCTAGAATGTTTTATATTGTTTTGCTATTATATTGTTTTATATTGTTTTGCTATTGTTTTATATTGTTTTGCTATTGAGTAAAATTGCCTACATTTTACTGATAACATATAGACAAGCTATTGATTTTTATACACTTATTTTGTAAATGGCCACCTTACTGAACTCTTTTCACAAATGTAATTGTCTTTTGTTGATTTGCTTAGATTTTCTGTAAATTATTTGCAAAACAATGACAATTTTGATACCTTCTTTCTAATACTTAAGTTATTGGGCTAGAGACTGAAAGTTTTAACCCTTTTATCACTAGGTTGGTTCTCCTGAAAATGAGCCCCCATCCTTTGGTTCTTTCCAAAGGATACGTCTTTGGCATAACAAAAGGCACTTTTGTAACTCTCATCAATTAGGAAATTCCAAAGGTTTGGGGAGCTCTGTGCCAGAAACAAGACTAAGACCAAATATATACATATTTTTTATTATAAATCACAATATCACACTGCTCATAGCTTTTAAAGGAAATAAATGGAATATTTAGTATTATGTCTCTTAAATTTGTGTATTAAATATATATGTATGCATATTAATATCATATATTTTAAATATATATTCTCTCATATTTTTATAAAGCAAGATAAATTTCATTATATACTTACATCACCGTTACTTGATTTTTTTCCAAGGGTGTCACTCTTAATAGCAAAAAAGTTTCTGACTTTATCGAATTTTCTAGTCTCCTGAAAGGAATATCTGGGCATGTGCACCTGTTTCTTTAACATTCCCTATGCCATTTAAAAAATTGTCTCTGCTCTAATAATTCAGCTCAGAGCAACTTTTCATTATCCCACAGTCAACAGTTCCAAAATACCTTAGGAAACAGGGTCTTCTCAGTCAAGGTTTAAACAAGAAAACAGAAGACATTTCAAGTATATTAGCAGAGGGAAATTACACAGAGAATCAGTTGAATGATCACAGAGGGGAGTTAACCATGAAGTTAGCCACAGCAGGAGGCCAGGGCCAATCCTAGCTAGAGAGACGAAGAAGAAGGCCATTATAAGGAGGAATAGGGGCAAGGGCCTTTGATGAAACCAAACTATGGAGGGCTTGTCCGATAAGAGCTGGAGCCTAGAGCCCAGGAGGAGATGTAGCCTGGTAGGGCAGCCTGTCTGTGATACAGAGAGAGCAGACCAAGGACCAGGAAAGGATCCAAGGGCAGAAAGGCTCACTACCAGCATAGGGCCTTAGCAACAAAAAATGATTTTGTTTTTGGCTTTCAATACTTAAGGAAGGGATTCACTACATACTAAATCAATTTCTACTCTATTGGATTTTTAAGTCAGTTTTGCAGTTAAGTCAATTTTGCTCTTTTCCCTTAATTCTAGATTGCATTGTACCAAATCAGAGGAAGCTCAAGTACAGGGACCTTAACTTACAGAGGCACCTGCCAGTTTTAGTAGAGGACTTAGCAATGTGTATAGATGGCTTTTGTTTCATAAAAATGCCAACTCAATCAGCTATGAATACTGTTCTTTTCCACTCTGACTTACCTGCTATCACAATTACCCTGGTGTTAGGTCACACTGGGGTGACAGTTTTAGAATTAGACTGGAAGAACTTTAGTTGGGGATACATTTAGATTTCATTAGTGGGATATATCTGTAGAGTCCATGAATAATTAAATTATTGCTTGCCATTCTGGCATAGGAATATATTTTAAGAATACTCCTATCATCTACTGTGCTGACTCACTCAGCATCATGAAATAAAAATGTGAAATCAGAGGTCATATCATAATACATATGTGTCCTAAAAGACTTGATACCAGATATATGTGAATAGTGAAGAAAAATGAGATTTAAATGTATGCAAAATTTCTGTCAATTTTCAAATGTGCAAAATTGTAAAAGGATTCATTTATCTTGAACACCTGGTCTGAACTGAAGTCCTCTCCTGTAAGAAACATTTAATAATGCACCATATGTATTTTTAACTTATTTGATGGGAATAGTGTAAAGTATAATTTTTCAGAACTCCTGTGTTTGTAGGGACAGGCTTATAAAAGAATGCATAGCAACAGTCAAATGAAAAGAGAGTGCTTCACAGTAAGTGATGGCAGCAGCAGCCAGGTTACTGTGTGTTAAAGAGAAGTTAAGAGATATAGTATGTCATGTCAAAGAAGCCTGGACATTACAAGACAAGAAATCCTGTGGTGATTAGAAACTAAAGGAGGTGTAGATTCAAGGGGTGAGTTTTTTAAATAAAATAAGGTGATTTATGCATATATTTATATTGTGGTTAAAGAGTGAGTAAAGGGAATGATTGAGAATACAGGTGAAATCTAAATGGTGTCATTTCCCATATAAAGAGAAAAAAACTCATATTTCCTTGAAGTAATCCATAAAATGGAGTCCATGATAGCTGTCTGTCCTCTTCTCAAAATTGTTGTGAGGATCAAATGGTATACTTTAGGAGCACGCGCATTATAAATGATAAAGGACCTTGGAATTACTAACTGTGGACTTTACTTGAATTGGGTGAGATCTCTTTAGCAGATCAATCTAAGAGTTCAATTATAAAAATTAATGCATATTTGATCAAAATGAATAATTTGTGAAGTCAGAGTTTTGCATAGTCTCCCAGACCATAGTTCTCATGACCTGATTGAGTTGTTCATTTGAGTAGAAAATAATGATAATGGTGACAAATTTTGTCAGTTATCATTTTAATCTTATCTGCTTGAAAGAGTGCCCTGACCCAGGGACTCAATTTATCCAAATTTTTGGATGAGAACTTCTCACAAGAATGGAAGGATCATAGCCCACTTATCCTGCTTTCAATAAATTCTCAAGTAGCTTCCCACACTCAAAGAAACCATTGGTTACAATTTGGCTTCCCCTGAAATTCTGCATATTAAGAAAGCATATGCTAACCATGCCAATCTGAAATTTTCTAGTTTGTGTTATAGTAATTACCTGTTATGGCCTGTTATACCACTCACTGTTCTGTGTACCAAGAATACAATAACAGGGCTGCAATGTTACACAACTCCAGGGGCACCACTTATGAAAGAGTCCATATGTATCTACATGGAACATAACTGCAATGGCAGGAACTGCTGACCAAAATCAATATTTTCCCCCTTCTTCCTTGGCACATAGCTAGAGGTATGACTTCTAACTAACAGAATGAAAAGCAAATGACATGCTCACTTTTGGACTTTGCTCATACTAACTTCTCACACATGCTTTTTATCTTTTCTCTCTTTCTTCTTGGCTGAATTAAGACAACTTTCAAGATGACCTTGAAAACATTTCTGAAACTAGAACTATTGTTATTGCCTGGATCTCTGAATGACTTTATGAAGCAGAGCCCCTCCCACCAACCTCTTTGCCTGCACTTCACTTGTTACATGGACAAAAAATGAACTTCTACTGTGTTTGAGCCATTATACATTGTTTGGTTTATTCCCTATAGAATTACCCTAATGGAAATAGTATCATGAACAAGTAACCTGAGACTTAAATGATGAGAAGGAGCCAACTATTCAAAGACTCCTATGCAGGAGGGGAGGGGGGGGGTATGAGTGGAGAAATGTGTCAGGCAGAACTAATTGCAAATAGCAAAGTGAGAGCGATCTCAGTGTATTGTCTCTCATTGAAATCCACAGACGTCATTCTTAATTTATCTATCAATCTTACAAAATCTGTTAATGTGAATCAGTCCCTAAAAAAGATCAGTAAGTAAACTGACAAAATTAGGATTCTGAGGCCAGATTTTAGACTATGATGTTGTTACTCACTTAGATAAATTCAACTTATATCGTTATTTATTAGACTGCCAACATCTCGTTGTGTTCTATATTTGATCTTCTATTGTAATCTTATTACACTAAAACTAGTAGGATCAGGAACACAGACATGATCTGTGCAGCACTGATGCTTACAAACTTCTCTGGGTCTCGAGCACTTCTCTGATAAGAATTACTGAGTCACATTTTTTTTTTCTTTTCCTCATCTAGATTTTGCTGAGTCACCATACTCTTGTCTGGGCCATTGCAAACCCATGATTGTTCTTATAATTTTATGTGGCCCAAGGAGCTCAGAGACATGGTTGCTAATTTAAAATGCAAGGCAATGCAAGAGGAGCAATGTACAGATGCAATTTTTTTCATGTAATCATGATTGAATTTTCCTACTGCATCAGAAAGCCTGTGGCACACATGTGGGCCCATAGACAAAGCCAAAATTTTTACATTTAATCTCCATGGAGATCTCATCAGACTTTAATTTGAAGAAACTTAAGGAGAATTTTCCTAGTTTTCTATTCTATCACCCCAGTCCCTGCCTCTTTGTGAAGATAAATCTGATGAAAAAACACCCAGATCACAAGCTGAACTCCCTGGAATGGCAGAACAAAGCCAACCGCACTTAAGGCCTCAGGCAAGTTGTTCAGTTCAGTACTTCTTGGAGAGAATGGGCTCCCAGTGGAGTAGACAGACTACCAGGGTGGCTTCAACCAAAATTAGGAGCTACCCATCATCCATTCTCTTCTTTAAGTTTTTACTGTGAAATATAAGCAGGGGTTTACAGATCATTAGCCTTCTGGTCTCTCAGAGTCCTGCAGTCCTACAAAGCTAAATTCAAATGTCACTTCCTTCATAAAGCTTTCTTGGATTCCATCTATTGGAATGAAACTCTTCTTCTCCTATAATTTCCTAACTGTTATTTAGGACTATGGGATTTAACATTTTTATATATGTCAGCAGTGATTGTTTTCTTTCTCTGGATTGGAAGTTTCTTGAGGATAAGAATTGTATTTTTGTGGCTCTTTAGGTTTGGTAGAGCTTATTGTTTATAATGGGCATTCAAAATTGTTTGTTAAATTAAATTAAAATAATACTTAAAATTTTGGTCCTAAAGAAATATTTAGTACATTAAAAATAGTATTTTTTCCGTCTTTATTGAAATATAGTAGAAAATTTTTTGCTCATATTTACATTGTACAATTCAATGAGTTATTTTTTTCAATTATTGTTGGCATACAATAACATACCAGTTTCAGTTGTACAGCTTAGTGATCAGAGATCCACATAACTCGCAAAGCGATCACCCCACTAAATCTAGTACCCTCCTTTTCCCTTACATATTTATTACATTATTGACCATTTTCCCCATGCTATACTCTACATCTCCATGTCTATTCTGCAGCTATCCATTTGTATTTCTTAATCCTTTTGCCTTCTTTTTCATTATTCCCCCCAAGCTCTCAAAATATTCTTTGTATCTATGAGTTAATTTCCCCTTTTGTTGTTGCTGTTCTTTAGGTTCCACATGAAATCATGAGATATTTGTCTTTATCTAAACCATTTCATTCAGCACAATACTCTCTAGGTCCATCAAGGCAATATCTTTTTCCATTCCCTTCCTTTTAGTCATGTGTGTGTCTTTTAATCTGAAGTGAGTCACTTGTAGGTAGCATATGTAGAGGTCTTGTTTTCTTATTCATGCAGCCACTTTATCTTTTGGTTGGAGCATTTAATTCTTTTCCATTTGAGGTACTTGTTGATAAAAATATAGTTATTACCATTCTTTATTCATGTTTTTGATACATGTTTTTTCTTCTTAAAGAAATTCCTCCAACATTTCCTGTAATATTGGTTTGGTGTTGATAAATTCCTTTAGTTTATTTTTGTCTGAGAAGCTCTTTATCTGTCCTTCAACTCCAAATGATAGCTTTTCTGGATAAAGTATCCTTGGTTGTAGATCTTGGGTTTTGATCACATCGAATATTTTGTGCCAAACTCTTCTGTCCTGCATACTTTCTTTTGAGAAATCAGCTGCCAGTCTTACCGGTGTTCCTTTGTAGTTAACTAACTGCTTTTCTCTTGCTGCTTTTAAGATTCTCTCTTTGTATTTAACTTTTGTCATTTTAATTATGATGTGTCTTGGTGTGGGCCTCTTTGATTTACTCTTTCTTGGGACTCTCTGAGCTTCCTGGGGTTGTACATCTATTTCTTTCACCAGGTGAGGGAAGTTTTCCATCATTATTTCTTCAAATAGCTCTTCAATGTCTTGTCTTCCTTCCAGTACTCCTATGACACGGATATTTTTACATTTTATTGTGTCCCATAGGCTCCTTAAATTATTTTTGTAGTCTTGGCTTCTTTTTAATTGCCATTCTGATTGAGTGTTCATGGCTTCTCCATCCTCTATATCAGTGGTTTGATCCCCTTCTTTATCCATCCTGTTTGTTCTATCTAATATACTCTTCATCTCAGATAATGTGCTCTTCATTTCTGACTGGTTCCCTTTTACAATTCCCATTATCATTTTATATTTTTTATTTCTTTGTTAAATTCTCACTGAATTCATCTACACTTCCCCTAGGTTCATTGAGCATCTTTATAACCAGTGTTTTGAACTCTGCATCTCTTAGATTGCTTGACTCCATTATTTCTAGATCTCTGTTCACATGGTTTCTGCCTCTTTGTCTTCCCATTTTGGCTGCCTTTCTGTGTCTGTTTCTCTGTACTAAGCAAAGCTCTTAAATCTCTCAGTCTTATTAGTGCAGCTTTGTGTAGTAGGTGTCCAGTGGCACAGTCTTGAGAGAGGTTCAGCTGCACATCAAGTTTAGCCCCAGCCTGTGCCCCTCTGGGGCCACTGTTAGGATTCAGCAAGCAATCCACAGATGTTGTGCTTACAGTTGTCTCAAGAAATCACACCAGAAACTGAAGCTAGCTGCCAAAAATATAGTATTTCTTAACTAATTTATTTACTAAGTCACTTCTTAATTACTTGGCAAAATCTTCTGTAATACAAATGTTTTTATTGTTTTAAAATTTTTGCTTTTGTATACAGTGCTGCAAAGAATAACCATGTGTTTTATCTTTGTGAAAATCTTGATTATTTCTACAAGTTAACTACCTGGATCAAAGGATGTGTAAACCAGGCTTTAAATTTATAATGCCAAATTACCTCTAAGAAAGTTGTATTAATATATAGTATCATTAAAATTATTAAGACTGCATGTTTTCTAGAAATAACACTGAGAATTATTATTTTTGATTAAACTTTTGTCAATTTTCTATGCAAGAAAATGGTATCTTTTGGTTTAATTTGTACTCTTAATTAACAATGGTGTTAATTTTTTTTCTTGTGTAATAGCTATCTGTACCATTTCTTTTGTAAATTGCCTGATCATGAATTTGTGTATATCTCTAAAGACATATGAGTCAAAGAGAGGCTGTCGAAGACTTGAGATTGCTATGAGAATAAAAAGACTTTTAACTCATCTGGATATCTTGTATTTTGTTATCTTTTGTTGTATCCTAAATTGTCCAACTGTAAAGAAGGGAAATCTATCAGTTATGATTCTTTAGGTGGCAAACATCAAAGCAAAAAGAACAAAAATAAAATGTATTGGTTTTATAATAGAAATACCTAGGAGTTCTAGCTTCAGGTATGGGTTGATCAAGGGTCTCAAACAATGCCATAAGATTCAATATTTCTCTCCTTCTTGGCTCTGCCTTCTGCAGATGCCCCATAAGGAGTCTTGATGGCATTCATTCTAAAAAATTTGGGCCTCTCTTCCAACAGTCTCTGCATAGTTCCGAGTGTGTCTCATTGTCTCTGATTTGGTTGTACTCATCCTTGGATCAACTACTGTGGTCAGGGGACTGTGACATTCTGTGTAGTTGTGTTCAGGTGTAATGCCCACCCTAGAGCTAAGATAGAGTCAACTGCACAGCAGCACATTGGCTTGAGAGTTAACCAAATGAAAGTATAGTGAATGGATGCTAAGCCATCAAAAAAACGACAAATGTTCATCAGATAGAGGCTGCTGCAAGTGAGCTGTAGAGGCTCAAGTTTAAAGATTAGTAATGAAGAAATAAAAAATGATAATAAAGAAAGAGCTTTGATGCACTAGCAGAATGAGCATTGAACATTGACTTACCATAGGAAAAAATCATGTAAATCCAGAGAGGATGTGTTGAACTAAGACAAACAGGCAAGACTGGGGTAGGAGAGTGAAAATTACCATGAGAATAAAGAGCAGGTTCAGTGGACTTCAACAAAGGGGAGGAGGCTTTCAGGATCAGAGAAGCTATGTTCTGTACCTGCATTTTTATTGGGGAAACACTTTGAGTAAAGATGAGATTGAAAATGTGGTTGCCAGGTGGATGGAAATAGTAAGTGGAAAATGAAGAAGCTGAGGAATTGTCAGTCCAGAGAGCTAGAACAGTAACCAATGTGTTATCAGAAGTTACCAAGAAAGATGGCACAAAAGAATGCTAAGCCAGAGAGTGAATTCATTGAGGAATATTATTTTGACTTTAGAGAACCACCATCAATGATGTTTAGAGAGTCGTTTGAATAAATAAAGGCTTTCCAAAGAGGCTAAGACTTTGAGAAGCTATTGCTTTAAAGATGTCAGGAGCAAAACTTAAGAAGATAGTCATATTCTGCACCAGGAAGAGAAAAAGATCAAATGAATGGAATGGAATGGAATGAAATGGAATGGAATGGAATGGAATGGAATGGAAAGGAATGGAGTCAAATGAGTAACTCAAATTAACAAGAAAAAATGAAGAGAGTTAATAATTTTAAATAAAGTTAATATAACAAACTCTTTAAATATGTTTTTGCTTTCCTTTTTCCTCTCTACTTCTTTAAAAAGATGTGAAATTTTATGAAATAATAATTATAATGATGTATCACTAGGCTTGTAACAGATATGATCTGTATGACAATAATAACATTAAAAAGTAGGGGGGGATAGAGTTATTTAGAAGTAAAGTTTCTATATCTCACTGAAATTAAGTTAATGTAAATCTGAAGTCAATTCTGATAAGATGTATAGTGTGAACACTAGAACAATCAGTGAGAAAATAACACAAAATATATGGTTTAAAAAGCATTAAATGAATAAAATGTTATATCAATAATAGTTATTATAAGAGAGCCAGAGTGGCTTTACTAATATCAAACAAAATAGAGTTTAAAACAAAAAATATTGTCAGATAAGTAGGGGTATTTTATGATAAAAGGGTTCATGCATCAGGAAGATACAACGACTATAAGCATATATGCATCTTATAACAGAACCGAAAAAAAGATAGAAAGAAAGAAAGAAAGAAAGAAAGAAAGAAAGAAAGAAAGAAAGAAAGAAAGAAAGAAAGATAGAAGAAGCAAAAACTGACAAAATTACAGGGAGAAATTTATAATTCAACAATAATAGTTGGAGACTTCAATATCCCCCTTACAATAATGGATAGAAAAACTTGACAAAAGACCAACAAGAATATAGACAAATTAAACACTATAAACTACCTAAACCTAATAGACATACATAGAACACTCCACGCCTCAGTAGCAGCATATATGATATTCTCAAGAGCACGCAGAACATTCTCCAGGATAGACCACATGTTAAGCGATAAAACAAACCTCAATAAATTTAAAAGGATTAAAATAATACAAGTATGCTCTCCAACCACAATTAAATTAAATTAGAAATAAAATGGAATTCAATTCAGGGTTTCTATAAGAAAGGTTTGTATGACAGTGATGTGTGCCACAAAGAAAAAGCAATTCAGTCAAGGCTGGGAGCTAGAAGGAACTAGAAGAGATATAGAATATAGAGCAGGGTTTCTTAAACTGTGATCAATTTGTGAGCTTTATGGATATTAACCTGCTAAAGTCACATACAATTTCATGAGATTTTTTTCAAAGGGTATCATTGCCCAAAGAAGGCTAAAATGCCCTTATGTGTTCCCACGGGATACAATAGAAACAGGGAGTAGAATGGCTCCTACAGAGAGAAAGAAATAATAGACTAAATTGGGTAAAGAATCATAGTCAGAGTGGAGAGCAGAGGGAGTTTATGCTGAATTGGGGTGTAAATTACAGGATTGGAGGCAGTAGGGAAAGGAGGATGCAGCACAGGAAGATTTTGGAGTAAAACAAAAAATCTTCACACCACTAAATTCTATGACACTGAACAAACATTCATATAAGTCTTTACTGTGCGTTTTGGAAAAAAACTTTGTCTAAAGTGTCTAGTGGGTCATCAGTCACCAATCAAAAAAGAAGCACTGCCTACAACTCAAGCGATTATCTAAAATGTCCTTTTTTATCTTGACATATAGAAGGTGAAGAAAGGTTTAAAATATTTATACAATGTCAGTAGTAATATCTGAAGTACATAAATGAGGACATGGAAATTATTTCCAGCCCTTTCATCTTTGAGCCAAATTTATTTTTTAAACATTCAAATATATAAAACTTGGAAGTCAGTTAATGTCTTGAAGTCATGAAATCTGTAGGACTAAGCAGTCCTTCCATATAAACATGTGTCCAACAAATCACAGAGGCCAATTTTCCAACCCTTCGATCCAAGAAAAGACTTAAAGCAGCTTGGGGCCTGTGCTTCTCTGACTGGGTGCTGGGTTTTGGGGAGAAAGGCTTTGCCCAGGCATCTCCCAAACAATGCCTAAGGATTTTGACTCTTTCTTATCAGGAGGATTTATCAATCAAGATAGAACCAGGAAACAAAACCACTTGAATATTTAAAATAGAGGGGTTTGGGGGCAGGAGATTGGTTTCCCAGGTGATAGATGAGCTGAGAAGCCAAAAGGAGGATAGTGATGCAACTCAAGATTAGCAAAAGCCTCAAGCTGGAGGGTCAGGAGAGGAGACAGAGTGATGGAAGCTAAGGGGCTGGTGTCACCTGCAGAAGCTAGAATTGTGGTGGGCCTGGCTGATGGCAACTGGAGTCACAAAGAAAATGCAGGGGCTGCTAGAGAAGCCTTCAGAAACAGAGAGAGAGAAAGACATTCCCTGGCCTCTCCCTTTTGGCCCCACCATTTAGCATCCCAATGTAGACACTCGATGAGTAACCCTTGGCTGGAAACTAGCTAATCCAGAGTATTGAGGACAGGAATGGTTCTTGTGACAATGAATGGATCTGAGGGTAGACAAAGGACCTTGGCAACACACACATCTATGGGGCTCATGTGTAATGACTGAATTTAAATGATTTTCCCTTTGTCAAATTGTATGCTATCATGCGTTCTTTTTGGGGTAGAGTGTTCAGACAATATACTTACTCTAGTCATTTCACTCTTGGAATCACGAGTCATAAAGATGTTTGGTTGACTTCAGGAGGCTCATGTGAGAATATGTAGCTGTTGAGAAGGTAAATTCTTTCCCTTACTGGCCCTTCATTTCTAGTCAAATGTGTTCTCTAAAGAAAAAAATCTGCACTTTGCTCCACTTTTTATCTTTTAGGCCTCTTAAGGCTTGGATAATCTCTGGGTGGCAGAGACCTACTAGGCCAGTGTCAGCCTAGTAGGCCTGAGGTCAGTGTCTTGTGATGGGCTGGGAGATACACATCATGAGTCCTGTCTCCAATGCTTCTAAAAAGTCCACTACATAATAAATACTCAATAAATGTTTGTTAAGTGAATTTTTCTATAGTTATTGGAAAATATGGAGAACTTGCCCAATGTCTGTGAAAATCAGGTTCGCAAAGCACCCTCAAGTCTCAAGGGTACAGCTTTCCTGAAAGGGCTGAAATAGGGACTAGATAGCAGGTCCTGCTGGCTGTGCCACCCAAGTTTCTCTGTGGTTAGGCCTTTATTATCCCACAGAAGAAATCTGCCCTCTATCACCGTGTTATGACTTGAAGTGCTGCTTCCCTACCCTCTCTCTTAGTTCCTTCATAAAGATTTTCTTATAAAAGATCTGCCTTATCTAGTTATACAATAAGATTATGTAAATGAAAGAACTGTATAAACTGTCAGACACCATACAAATATAAAGCATCATTTTTATAGTCACTGATATTTGTTATGAGTTGAACTCAAGAGAAAGGGATTCTGGTTCTTTCCATGGCCCTAAAAGTAGAGGAGTAAGGGTTGGGCAACTAGAAAGTCCAGCTATGTCAACAGAAGGAGGGAGTTTTAGAAAAGCTGAAACTTCAGGAGGGAAAATAGGAGGGGGAAGGATAACAGCTGAGAATGTTGATCTCCCCTCACCCAGGCTTCTCTTCCATCCTCTCTTTTTTTTTTTCTTGCAAGAATATTTGATTCACATTAAAGGCATGTTCCCCTGACTCCACCACCTTTTTTCCCTTAGTGTATATCTACCAGACCATCAGGCTAAACAGGCTGACACGGAATTGTAGGTCTCCTCCAACCAGAGTTTACCCAAGTCTTAAGAAGGTCTTTGGTCACTTACATTTCCCATATTTATCCATTTCAACTTGATTCATATTTCTAGCACTGAGAAACAAATAGCCCAAGAAAACTGCTGTAGTATATGTAATATGCAGCTGGGAGGAACACATAGCAGTATGAGGTGTCAGGGCTGGGAGAGGATGCCAGAACTCCTGACTCTCAGAAGACCAACACTCCCACTTCAGGCACCAGTTTCCTCCTGCTTTCTCTCACACCCCAACTCCCATTCACATGTTGAATGACTTGATACCATCCATATGAAAATTCAGAGATTCCAGGCTGACCTCATTTGTGACTTAGAGACAATGCAGGAACTACTAAGGAAGCTACTAAGTCCATTTCAAGAAGGTTAGGAACATAGTCTCAGACCTTGGGGAGATATAAATGAGGGGGGATACAGGTAGTTTTCAAAACAACTAAAAAAACCCTCAATATAAAATGTAAAACCTTTTGCTTATGACTCTGGACATGTGGAAAGAATTTAGGGTAAGGTAAAGATTACTGTGGGATCAAATTGATCATATGTGAAAGAGAATCCAAACTAAGCTTTGCTATGAGTTAAAGTATGTCCCTCCCCCTTCCCATCTCATCCCCAAAAGAGTATATTGAAGTTCTAACCTCCTATTTTTTACAATGTGATTTTATTTGGAGATCAGTTCTTTATAGGGTGAGCAAGTTAAAATGAGGTCATTAGGGTAGACCCTAATCCAGTATGACTGGTGTCCTTATGAAAAGGAGAAATTTGTTTTTAGAGACAGACATACACAGAGGGAAGATGATATAAAGACACAGGGAAAATGTCATGTAAAGAGGGAAGACCACCCAGATAATATGCCCATGAAACTGGCCCTGCACAGGGAATAGGAAGGCAATTCCAACCCTAAATCAGATTCTCTTATATTCTGACATATCTTTTGTGATTTTATTTTACATTAATACTTTCACCAGTCTGTTTGATATGTGGTTTGAGATGTAAAAGAAACTCTAATTTGTTTTTTCTGAAGTGACTAGATTAGTTTCATAACATCTCTTCTTAAATAAAATGCCACTATTACAATGTTCTAAATTCTGATCTCACTATTTTTTCCCCTAGTCTGTTCATTCTTGTACCAGTTCTGTACTATTTTTATTATATTCCTAGAAATCACTTTAAAGTATGGCAATGTATATGCCTCATCATTCAACTTTTTCTAAATTTTCTTGGTCAGGCTTGTCTTTAATTTTCCCTGTCAAACTTTAAAATCACTTTTTCAGGTTCAAAAAATAAATCCTTCCTGTTTTAACTAGAATTACATTAACTTTAAAATTTGATTTAGGAAGAATAAACATCTTTACAATTGTCTTAGGTTCATTTTATTTCCAAGAATAAAGACTCATTAGAATTGCCTTGAGCACTAGTCTATTTAGTATAATTATACAAATAGAATTAAAAAATTTCTCTAGGACCTGAACAGCTCACTATGGCCAGAACTCATGGAAAATGAAATGTCATTCAGGCTTCAGAAGCAGCTTCCAAAACTGGAGAAATTTAGTGACTAATTATACGTCATGTATGCCCTGCCATCAAGGTGACTCAGTTTTCTATCTATTTCTGTTTCTACCACTTTTATTGTTGTATAGCAACTGCCACACTGTGTACTGTCAATTCATTTTTATTTCCACTTACTCATGGTTTCTGATTCCCCATAGTTTTCACTCAGTTTCTGCATCTGCTTGCTCATGGTTCCTCATTGGTCCTTGCTATTATATAGCTCAGAACTTAATAATATAGTTTTATATCCCTGATATTTCTTTTAAAGATGACCTTCTGCTTATAGCAAATGATAATACTTGTTTTCCATTTATAGCACTGAACTAAAGTTTGCTTTGAAATCAACATAATTAAGTTTAAAACATGATGGATTTAAATAAAAATATTAAATAATCCAAAGCATGAGTAGTACACAGACAATAGTAGAAAACAAAAATATGAAAGCACATAATGAATGACTCTAGTTTGGAAATCACTGGTTGGTCTAATAGAAATCTATGGAATGAACATTAAGAAATGTTTAGATCCTTCCCTGGTTTTACTACCAACAAACTACACAACTCCACACAAGTCATTTAAACTCTTTTGTGACCTTTTTTTCTCATCATCAAACTTGGGCTAAGTATATTGCCTAATTTACCTTCCTGCTGGAAATTTAATGATATGGAAATGATCGACAGCACTTTAGAAAGTCCAGGACACAGTTGGGGACTTGTGGAAGTGAGTAGGATATTGGCTGTGGCAAAAGAATGGTTCACCTATTTCTACATATATCAAAGGGGCTTATAAGGACGCATCTTGCAACAAGCCTATCTCATTCCTGTCCTGCACATACAGGAAAATTTTCACTAGCAGAATATTTTTTATAAGAACAGTGAAGAGCCATATGATGTCCTCTACAAATTAGTAAAGCAAAATATTGAGAATTTACATAATTCTCTCTGGAAATGAATGTGAGATAAAGTTAAGGTGAAAAGCACCACTGAGTACTGCACTCTACTAGACACAGCAAATCTGAAAGGTTAATGTGACCCTTGCCCTCAAGGAGAATCTAACTCAGTAAAGAAGATAAAATACATATTTTAGGCTATAGTATAAGAAAAATGTGATGTGACATGATGAAAGAACATGTTGTAGTAAATTAGAAGAGGAAAAATGTCTCTGGGTGAAGAAAGTAACATGTCAGCTACATTTTGAAGGTTGATTAGCATTTATACATAAAGAGAAAGAGGGAAAAGCATTTCTGAGAAAAGGAGCACTGTGAATAAAGGTACAGAGACAATGAATCCCTCAGCATATATGGCAAACCAGGAAAATTCAGTCTTACAATTGTACAGGGTATTGAAGCTAGAGAGAAAGGTTGGATTTTTAATGTAAAAGACTGACACAAGGCAAAAATACTGATCATACAGTTGAAGGTGTTTTAGTAGAGTGATACCATGATCAAAGATTTCACAGTATGGAGATTCCTCAAAAAATTAAGAATAGAGCTACCATATGACTCAGCAATTCTTCCTCTGGGTATCTATCCAAAAAATTTGAAAAAAAATATTCATAAGGATATATGCATCCCTATGTTCATGGCAGTATTATTCACAGTAGCAAAGACATGGAAACAACCTAAGTGTTCTTTGATGGATGATTGAATAAAGAAGATGTGGTACATATACACAGTAGAATTACTTAGCCATAAGAAAAGATGAAACACTGCCATTTGTGACAACATGGATGGATCTTTAAAGTATAATGCTAAGTAAAATAAGTCAGATGGAAAAAGACAAGAACCATATGGTTTCACTCATGTGCACTATAAAACAGAAAGCAATAAATAAGCAAACAAACAAACTCATAGACATGGACAACAGTAATAAGTTTACCAGAGGGAAAGGGGGTTTGGTGAAAAAAAAAAAAAGTAAAGGAGGTCAAATATATGGTGATGGAAAGAGTTAGGCTTTGGGTGGTGAGCACATAATACAATATACAAATGATGTATTATAGAATTATACACTTGAAACTTACATAATGTTATTAACTAATGTCACTCCAATAAATTTAGTCTAAAAAAATTTGTTTCAGAAAAATTAACCTGGTAATGATGCATATAGGATGAATGATGGGGTGAAGATGAAAAGTTAATACCAGTGTCAATAAGACAGCTTATGCGGTGATGGTGTTGATGATAATAATTAGGATGACTGCAATGGCAATAGTAAGCAGCAGAAGAAAGAAGGAAGGAGAAATTCAATATCTTAGGGTCTTTTACTTTTCAGTTCATCTTCACAGCTTTTGGCAGATAGTCTCCTACCTGCATTTTGGATAAAAGAAAAAAGCAACTATATCGTAAACATAGTTAAAGTCCTGCAAAAATTACACAACTGCTCAGTCATAGTTTAGAAAAAGAAATTAGAAATTAGGTTCCACTGACTATAACTTACTCCTGATGTCTAATTTGTCATGTCCCTTTCCAAAATCAAGTCAAAACATCATCAATGTAGCCATAGTTTTGTGTTATTTATCCCAGAGAAAGTATATTTGCATTCTCAGCATTGCCACATACATTATCAAAACCATAAGGCCAAACCTCTCTAGAACAATTTTCAACATCTAAATTCCCTTCTCCTTCACTAATGTGGTGATGACATTAGCCCAACAGCAATTGGTTTACTCAAGTCCACCAGCCACCACCCTGCAAACTCCTGAACAGAGCCTGGCTTTGATTATTTGGGGACAAAAATAATCTCAGCTTGAAGAGAGTTCCCAATCACAACTTTCTAAATAACAGACACCAAAATATCCAATACTCTAAATAGACGGACTCAACCCCTTCTCTTTCTGCAAGAGGTAATGGATGAACGTCACAGTGCACCATGGTGCCAAGAATGCATTATGCTTCCCAGATGCACAGATTGACACACTAAGCAAATTATTTATGAAATGTCTCTGAAAGAGTCAAGGCAAATAACTGCCTGTCCCCCACACTTACCATTGCCACCAAAGTTTCTCTGCTCAGAGTTGCAGAGGTAGTAGACTCCAGTGCTATGATATGATTTGGTGCAATGGGATTTGCTATCTGTTATTATCTATGATTTCTCTCCCCAATGATCCAAGTTGTCCTTTATTCCAGTGTACCTTAAATAGGTGACTATGTTATTGTTGCTAAATTGGATGCTTTCTTCTGATACTCCTCTCCCCCATCACCAACACCACCAATAGCCACAAAGAGCTATTATTCTGTGCAAAACCTAGAGTAACTAAATATGGAGTCATACTTCCTCCAGCCTCCCAACACACACACACACACACACACACACACACACACACACACACACAACCAGTGATAAATATTTAATAACACATAGGTATTGTAGTTTTATGAGAAAAAGAAGAGTTAATCAAACAGTATTTTAAAAGAAATTTATTAATTACATAATACAATATACTATCTCCCTCCACACCAACCTCTACAATACTTCTTGTAACCTCTTTTTCCCCTCATGGCTGATCTTGAATAAGGGAATAGGAATGAAGGTAGATATTGGTATGATTTGCCCTTGGAACTCATCTTCTAAAAAGAGATTTGTCTAGACTTGGGGTATCTCAGGATTATCTTCTCCCTACCCACCGGTAACCCTGGGGAATCAAGCTATCAGATGAATTAAATATAGGAGAAATATCTGTTGTCTGTAAAGAGATTTCTCCCAGGGAACCTACCATCAATGCTGCCTACCTTCTTTCCATCACCTACGTTTAATTCCTAAGGGAAGAGAAGAGCTTTGAGCATCCTGTTGGGTTGGTTGCTTAGTTTCTATAGAAACTTTCCTGCCAAGGGCTTAAAGTCAATACAAAAAGCAAAAAACTCACACAAACAAGAAATACTTTTTTAACAGTACAACAGTAAAAATGAATATAAGGAGTGGAAAAAAGAGAAATTTATCATCTCATCTAGGGCTGTCTCTTTCAACACCTCCTCATTCTTACTCTCCCAACATGATCAAACTTATGGTTTATTATGTGTGACTTTTCTTTGAACTAATAAGAAAGTTAAGGGCAGACAAGATTCTGACTGACAAGAAAGGCTGCATTCTTATATTCACCTTTCTCTAAGCAAATCACAACTCATATTATAAACACACAAATTTCTCTGAAAAGTAAACCAGTAAATAAACTTGGCTGATTAACTTTGTTATTTAACCCAGGAAACTTTCCCTTCCCTAGCACCTTACACTTCACCTCCTTGCCATTTAACATGAATCATATCAGGAAGTAATGACTACAGAATATTTTGGAAAAATATACTCTAATAATCTTGAACTAATTATCTAAAGTTAATCACTATTTAAGGAACAGCAGTCCTGATCTTCATTCTGCATAAAAAGAGCAAGTCCCTTTTAGCCACCAGAATGGTCAGGAGCACCTAGACTTATCTCAGAACTGCCTCTAGTAATGTTGTTATCTTTAACTTCTAAACTGGTCAACTAATGATTGTACATGAAGAGAATCTATTTTTATAGACAGAAAAATGTAAATAATGAGAAATCCAATATGTTCTCATAAAGAAACTCAAACTCTAGATCATTCCCACATAGGACATGATATAGTCCAAGGTCATTTCAGAAAATGATCTCTTTCCTAACAGTTCTACATAAATCTGTGTGGCGAGCACTTTCCATCATCTTGTTATTTCCCACCTCATAGAGTATTGAGAAAGCTGACACTTGTCTTCTTTAATAGAAACAACAAGATCCACATCTATAGTATAATTTTTTTAAGCTGCAGAGAAATTTAGTAAATATAAATAATTCTTTTATTGCTATGGAAAATTGAAAATCATGTGATTCCCTTAAAGATTCAAAATTGGGAGAATATTCTAGGTGTGTTTTTAAAATTATTTCTGTGACTCCCCTCAAAGATAACCAATGTACTGTATAAGAAAGGGGAATGAGTGTCCTCTTATCTATAGTATATGACCTCTAAGGTCTTCTAGCACAAGGAAATAGGGTTAATTGCACTAGGTCCATGGTTACAGGAGCCTAAAATATATACACAAATGGGTTTAATAACTGAAGAATGAAAACTTTTAGAAAGATTTCTGCTTCTGGCTGAGATAAGTTACGTTGTATCTTCCAGAGATAACAATAGTTAGTTTTTTGGGGGGAGGAGGAATTAAGTAATTTATTTAAAGGAATCCAAGAGCTAACAAGGTAGCCAGAAGATAAACCAAGATCACAGGGAGAAAACTCAATCATTTGCTACTTAATATGCATCACTAGACTGAAAAGCTATGAAACTATCTGGCTGAAGAAAAGGATTATGATCTCATATAATTTTTTATACACAATTTCCAGTAGTCTGTCAAAATGTGTCAGGTATACAGAAAAATATGATGAAAAGAACAAACACCACAAGGAAATAAAGCTAATAGAAAGATTCGCTTATGATATCAGACCTATTAACTATGGCTTCTAAAATAACTAACATTAATATGTTCAGTAAAATATATGAAAGGTGGATAATTTCAGTAGAAAACCAAAATCTGCAAGAATCAAATATAAAATCTAGAATTTGAAAGTCAATACCTGAAATTAATCTCAGTAAGTGAGTTAACAAGAGGTTAAGCACAGTTAATGAAAGAACACAGCTCTGTTCCTACACTGAAACATAACAAGAAAAAAAGAAAGTACAGAGAAAAGTATGAGAAACATTTGGGTCATAGTAAAAAGTATACACATGTAATTGAAATTCTAGGGGAAAAAAAAAGGAAAAAAATGGACCCCAAATTTTATTTAGAAAGTTAATTTAAAAAATTTCATCAAACTGAAGAAATATATAAAGCCACAGATTCAAGAAATATTATCATATCCAAGTAGAATTATAACAAAGAAAGCCATATTTTGTCTTGTCATAGCATTGCTAGAAACCAACAACAGAGGGAAAATATAACCTTTCCTTCAAAGGATCAATGGTAAGACTTACAAATGATTTTTCAACAGGAAAAATAGAAGTCAGAAGACAATGGAACACTGTGGAACAGATTACCATGCACCAGTTACCTATCTGAGAGAAGGACTCCCAATACAGCTGCCTACACCATCTTGGAATTGGAGTCACCAAGGAAAATAACACAGTCAAGCACTAGATAGTGCAGCATTTCACTTACACAGAGAAAAGCTGGAGCAATATCATCTTCAGTAGTGGGCATCAATCCCCCATGGCCAGTGAGTCTCTTCTGTCAGCTCAAACAGGGCAATTTTCCCACATGCACCCCTCTCCTGCCACAAAGAAACCCTGTTCTCTCCCTGGGGAGAACAGATATGGCAATGGGGTTTGCTAAATGCCATATGATGCACACACTCTATAGGAAAAAAAAAAAGAGCATTCATTGAGCATGAAAGAGGGAAAGATATTCCCACATAAGGTGATAAGCCTGAAAAGGCTCTGTGGGCTTTTTATCTTTTATTAAGGAAGTGTTCCAATCCCAGACTCATTCTTATGCAGTAAAGTAAGGGCTGAAAAACTGCCTTTCTCAAAAAATGTTATTCTTTAAAATTCTGAAAGAAAATAATTGTCAACCCAACTGAGTTCCCTGTGAAAATATTCTTTAAAAAAAAAAACAACAAAAAACAAAGGTGAGATGAAGAATAAAGTTCTGCAGGAAAAAGAGAAAATAGGCTCAGAGGAAAGCCCATAATGTGAGAGGGAAAAACGACCAATAGAAAGAGTATGTAGGTAAATCTAAATGAATTTTGCTGCATAACACAATAAAAAACAATCCTTATAAAGTTAAAAATATGTGTAAATTAAAATACACAAAAATAACACAAAAGAGGGGGAGTAACCTTGTGAATAAAGGCAGTAAAAGTACCAATTTCTTTATATACACTTAAAAGTTAAGGAAGTATGCTTCTGTCACTAAGAGTAAACACTAAAGAAAGAGTAAAAGAATATATGATTAACATTTGTTAAAGAAGAAAAAATGTAATAATAAAAAATGCTGGCATACCACAATAAAAGCAAAAACGTAAAGAAAAAATAACAAATCCACAATCAAAATAAATTTAAATATATTCCTTTCAATAACTGATAAAATAAGACAAAAAGTTAAAATATAAAAAATATGACAAATTTGACCCGATTGACATATATAAACACTGAACTCAACAATCGCAGAATACACATTTTTTCAAGTTCAAATTGAACATTATAAAGTTAACCCATATACTATATACTGGTCCATAAAGTCTCAATAAATTTGGAAAAGCTGAGGTCAAGCAGAATATGTCCTCTGAGTTCAGTAGAATTACACTAGAAATCAATACACAAGATAACAGAATATCCTCAAATGACTGGAAATTAAGAAATACTCTTATAAATAACTAATGGGTCAATGAGGAAATAAGAATAAAAATTAGATATATGTTCAATAGAATGATTATGAAAATATAGCATATCAAAACTTTAGGCTACTACTAAAGTAGTACTTTACAGAGAAATTATAACCTTTAAATACATGCACTAGGAGAGAATAAAGCTGAAAAACAGTGATTTAAGTATCCATCTCAAGAGCATAAGGATAAAAGGCATATTAAATCCAAAAAAGTAAAAGAAATAATTATGACTAGAGGAGGGAATTGATGAAATTAAAAAAAATGTAAAGTAAAATAAAAGTCAAGAGTTATTTTTTTAATGACTAAACAACTGATAAAAAGGTAACACAATAAATATAACTGATTGAAAGCAGAGGAAGTACAAATTTCTGATTCTCAGAACTCAAAAGAAGAGTATCACTACAGATTCTACAGAGAATAAAAAAGAATAAGAAAATATTTTTGAACAACTTTATGCAAGTACATTTGAAATTTCACATTATGAAGCATATTCCTATAAAAATACGACTTACAAAACTGACATAAGAAGAAATAGAAGATCTAAATAATCCTACATCTAGCAAAGAAATTGCATCCATCATTTAAAATCTCTCAACAAAGGAAACTACAATCTCAGAGAGCTTCACTATCAAGATCCACTAAACATTTAAGGATGAAATAACAATAATTTTAATTGAAACTTCTAGGGACTACGAAAAAAAGGGAACACTTCCTAACTGATTTTATGAGGACAAAATGATTATTTTTTACCAAAAGTTGGCAAAAAAAAAAAATGACAAGTAGAGCAATTATAAGCCAGGGTCTCTCATGAGCAAAATTGCAAATATTTTAAACAAAAGAATAGCAAGTCATACTCAGCAATATAAAAATAATACATCATGGTCAATTTGGGCTTATTTCAGTAATACAGACTTGATATAAATTTAAAAATCAATCAATGGAAGTTTGATTTTTGAACACCTTAAGAGATAGAGAAGAAGCATGTGATAAGCCTCAATATCCAATCAGGATAAAATGTAGCAAACCAAGAATGGAAGGTAATTTTCTTAGTCTGCCAAGTAGTATGTACCAAAAAAAAAAAAATCTACCTCAAATATAATAATTAATAATAAAATACTGAAAGATTTTCCCCTCATATCCATGACAAAACAATGATATCCACTCTCACCATTTCTAGTCAATATTTCTATTCAATATAAGGATCCTAACCAGTACAGCAAAACAAGTAACAGAAGTAAAAATGTATAAAGATTGAAAGGGAAGAAATATCTTTTTTCACAGATGGCACAACCGTGTGTATAGGAAATCCAGAAGAAACTACAGATATGTCATTAGAATCAGTAAGTGAACTTAGATACAAATTCAATATATAAAAATATGTCATATTTATAGTCATTAGCAATGAAAATGAAAAAATTAAATATCAAAAATGGCACCAAAAATATATCAAACATCTAGGATTAAACCAAACAGAAGATGTAAGAATCTACACAGAAAATTGCAAAATATTATGAGAGAAATTAAAAATACTCTAAATAGTAAAATAGAAGGGTATATCATATTCATGAATATAAAGGCTCAAAATGTATATTCTCTCCAGACTGAGCTAAAGATTTGATACAGTCCTACTCAATATCTCAGTAGGGTGTGTGTGCGTGTGTGTGTACATGTGTGTATATGTGTGAGTGCATACATGAACAAGGCTATCCTAATTAATGGCTAAGACAACCTTGAGAAAGAACAGAGCAGGAGTATTTACACTACCAGATGTCAATGTGTTTTATAAAGCTATAATAATTAAAACAGTATGGTATTAGCACAAGGATAGAAAATAGACAATGGAATGAAAGAAATGGGGGGGAGAGGAGGGAGAGGCAGGCTTGATTTATGACTTTCTGTTCATTAATAGATACCATAAGAGAGTCAAAAGACACCCACAGAGTGGGAAAAGTTATTTATATACATATATCCCTTAAAATATTTGCATCTAGAATATTTTTACAAACACTTGAAATCAGTAAGAAAAACATAACCTCTAAAAATGGGCAAAAATCTAAACATGTTCTCTACAAAGCAGGGTATTTAAATGGCCAATAAATATATGGAAAGACTCTGAATTCACTAATCATCAAAAAAATCAAATTATATCACAATAAAGAATAATAATATACAAGCATGTAATAAAATCTTAAAAGTCTGAGACTCTAGAGCAAATGGACCTCTCATATACTGCTGGTAGGAGTATAAATTTATGCAATCACTAAGGAAAACCATTTCACATTATCTTCTAAAGTTAAATACATCCAAACCCTCTTAGCCAGCAATTCTACTCTTAGGATACATGTACTTATGTGGAAAAAAAATATGTATAAAAAAGATTATAGCACCACCATTAGTAATAGAAACTTAGAAGCAAGGTTTATAGTAAAAGAAGTAAATAAATTACATATTGTGGTACATTCATATCAATGACAAATGGCATTAAAATAAATGAACTACAACCATGTAAAACAAAATAGATGACTCTTACAACCATAACATAAGTGAAAGAAGTACATATTAAATATATATGATCCCATTCATATAAAATTCAAAACGAGCAAGCTAATGAATAGTGATAGAAGTCAGAATAATCTTGGGGGAAGAAATGGTTGTAGTGACTGGAAATTAAGCTGACAGGATAGCAGAATCAACAGATGGAGAAAGGCTGGCTTCTGATGATATTGTTGGACCCCTTTGATCAAGCACATCTGAATCTACCTCTCGCTACATGAACTTTTCAGTTCCAGACTAGTTTCAAATGAGTTTTGCCATTTGCACCAAAGTCTTGACCTGTAGCTAAAAGCCACCTCCTTATTAGAAATTGAAATCTGAAAAGATATTTCTCTACACTTACAAAGGAAAGAAAGAGTGAACTATAGTTCACTAACACAGAGTTCTTTTTTAAATCCAGCTGTGTGAAAGCTCTATGCTTCTCTAGGCCTGAGTTTCTTTATCTTTAAAAGCAGGAGGTTGGATGGAGGTGGGTCTAGTCTGTTAAGTGGACTGGGTTTAGTATGGTTGCAGTGATTTTTTCCTTCATTGATATCTCCAGATCTGCTCCATCATATCTCCTTCCTTTTCCTTGAATAACAAACTCAGGCAAACCAATAGTTTTTTTTTAGCCTCTTTCAGGTTTTAGAGAACAGTCCCATTTTTAGATATTAAAAAGATTAATCCAAACTAATATCAAAATGTCTATCATGCAGCTACATCAAATCATCTCCCTGTGTGTAATGGGTGGAATTATGTTCCACAAAAAGATATATGTGACACTATTTGGAAATAGGTTGTTGTAGATGTAATCATTTAATATGAGCATGCTAGAGTGGGGAGGGTCCTTAATCTAATATGACCATTGTCCTTATAAGAAGACTGTGAAGACGCAGGGAGAGAACACCATGTGATGAGGAGACAGAGATTGAAGGGGTGGATCTGCAAGCCAAGGAACACTAAGGATTGCTGCTGGCAATATCAGAAGCTAAGAGAAAGTCATGGAACAGATTCTCCCCTAGAGCCTTTGAGAGAGCATGGCCCTACTGACATCTTGATTTCAGACTGCTGACCTTCAGAAGGGTGAGACAATAAATTTTTGTTGTATTAGGCTACCCACTTTGTTAAGCTTGTTAGGGCAACCCTAGGGAACTAATGCACCTCCCCACAGTTGAGGCCTATTCCATGGTTTCTCAGACCAACAGCCAGGAAGGGGAATGAAAATTTAGAAATGGAAGTGGTAACCTTAGATGGCCAGCCTTTTACCATGTCTTTTCACAGTACATTGTGTTTGTCTCTAATTTATCCCTGCCCTCTTGCTTAATCAATTGTGTCTCTGGTTATCTCATCAGAAATAGCAAACCAAAGAGACCAGGTGCTGCCAGTCACCTGGACCAGAATCACAGAGGAGATGATAGACCTTAATGGGTATCAAGGAGAGAGTATTCATGTAGTTTCTTCATTCTTCTGGTGTTTCTTTAGCTATTGAATGGGATGAAATCCAAAGCATGGGTGGGGTCCAGAGGATCACAAAAGAGAGAGACTATACTGCCTACATGGCATGACATGAAAAATTCCAAAGCTCCTTGTCCAACCCACCACATTTTTATCTAGGGTCTGACATGACTTTCCTCTAGGTTAAAAAGTTATAGGCCCTGGGTACCATGGGCAAAGGCTTCTTATAAGATGACCCAAGTGAGGGATTGGTCAGTTTCCTTCTTCTTTTTTTTTAATGGAATGGGACTCCTCTAGGCAGCCTAGGCCAGGGGACCCCCAGGAATACTGGTGGAGAAGGGGAGAGAGCCTGTGAGCAGTGGGCAGCTTTAGTGGTGAAAAGAATGACCTTACAAAAGGAATTTAAAAAATCAAAATCCTGGCAGATATCTTGCAACAGATTAAGTAGGAGAACTTCACTTTTAGGTGAAAAAAAGGGAGCACGATGGCCTGCTTTTCTGGAATTTGCCAAATATGCTCAGAATGGGGGTAAAGAGACTTCACTTTAACTCAAAACACATTTCGTGAGCTCCTATGAAGCCCAAATACTATGAGGTTAGATACCAAAGGATGAGCAGATACAGCCTCTGTCCTGGAGGTGACCCTTTCCATCTGGTAGGGTACATGAGTCATGGATCTAACTCAGGATATAAGGCAGAATGAAAGAAGTACCACTACAGAGGTTCAAAAAATAGCTAACACTTATATTGAGTGCCTCACCATGTATAGGCAAAAGCTTACACAGCTTATGTCTACTAATTACTTGTATGCTCACCAGAACCTTCTCATGCTAGTATGATCCTCATTTTACAATTGAGACCAGAGAAGTTAAGTTACCTTGCCAAAGAGCACAGCCAGAAGGCCACCCAGCAGAAATTTAAACATCTATGATCTGTCTCTTCTTGAGCCCATATGCTAAATACTGAGCTAACTTGCAGAATATTACTTCTGACTGGCAGAGGTGGGGGAGTCAGGATAATTCCAATAGCTGAGAATGTCCTTTGAAAGGTACTTTGAGGCTAGAGTAGATAATATGGGTTCCCAAGTCATGGATGAGAGAGGGCCTCCCTCTCTATGATTGAGGTCTTAAATAATGACATAGCATTTGAATATAGAATCTGCCTTAGAGAAAACCCACAGATAAATAGAAAACCCAAAGTCCGTTCTATTTCCACAAATCTATAAAGCCTAGAATGCAAAAGCCATTGGGCCATAAGAGAGCTTGTGGTCCCTTTTCCAAGACAAAGAAAGTGAGAGGTTCTTAGGAGCACTGTGAATTCTGGGCTGGTGAAAGTTTCTCTTTGGATGAATTTAAAGAACAAATCAATCCCTAATTTAACTTTGACTTCATATAATACAGTCAATATTAGAAAATTGTCAATATCTGTTGCCTCTGACCATTTTTTCAATGCTAACCCTTCTAGGTAAGTGTTATTTGATAAAGTTTTTATCTTAGAGGATTTTGTTGAGTGTGACATAGACATATGCAACATCACCTGATTTTAAAAGTATGGGTCCAATTTTTTGACAAAATGCATCAATTCGGGCATTCTGAAGCTAAATAGCTGGAAAGAAAGAAACAACACCAGAGGGTGTGATTCTCCTTTGGCACTATTTAGGGTAAGACCAGCTCTGGTCTGAGCAGGGGAGGGAACTGTTAGTCCCTGACTCTTCCCACCGGGTAGCGGGCCCAGTACCACCACAGGGCTGACATTAGCTCCAGTTCTTTATTTAGTAAAACGAAAACTCCGTGAACATTCTGGCACTAGGAGGCATGAGTTGGCTCCTCCGAATGGAGACCTCTGCTATTTAGGGACTCTACAAAACAGAAAAATGTGTATTACCAAATAACTATTTAGAGAAAATATTGAAAAAAGAGCTAGAGAGAACTGTTTGTTTTAATATGGTCTGTTTACAATGCATTATTACTGGACTGCAGAGTGTGTGCTAAGGGAACAAAAATGCATTTGCATTTTTTCAGGGTCAAAATAGCCATGTTCTGACAGTCACAGCAATCTCTCTTATAGTTATTTTTCTTCTCTCTCCTTTTCTGGCATTTGATAGATTCTAGAAGTTCATCTAACTTGACCTTTAGTTAAACAGCCATTATTGCTATGAAAATATATTCTCCCTCAAATGAGGCCTCTTTCTCAGAAGGAGTCAGTTGCTCTAAACCAATGGTTCTCAAACTTTAATCTGCACCAGAAATTCCCAAAGGGTTTATGAAAGCACATATTAGGTCTCATTTCTAGATTTTATGATTTAATAGGTGTGGGGCAGGGCCAAAGAATTTTATTTCTTACAAGTTTCCAGATGATATTGATGGTGATGGTCCCAGGGCCACGCTTTGAGATCCACTCATCTATGCACAGTACAGAAGGTATGTTGTTATGGATATGCTGAGATGATTTAGAGAGAAGAAAGTGAGAAGGCTATCTGAGACTCCCCAGGTTTAGGTGAACGTGAACACTGATTGATCTAAATTCACTAGTATGTCCTACCTCCTGACCACTGGGATTGGTGTGAAAATGTCACATGATCCTATTCGGCTCAATGAGCCAGGCTCTAAGCTTTTGCTTCACTGCTGGGAGGGTAAGCTCTCTCTTTTCCTTACGACATGAAGCTCAAAAAATGAAATAATGGGACCTGAGACAACTATCTTGTGCTCATGAGAAGACAAGCTAGGCCAAAATGGACCAATACAGCAAGGAAAACAGAACCAAGTTAGAGATGAAGAGAATCTGATTCTGCTGGTAACATTGGTACCTTTGCATCAAGCTGAACCCTGACGTTACCAATTATGTGAGCCAATAAATTACCTTTATTGCTTAAATAGCTTGGGTTGGATTATCTGCCATTTGCAAGAAATGGATCCCAGAACAGTCATCTATTTTCTGGATGTTTATAACACAGGGTCCTTCTGCTTTTATTCTTCTATCATTCGTTGTTGCCAAAAGAGTATCCCCAGAGGCAATTGCCTAGAATCTATCCTTAATAATTCATGTTCCCAAATCTACCACTTATTTATCTTCTTTTTTTTTCAGTAATTAACTCAACGAATGAACTTCTATCACACATACTCATGCTACTCAATCTTAAACTTCATTTTTCTGGCCAAAGGAATATATACATGTTTGTATACTTATCTGCTTCACTCCTCAGGTTACTCACGCTCTGAAACATAATACCATGCAAATACTTGTCAAAAACAGGAACACAGAATATTTCCTTGTTCTGTTAAATCTGAAGAGTTCCAAGTAGCATACGTCACATTCTTGATTCAATCAGTTTGGTCAAAAGCACCAGTAAAGTTAGACTTTGAGTATTTCTGAGGTTTCTGTAATTGCAAGGTTTTGTGATTGATCGAGAGACTATTTTTTGCCAAAGCCTCTTGCTAAGAACATTCCGGCACATCTTAGAGTTAGAATGATTATCCTAGCAACCATGCCACATGAGTAAGTGTCCATAAATGTTTAAGGTACTAAGCAAAGTAGTATGCTGCATCTTTAAGAAACTTAATCAATGTGGAACTACATTAATTTAAATAGGCATGCCCTTAGTTCCCATAAAAGATATGGAATTCTAAATACACAGTGGAAAAATTAAGGAAAATGCAATCTAATAAGAAAGACAAGATCAAAATATTAACTGAACAATTAGTGTGAATAAAGGCACTACTTTTTTTTTTAATAAAGTGCCAGAGCACATATGACAAAATCGATACATTCTTAAAATATTCTAAAGAGGCTGCCACAGTGTACTTGGTGACTCTTTCTCAGAACTGTCTTCATAACCAGCCTACCACCATTCTTATTTGTGGCAAGCACAATTGATGGTTTACTGCATTTGCATTTTAACCTCGTCATCAGAACTCCTATTTTGTTTGCAAAAGCAATGTGCTCCCATCCAGGCTATGGATCTGATTGGTCTAAGCCAATCATGACAAGACTATCCCCTATGTTTCCAAGTGTTCTTGCTGATAGGATGACGGTGTAACCCAGTTCTGACCAATGACACGGGAGCAATCATTGGTTTTCAGATAAGTGAGGAAGACACTGGCATAGCTCCTTGCTCTCACCCTTCCTTCTACTTTGTACTTAGAAGTAATGCTTGAAGACACTTTGTGACCCTGAGGCAGCAGTAATGAGCAAAATTCCAAAAGAATTACAGCAATGCCAGCCCTGACATCATGGAGCAACTGAAACTCATGCTAACAGCCTCAAACTATTTAATATGTCAGAAAAATTAATTCATTTATTTTAGCCACTATAAGTGGATTTTTATATTACTGGAAGCTAAATGTAATATTGTAAGTGATACAGCATTATAGTCTCATTTTTTATTAATCAAGAGGATCCAGCAAACATATTACCCAAATTTTAATCCAAATTCATTTAGACTGTTGCCAAAATTTATATCCTCCTTCAAAGTATACTGGGAACAGCAAAAGTAATGGAGTGTCAGCCCTGAAGGCAATTTTACAAGACAGCTTTGAGAGATGTTTTAAACTATGGCAATTTTACAACAAAGAGTGGCAGCATTAAATGGAACAACACTCATTTAGTTATACTATTTGGTTCAAAAAAGAGTCATTTATTTTGAGTTTCATCTTATATATGTTATAACTAAAACCAAATGCTGATTAAAACCATAGTAAAAATATCTATGAGTCTAATAATAAGTTAACTTTTTAGCTTTAGTTTAGATGTCAAGAAAAAGTATTTAATTAGCTTAAACCCATATGTGAGAGTTGTCGGACTGAATTTGGACTCTGGTTTATTTTCATTCTATCTCACAGCAAATGCTGAAAATTATTTTGAAGTTAATTTCCAAAACAACCTGTGCTTTAAGTTTTCAGAGAGAGATTTTTAAATTTCACTAGATGAAGCTAATGTGGTGTTCTATTTAATTTGTCCTACAATTTTGCCCTAAACTAATGGTTCTTTATTTTTATTAGGGCAAAAATTGAATTGTTTAGTCATAGATATTTAGAAAATTTAAAATGAAGAAAATCAAGACCACCAACGAATAATTTTTCAAATAATAAAACATATTGGAAAATTTAGACTTCTAATGACAAAGAATGCCCTTAGATAAATTTCAAAAGAGGTAGTTATGTGCAAACCTTAAAATAACCGGAAAAAATATCAACATATTCACCTGTTCTCAAGATGGGAAAAGACTGAGCAAAAAATTAGAATAAGAAACTTTGAAAGAAATGAACAAATATGACATTATAAAAATATTTAAACTTCCAAATATCACAAATTACCAAAAATTATAAAGTAATAATAACAAACTAGGAAAATAATTTGTATCCAATATAATAGATAGAGAAAAACATGTTATTGTATTATAAACAACAGAAAGAACTAGGTAAGGCCATAAATATAAATTTTAACTTTTAGAGAAGAAATGCAAGTTACTCACTAGCATTTATTTAACAAATGCCAGATATTGGAATAGAGCAATGAATATAGAGCTCCACCAGTTACAGCTGATAAAAAACAATTAAGTTATAAAAGTGTATTTAAATTACATAGGGAACTATTGAAAGAAGTAAAAAAATAATAATAATGTAAACAACTACAACAAAGTGTTAGAGGACATGAAAGGAAGACAGGATGAAGTGAAAATTTATTATCATTGTTATAACCAGGAGTCAAAAGCTACTATCTAAAGAAATAATGAAGTAAATATAAAATGTAAAGTTGTAGTTCAAAAACCAAGCACTAGAAAAACAACAATAAAGAAATGAATTTAAATTATTAGAAAAAACACATGCACTGACTTATAAACAAACACATGTAAAAAAATTTTAGTCAAGAAAAGATTTTGAAAGAGAAGTGACTTCTCCCTAGGAGATTTCTTGCTCGCTCTCTCTCTCTCTCTCTCTCTCTCTCTCTCTTTCTCTCTCTCTCTCTCTCTCTCTCCCCCCACAACACACACACCCTTCTCTGGGTTATGGAAACTCTTATCACCATTCCTCTTCCATTTTATACCTTTCTTTGGCTATCAATCAGCTAGAATAATATAATGAACTCCTGTCCTTTCATTTAATAATCATAATATATACTGTTAGGCACAGATCAGTAATCAATTTGAGATCTTAGTGCTTGTCCGAATCAAATCTTTCAGTTAAGGCAAAAATTTGTTTTGGCTACCTAACCTATAAGTTAGTTCTCTGGAGAAACCTTCAAAAGATCTCTTTTATATCATAAAATACTGTACATTGCAAAAAGTTTTATCATGTAAAACTTTTATCCTCTTTCTATAAAACTGAAGAAGAAAGTTCAGAATTAAATTAAGCAGAATGGATTAGGTAATCAAAACCTTTAAAATCTACTCCAACCACATTTGTCAATCTGCATTTATAAATGTAGATATATATCTTTGCTCCTTCATAACTTATGTGAATATAGCTTTAATAATAGATATTCTGTAGTTAAAATACAATAGAAATTTGTATTAAAAGTAGTTTTTGATGGAAACAATAGTTTGACAAATTATTCAATTAAACAAAAGAGAGAAAAAAACAAAATAAAGATATAAGAAACTAAAACCAAATATGCCTATTATATAGATAAATGTAAATAAAGATTCCATATGAGGAAAAAGATTTTCAGATTAGAGCAAAGAGCAAAAGTCAGACCTAAAACAGAGTGATTAAGAATGGTTGAAAATAAAAGATGGGCAAATACCATCAAGCAATATACACAAAATAATTTTTCAATCAAGCAAGTTTGAATTTATGACAAAATGTATTAAATAAGACAAGTCCACTTTATATTTATAAAGAATAACTCTACAATAACAAAATCATAAAGCAAAAACTACTGAGAATAAAAGGAAAAATACATTAGTAAATAATTTTAATTTACATCCCTCAGTTCAGGACATATTAAGTGGACGAAAAACTTATGAACATTAAGGATAATATAACAATAAAAGGCTAAGAGAGACCTAATTTCTATATGTTCAGTTCCATAATCTGGAAATAAAATAGATATTTGAAAGGGCTCACAAAACTGGCCATAGACTAGTCCACATTTAAATCCTCATCAAATTCCAAAATGTATTGAAATAGTACTTACATTCTCAGATCTCAGTGCAACAAAAGAAAATTTAACAATAAAAATATTGCCAAACCATATGTTTTGATGAGTGTCCACTACCACTGTCATTATTTAATTTTGATCTGGATATACTAACTAGAGCAGTTAGACAACAGCATGAAACTTGGAAAGAAAGAAGTAACTTTATCATTATTTGCAAATGATATTATTGTACGCTGAAAGAACACAAAAGAATAAACCTTAATTATTAATCACAATTTTTAAAAAGTCAATTAGCTAGGTAATAAGTAATATAAATAATAGCTTTTGATATGTAAACTACAAGAAGTTAGAAAACATAATTGAAAGCTTTTTTCACTTATAGTAGCAAAAGGATAAATATCTAGAAACAAATGTAATTTAAAATATTCAAGATCTATACATAGAAAAATTTAAAGTGAAACTGAAGTTTTTAAAAAACTAAATAAATGAAAAGTTCTTGAATAAGAACACTCATTATAAAGATTTTAAATGTCCCTAAATTAATCTATAATAAATGCAACAAATGTTACAATCGGGGCTTTAATAACACTAAAAAATGTATTCTAAAATTTATATAGGGAAACAAACATGCAATGGTAGTTAGGGCATTTATGAAATAAAGAATGGGAACACTGAAAAAATATGTAAAATTGCACTAATCACAACTTTGTGGCACTCATGCTTGAATAAACAGACAGATTAAGGATTAGATTTTAGAGTATAAAAATAAACCCCAAAATTTATATGAAGTTCATAAATGATAAAGATACCACCACAAATCAGTGAAGAAGAAAATGAACCGTTCATTAAATGGTATTCACAGACAGTTATAGAGAGAAAAAAAGGAATCCAGAGTTCACTCCTAAAACCAAAACGAATTTTAGATCATCACATTAGATTTAAACATTAAAAAACTATAAAACTAGAAACTGAAGAAAACATGAGAAAAAATTTTAAATAATCCTGAAGTGAGAAAGTGCTTTCCAGTTATGACTATCCCCTCCCCAAATCCAAGAAGCTCTAATAGAAAAGACTGATAGATTTAACTACATCAAAATAAAACGTTCTTAAAAAAATCCAAAGTTATAAATGGAAATATACCATAAACAAATTCAAAAGACATGTGACATACTGGAGAAAAAACTTATTCATACATATCACAGACAAAGGACTCAGTCCCCTTCTCAATTAAATAGCACACACAAACTACAGGTAAAATATGTGTAACCTCACTCGTAATAATAAATGCAAAAATATGAAACCAAGATACATTTTCCCCATATCAAATAGGCAAAAATAAACTTTGGCTGTATTCTGTGTTGGTGGCCATGGATGTTAACATGGGTATTGGTGCAAGTGTGAGGAAACAGGTACCCTCAGTGATGGTAAGATAAATTGCTGTGACATCCATGGAGGTCGATGTGGCAATAGCTAGCAAGATTACAGCTACCCATACCCCTTGTCCCAGCAATTCAGTTTGCTCATGTATGAAACGATGCAGTCAATCAACAGTCCATAGAATGAGTATTGAGAGACTACTATGTATCAGGCACTGTTCTAATCGCTGAAGATACAGCAAGAAATAAAAAATCCTTCTATGAGGAAGGAAATAATTCTTGGCGAAGGCAGATAAGAAAAAAAAGGAATTAAAAAATAAATTCCAATTTACACATTCGATAGAATACTATAAAGCTATTTTACAAAATGAAGCAGCTCTATATATATTTATATGAAAGGAGTTCCATGACATAGCAAATGAAACAAGCAAGGTGCAAAAATATACACAGTGTATTGCTATTTGTGTAAAATAAACCACACACACACACACACACACACACACACACACACGGAAGGACATGTAAGAAGGTAGAAATAGTAGCTGTTTCTGAGTATCTAGGGAATTAAGGAAGGAAGAAGACAAATTCTGATGCATGTCCTTGTGTACCTTTGGAATTATATGCCATATGCTAGTATTAAGTACAAAATAATGCACGAAAATAGTACCAAAAATATAAATAAATAAAAATGATTGGATGGATATATGCTCAAATAATAGTTAAATCTGAGTATACTTTTATACTAAATAATAGGACATTTTTAAAGCATAAAAAATGCAAATCTACAAGTACAAATGTGCTCTGTGTTTCTTCTTAAATTCATGCTTGCAAAATTCTAGTTCTACTGGGTATTTACCCCAAAGACTTGAAAACTCACATCCAAAAACATATTTGCACACCGATGTTTATAGCAGCATTATTTACAGCGGCCCGAACATGGAAGCAACTGAAATATCCTACGATAGATTATCGGCTAAAGAAGCTTTGGTACATATATACAATGGAATATTACTCAGCCATAAGAAGGTATAAAATACTGTCATTTGAGATAATATGGACCTCAAGATAATCATGCTAAGCAAAATAAGCCAGACAGAAAAAGTTGAAAATCATATGATAACATTTATATGTGGGATATAAACCTAAAAGCAACAAATGAACAGGACAAACAAACAGAGACTCATGGACATGGACAATGGACTAGTGGTTACAAGAGGGTAGAGGGTGAGGGAGAGGGGGGAGGTAGATAAGGGAAAAAATTTAAATCATTTATTTCATTAAAATAATAATAATTAATGAATTAAAAAAATAAAAGTATAATTTTTATAGCAAAAGAAAAAAAATTCCAGTTCAGCTCCTAGCCACACGTTTTTGTTGATTCTCTGTTCTTCCTTCCCTGGGTCAATTTATTTTCAGTATTTATGCAATGAAATGAATGATAGCCTACACATAACCACTTCATTGTCACTACAAAGCTCTAGAAGAACTCTCAATGCACTGGGCTCTTTATTTTTTCCATGTCTCTCAGAGTGACCAGGGTGGACAGAGGGGCTGCCTAGGCTCCTAAACTATTTTCAAAACCCACTCGTTTGTCTTCTCTGCCCAAGATCAGCCCTTCCCTAATTTTTTAGCCATGTCATTAAGACTTCATTGGCCACAACTGTTTCTGAGTCCTTTATACTCATCAAGTAAATAAATTACCATTATAGAGTGAATGTTTATATCCCCCCAACCCCACCCACTAAATTCATATGTTGAAGCCCTGACCCAGTGTGATCATATTTGGAGATGGAGCCTTTGGGAGGTACTTAGAGTTAGATGAGGTCATAAGAGTGGGGGCCTCCTGATGAGATTAGTATCCTTATAAGAAGAAACCCCAGAGAGTTTGTTCTCTCTCCATTGTGCCCACAAAGTGGTCCTATGAGCACACAGCATGAAGGCAGCTGCCTACAAGCCAAGAGAGGAGGCCTCAGAATGTTAAACCTACCTTATGGTCTCCTTGATCTTATACTTCCCAGCCTTCAAAAGTGTGAAAAATAGATATCTGTTGTTTAAACCACCCAATATGTGGCATCATGTTATTGCAACCTGAGCCGACAAATACAATCATTTTCCCTAATGCAGCCACTTAACTGTTTCAAGGAGCCCGGCCATTTAAAAACATGATTGACTCTGGAGAAGATTGGCATTGATGGTTGCACATTAATGTCAATGAACATAATGCCACTAAACTATATCCTTAAAAATGGTTAAGATGGTAAGTTTTATGCATTTTTTTTCCACAATAAGAAAAAGCCAAGTCATTTTCTCATTTTAAACTCAATTACCCCACCTCACACTTTCCCCACTTGCCCATAAGACAGCATGTCTCCAGCCTCTCCATGGAACAGGATACTATAGGAAAGATGCTCATCACATAGTTATTTAATGTTTGAAAATAGAACTTTCAAAAAATATGTAGGTATGGGGATTTGGGGTTAATTAACTGTCACACTGTAAGTTAATAACCCACAGGAATCCTGGAGGCTATTTTTAAAACATTGGATTAAAAGCCTTGGAAGAATTTGTGATGAAGATCAGAAATACTAGACACATGAAAAACAAAGTGTCCAGCTTGCTAGCTATCAAAGGTAAAGAAGCTAAAACAGCAGCTTTGGGAGACAAATGGAGAAAGAACAAGGAATGCTTCAAAATGGAGTGGTTTGGGTAGAGATTAGGAGAGTGTGCAGGGCATAAAACAAAGAGCCTCAGAAAATTCATGGTCTCCTGGAATCTTACAGCACCACCACAGTGTTAGCTATCTGGGGTCCACTAGAAATAAACTTTAGTCTTGGTCTTGATCTTTCAGGCATCTTACTGCATCAATTGTTCATATTTTTAATATGTATGTTTCCTCATATTTTATGGCATTTATATGGCTCTCCTAACATAGAATATCAGTAGATCCTGGTGAAAATTTCCATTCAGCAGTGTGCCCATCTCTGTTTCATGTCTTCGGTGGGGTAGAATGGAGAAGTGTGGGGTTCTGAGACAAAAGATGGAGGTCCATGCTCTGCTCGAGGTCCCTGGTGAGCTATGTGACTAATGTATAATTCGTACTGGAAGAAATCAGAGTACAGATAATGTTTGGCACTGTTATATCTGGGAGGACATCCAGCTTCTCTGAATCTCAGCATCCTCAGCTTTGATACATGGATAATACTAGATAATATCCCACACCTGTTGTGTGGTTATGAGGATTACATGAGCCTATGTGCTTAGTGAGAAAATATCTTGAAATATTAGTCTTTATTCCTTTCTTTCCCCTATACTCTTGTTTTCATCTGCAGTTGACCATCAAGGGAAGCAGCATTGCTATGAAAATGAGAACCAGAAATAGTCAATGTTCCCAATTTTGATTTGACTTCCAGAACAGGTTCCTTCAGGAAGTCTTCCTTTGGGTAGCAGACATGAGTGGGAAGGAAGAGGGATGTGTCAACAGGGAAAAGCTTTGTAAAATGCACTGTGTGACTATAAAATATAGAATGTGAAATTATGAGATGCAAATTCTTTAACACCAATTAAAATTAAAAATGATGCCAAAGGGAATCAAGTTTGTAACACCAGAAGACTCAGAAAGGTTGCACTATTGGCACAAGACTGAAAATACAATGCACCAAGCCATTCTGTCATATAACAACAATGGCTAGAAAATATTTCCAAGACAGCTTGAACATATGAATAATTTAAACATTAAGCCAGCTCCTTTGAAGTTTCTTTACTTGCCACAATTATACTTTATTCTATATCTTGTCATCATAAAATTCAGTAGTTTGTTTACAAAAAGCTCTCCTGTGAAATTCTACTTTAACTGTAATGGTTACTTGCTAAGTTTATATTATCCCTGAGTTCATAATATTCATTTACCTATTTGAGATAGAAAATTACATTGACAATGTGTTACAATGAATTCCAACCTTGGATCCTCTTGAGGTTGGAAAAAAATCTATTTTCTTCTTATTTTAGTTACAATAGAAATATTTTTAAACACAATGCAGAATATTAGTGTTTTCTTCATAAATACATGGTGAAATGTTATTACTATTTATTATAAAGTGAGTAAATCTCCTGTAATATCTTTAGTAAAGCTTTCATGAATCATTAAATTCATATAGGATCCTTCCACCAGTATGAGACCTTACTCTTTATAAAGACTGTAGAGAAAACTTTTTATATATGTTAAATTTTAGCCCAAGACTTAAAGAAGGTGAAGGACAGAAGCTGGCTGAGAAGAAATTAGCAAACCATGGGCAAGGAAGTATAGGGGAGATGGGCAAAGAAGTCAGTCTGGTGTCCAGGCAAAGTCGTATCCTTGTTGTAAAGTCTGGTGGTGGGACATAGGTGAAATAATCTTCCTATTCTTCGTAACCTCATTACTAGTTCTAATCAAGTTTTAGACCAAATTCCAGAAGTTTATTAGCAAGCAGGCAGAAATGGTACTTTGAACTGCAGCTTCAGAGAGGCAGACTCAGGGCCCTCCACCAGCCCCTTGCAAGAAGATGAACAGATGTCCTTGCAGATGGAAGAGGAAGTGGGACCTACTCTGAAGTGGGCAGGTAGGGCTGGTGGGCTCTAGACATTAAGTATTGTACAATCTGCACAGATTTCAGGGTTGGTTCATTCCTTCTACCTTATTTGTGAAAGGCTGGTAGATTGTTACACCGTTTCATATGAATCATATAGCTCAAACACCACTAATTTAATCAATCTAAATTCTCCAAATTATTCTTTATATTAATTAGACAAACCTAGTGTTGATTCTGATTAGAATACTTTACAGGCTAATTAACCACCCCTAGGGGGTTGAATAAAAATAATTGCTCTTATACATCAAAATACTCATGCTGAATTATTTTAGCATGATAACACTAATAATAAAACCATTGTTTTAGATTGAATGAAAGGGTGAGGGGGTCACAGTAATTTAAAAGCTAACATTTATTAAACATTACTCATGTGCTGAGTATTTTGCTACAGATCTGTTTTTACCTTATTTAACAATTGCAACAACTCTGTGAATTGTTTGGATTATCTTCATGCCTCAAATGAAGAAACTGAGGCATAGAGAAATTATAGAATTCACTCAAGGTCATCTGTTTAACTAGTATTAGAGCTATAATTCGAATCTAAGTTTGCTTAACACCAGAACACATATCATTCAGGAAAGGAAAGGCATTTTGAATACTAAACTGAGTAGTTCAACTCTTGATCACATACTCTACAGATAGAAACAAATATTTCCACCGTAAGTAGATATATATGCAGAAATCTGTTTCAGTATTTCAGGTATGAGAGGTTGCGGGCAATTAAAAGAGAGATTCAAAAATTCAGATTTTAGGAGGAAAAGGTTCCTAATTAGGAAACTGGGGAAGTGGAAAGGAAACATTAACAAGGCAGAAGAAATTGGCGAAGCTTCATGACCAACCAGGTACATGAGTTTCTATTTCCAACGTTAGAATGCCAACTACAGTATAATGATTTGGGGACAAACTTTTCTTCCCTATTCATTGAGGATGGAGATGAGGCCTGGTTCTTTGTTATAATGCTCCATAAGACAAATAGTAGGACCCAAACAAACCAATAAATGCCTAAGGAATGATGGCATTTTCTCAAGTAAATACCAAGTAGCATCTACCACAGTGAGATGGTGGAGGAATTTCCTGTCTTCACTGCAGTGTATTAATTGTACTGTCAAAGTACCCAGCACATGGAAGGACACAGGAATGGCACTTAACTGAGCCTGAAGATAGAGCAAGCATTGTGGGAAAGTTGACCCTTGAGTGATCCTTAAAGAATACGTGGGAGTTACATAGGTGGAAAGGGAGGGCAGTCCAGGTGGAGGAAACTCAATCTGTGAATGAAATATACTACAGAGTTTAGGGAAGAGAAGATGGCCAAAATATAGACTGGCCCAGATGCTGACATGCTTTGGATTAAAATACAGGGAGTTTGAACTCTCAAGTGAATTTTGGGAGTAGGGAAGGGTGAATAGGGGAATTGATCCCTGAAAGACCTCATGCTAGCAATTTTACCACTTTTGCAAGTTTACATTTCTTGCAAGCAAAAAGGCCTGCCCTACGATTTGAGGAAAATTAAGTGTTAAGGATTAAGACCCAACTGAGAACTTCTCTGGATGGACTCAGAAGAATTGAAAGAGTATCACATCAGGAAATGAAGAATTTTAGAGCCTGCTGCACTGATACCTGGAGTAAACCCTTGGAGTCTACGGGGATGTGTAGAACCCTTTTTATATAAAGGAGAAGGATCCTTCAGTGTTTGATGCTCCTGCCAGGAGAGTCCATGGCACTTTTTAATGCACTAAAGTGTTTTTGTGCTTGAATTATAAATCATGGAGGTCAGGATCTTTTTTCTCCAAGTCATCTACTGCTGAGCCCAACTCCATGCAGCCTGCAATTAAGGGCTCTTAATGAGAACTTCACTGCAGTCTGATAGAAGTTCCAAGTCACCAGTGAGTAAATCTATTTGCATTAAAATCTAATGTTTCTTTCTTGTTTTTAATCCTCTGCTAACTGCCCTGCAGGAACAGATGTTGTTATTCTGAGCCTGGCGTATTATTGGAATGACTTAACTGCATCTTCCATTGCCAGCTCATTGTGTTTAGGGTTTGAAGGCTTTGCAGTGTTTCCTTTCTTTCTTTTGATTGAAATGATATGCCAAAAACCATATAGAAATCAGAGACCATAAGTCTTCCAAGACACCAATTTTGCAGGAGTGAAGAAGTTTCTCTGAATAGCCTGCTCTCCTTCTGTCTCTCATTTCCCCCCCTCAGCAGAGCTGGCTCCTAACTTGCTCTCCTCCTGTGCAACTTGACATGCTGTGTCTAACTGGCAGTGACACAGACTCGTGAGTGAGGGAAGGGCAGGCAACAGCCTAGAGGTTCAGACCTCCAGCATTTGGACTTCATATATCTTTTCAACAGAGAGCTTCTGTTTGGATACAAAACACCTAGGAGTGTTCCTCACTTTGTTTCTCTGTATAATCTCTTTCATTTTTCCTGAAACATTCAGCCCTCTTGGTAAATCTTTTGTATTCTAACATTTGACATAGATGCAAGCTGTGCATTTTTCTACTGAAAGAAAAATTAACCAAACTAGTACAGTGATAATTGGTCACTGATAGCTAAATTAGGAGGGTGACTTTAGAGAATGGCGAGGACTGTGGTGAACTGGAGAGTGAGTTTCCTGTCTAAAGTGGGCAATCACTACTCAGTTTTAGCCAATCTTTGCTTATAGACAATTTTAACAAATCTTTTGATTGTCTTTTGAGAGAAAATGAAAATATATATGTTTAGGAGAAATTTACTGATTAGTAAATGTTGTTTGTTTTTTAACTGTGAGGAACCAGAAAATATGGCTATGGGATGGATTTGGACTATAGGTTCCCTGATATTTCAGTTATGATCTACATCCACTGGTCATTTTGCAGATGAGAAAACTGAGTTCTAGAGAGAACTGACCTCCTCATAGACCTAGAACGAACAAGACGCAAGCAAAAGCAGAACAAGCGTACTGGTTAGGGCCCTATGCCTCAGTCCAATCTTTTGCCAGTACCTACTATTAAACAGCTATTCCTACACATATGGTTTGCTTCTCAATAATAATCTTCTTCATAGATAGATGGTAGATAGATACATAGATAGGTATAGATATAAATATCTTTTGTATTTTTTATTGTTATTAAAAGTGTTAGATACATAGTAGATGTTCAACCAATGGATGGATGAATGGATGGATGGACGGATGGATGGATAGATGGAGTGGTAGAAAAATAAATGAACAAGTGAATGAACATAGTTTTTTAATGACAAGTATCAATCAGATTATGAGAATAGGATGATACAAAAATGAAGAACTCTAATATCTGGCTTATTTTATACTCTGGTTAATTTAGCCAAATTAAATCATGTCACTCTTAGAGTTTCATCAGAGTCCACATCTGTCTCTACCCATTTCCCCCCACCTCCAAAAGGAAATCCTTTTTGATTCATTAGTTTGTAAGATCATAAACACATGAATGTTTACTGTTGCAACGTTTTTGTAAAAACAACTGGAAACAAAGTAATGCAGCTCAACAGAACAGCTATATACATATACTTTAGTCCATCTACATGATGGGATATTACACAACTACTGAAAATAATAAATTAAAGAGATTCAATGGACTTGGAAGGAGTTCCATAAGGCATGACTGAGCAAAAATATCAAGATGCAGAAAAGTATAGTATCCCAAATTTTAAAAATTCAACACCCAATATATGAATATGTTTATTTGTATTCATATCGTCCATTTTAAATTATATGTGTACAGAGAAAATATAAAGTATATATTAATTTCTTAACACAGATTACTTTGTTTGAGGAGACTAATGAGAAGCATGAGGGTAGAGGAGTAACCATACAAAAAAATAAAAGTAAAAATGACTTCTTTTCCAGGCACTGAGAAAGAAAGGGAACAGGGGATCTCAAGAGCAAAATGACATCTGTTACAAAACATAAAGAAAGCTAGATTGCTCTGTTGCACATTTGAATAGAGTTGTTCACACTTTGACCTAGCTATATTTTGTATTTTCATGTAATAAACTATATCATTCTGTTTTATGTTAAGGACACAGTAAGACAGTCATAGAGATATGGGGCCATGCTAGTAAAATTTTATTTTATGTACATGTCACTTTTTCCAAACATGTGTCCTGAAGATGTAGAATATCCTAGTTGCTTGGGAAAGAAAATACTTCATTTAATACTCATTCAGTTCATTCTGTAGAATTTTATAGTGAATTCCAACCATGATGCTGTTATGTCAGTGCATGTCAGAACAGAACCCTCTGGCAGAGCTCAGACTGTCTTATACATGTGCCAAACTGTCACCCACTGGTAGCTCCCTCTCCCACCTACCAGGTATAGTTTATAGCCTGGCCTTTATTACTCCACCTTTCCCAAGGCTGCAGTACAGAAATATTTACTCTGTCTTATCATTTGCTCTCTGCTTATCTTTCTTTCTACTTCCCCATCTCCACTCTTTCTGTTACCATTGGGGTGAGATTTAAACTCCGGTGCTACCCCAGCAGCATGGGTAGGAAACAATGCAGAAGTGCAATTAGTATTTTTTCTCAGTACTTCTCCACTGGCACAACAAAGAATTACAGGTCAGCAAGAGTTAGAAGAAGTAAGATTTATTAAAAGTATAGTTTAGGACTAGACAGGCCAGGCTAAGAAGACTGCAGCTCTGTAGAATTTGGGAGGTGAAAGGATAAAAGAAATAAAAGACAAAGTACACTCCAAGGGAGGAGCAAGTTCTCAGTGAAGAGGGCTGTAACAATGCAGAAGTGAGAAAGTCTGCATTATATTGGGGCTGTGATGACTGGTTACAAGGCATTCCTAGGTGATTGGCATATGAGATCATTTTGATTGGCACTTGGCTGCTATATAGCTCTTTGCCTGGTGCATATGTGTTTACCTAGAATTCAGTTTATTATAATTAAGTTCATGAAATTCTAGGTATAAACATGGTATTACAATGATGGTATGATGAAGCCAAGGTTGTGGGCAGGTTAGGGTAGTACTTTCTGCATAAGCTTCTGTGGTGGGACCAAACAGTCATAGGTATGGCCCTCCCGTCCTTTGTCTCAGTGATGCAGAAGGGATTCTTTAACTACCATGAGGTGTTCTTTGGGTGGTCTCTGGGCTGGGCCTCTACTCCTCTGTTCCCCTATCACTCACATCTGACCAGCTACCTAACATTTCTATCAAGTTTCCTTAGTATCATCTCAGAATCCTCATATGACTAAAATATCCCTGACTTCCCCAACATGCAGGAAGAACTGAAGTCTCATTTTACTTATTCACCTAAATCTCAGTGCTCTAGACCCATCTATTTGACTAGCAGGAAACTCAGTCTTTGCTGTGAGTTTACTTCCTTAAATATTGTCAAGGCTACTCATCATTTGCTTACCTCATTCTGAATGTCAGTCTTGGCTCCTTCTGATTGCCCACTATGAAGTGGTTTATTATGAAAAGATATAACACAAGAACAGCCAGATAGGACAAGGTAGGGGGAAAGGGCACAGAACTGCCCTCCCCTCTTCAAACCTGCCACTTTCCCTGAATTTACATGTGTTCATCAACTTGGAAGCTTTTCAAATCCCCATTCTTTTGGGTTTTTATGGAGGTATCTTTACATAGGCATGATTGATTAAATCATTGGTCATTGGCACTTGATTGATTAAATCTCCAGCCCCATACCCTTCTCAGAGGTCAGGGGTGGAACTGAAAGTTCCAACCTTATAATCAATGTGGTTGGATTCCTTGGCAACCAGTTTATCTTTAAGTTACCCAGAAACTTTCCAAAAGTCATCATATTTGCATAACAAAATACACTTTTATGCTCTCATCACTTAGGAAATTCCAATGGTTTTAGAAGCTCTGTGCTGGTAACAGGGACAAAGACCAAATATATACTTCTTATTATAAATCACAATATCATACCTTCATTTTCTGTCTTTAACATAAAATACACAATATATTACATGAAAAAAAAGTATGGTTAGGTTGAAGTATGTCTAGTAGTAATTAGATGTACAAAAAGAATAATCAAGCTCTATTCTTTGAAATTGATTGTATTCTTCTAATATCAAGATAGTAGAGGAAGGTTGTTTCTGGCATCAGTTACGGATTTTCCCAAAACAAGCAGTATCCTTCTGCTGCTAAATTTTCTACTTTGATCCCCTCTGCCTTCAGGTTAATGCCCTTTAGAGGCTCAGGTGTTTCTTTCCTGCAATTTGTTGTCGTTCTGGGCCCACTTCAATCTGCCAAATATCTTTATACTCCTAAAATTCAGTAAGATTAGGGTCCAATCCTATATCCCAATTAGAATTCTTTATTTCTGTGCAAATGAGTCAAGGCGACTCCACTCCCAGCTCCATCGGGGTGAGAAGGCTGAGGAGGCTGGAAGGGGAAAAAGGGATATGGACTTCCTGCCCTAGTGATGTCTACATCCCAGTTTTTACTTAGCCAAAGTACCTTGTTATCCTTCACCACTCAAAACAAAATCCTCAAATGTGAAAAAAAAAAAAAAGCCTTATGGAAGTAAATTTTCAAATTTTAGAAATTTGTGCAAGGAGGCTCATACTTGGGGAAGATTATCATATAATCCACAGAATCCTAGTAAGGTGAGTTAGGGCAGAATGATTGGAAAATGAGATTCAGAATGTGCAAATTCTCCATATCATCAGTAGAAACAGCCAGCTTTTATGTGGCAATGGCTTATACACTTCATGAGATCATCAATGTTGTCCCACGAAATTCCATGCTCAAACACTTGGCCTATTGAGCAATCACACCTCTGTACCTTTTACCACAAATATTACTGTTACCAGCTTTTGAGTTCTTGGGTTCCCCAATACAGAAATTGAGAGGACACCCCAGAAAAATTTCCAGGCAAATTTTATCAAGATTTTGTTCGAGCTCAAGGCACACTACACAGAGGAAAGGAAGGTTCTCTGAACTGACTGGGTTGCTGGCTTTGGCCCCTTTTATAAATGGGGGACAAAGTGAGCTTGTCAGTAGAGCTGCATTTTTTGAAAACAGAGGCTTCCTCCACACCTACCTTTCCTGGTAACTATGTTTGCCCCTGCACTGTGCAGGCAAGATGGCAGACTGCTCGTGGCCACCTCTGAAAGTCACATAGCGGTCAAACCTTGGTTAACTGTGCATGGGAAATAGTGATTTCAACATCTGTATGAAAGTCAAGGATCAGAATGGAGACCATAATCAGCTCTTTCTGCATGTTTACATAAGGGTTAATGGGGTGGTGGCAGTCTTATGCTCAGCTTATCAGCGCTCCTCCTGGTCATCTGGCCTTCCTTTGGCCCCAGGCCCAAGTCCCTTTGCTGTCTTGTTATTACCCTATTGTGCACCAAAGGACCTAAAATCATTTAAAGTTATGTAGGAACAGAAAAACTTAAAGAGATTAAAACTGAACGATATATGGGTCTCAAAAGTAATTATTATGTTTTAAAACATTATATAATAAAAACAAAGGAACATACATAAAGAGTATTTCTAGAGTATCAGGCACAGCTGAGCAGTGAAAGTCATACAAAATAGCACACACTAGGACAGTAAGATTAATTTCTGTGGGTCTAACCTACTTTTTTTGAAAACTCCATTCTTGTGTTACTGGAACCAACCAGGTCCAATTACTCAGTAGTTGCCAGCCAAAGGACAAATCAGATTTTATGAGCAGGATCATGCTTTACTACCTTGTTGGCAGCAAGGACAAACAAGGTGTGTGTGTATGTAGGGGATAAGCGGGTGCTACTGTCTCAAATCAGCATGTCCTGAACAAAGGATTATATTCATCTTTATTCAGGAAAATTATGTATAAACATCGATAAGTGTCATCATCACATGTAAGAGTGAGGACATCTCTGCACATGCACAGTTAGAAAAGATGAATATACATGAATCACCTATTCAAAGGTGTCAGAAAATCTCTGCTCCTGGGAGGAGATTTTAGTATTATAATTAGGGTATAATAAGAAAAGTTCCTGGGGAGGTCAGTAGAGGGTCTTCTAGAAGCTTGGGCCAGCCCCGAGCAGTTTGAGCTGGATTAGCCCCCTGGTTCTGCAAATCATTCTGGGTGTCTCCCGGTAAAGTCAGATCTGGCAATTGTCAAAGTCAGGAATGGCATAAGTATAAAAGAAAGTTTAACTAATTAAGTTTCAACCCTCCTATTCAACTCTTAGCAAATCACAGGGTGTGGTTAGTATACCTTATAACAATTAGGATGATCTAAGTGAGTTTACAGGTTAATCTAAACAAAGTTATGAATTCTAAATCAAAGTTAGTTTATTCTAGGCTACCTGCATGATCTGCAAGGCTGTGTGTGTGTGTGTGTGTGTGTGTATCTGTTAGGCTACATTTGGAGTATCTTTTGAACTGTAATTTAAGGCCTAAAACTCTCAGCTTTTAGAGAGTCCCTAATGAACAACCACAAAATTACCTGAGAATCAACTTGTGTGATAATTTATTGACAAAATTAGAAAAATATTTTTATCCATGAAGCTTTAAATTTCAAAATGCTACATTCCTTAACTACCAAGAGAAAAGGGAGGAAAGCAGAGAGGCAAATGTAATTCTTTGTTATGCAACTTTGGCCAAAGTATCAATTTTATAAATTGTTAACCTTCATAAGATAAGAGAGTTATGAGCAATACAGAAGCCTGGAGAATCCCTGCAGAAATTACTCACTAGATATCCCTCAGAAAATTATAAAATTAGCCTATGTACAGGTTGTGCGGGAGCCATTTAGACATGAGCAAAACTCACAATGTTTCCTGAGAATAGTATGCTTCCCTGAATGTGACCATGAGAATTCTTGGAGAAGAATTGGTGCCTGGGGAAGACTCTGAATGGGGAGGCGCTCAAACTTTTGGGTAAATTCATTGTATTTTACAGTGCCAGCTCTCTGAACCACTAGAAACCCAGTACCATCTTCATCAAAGCATTATACTTCCCCACACCATTCAGTAGTTTCGCAAACTTTATCTTTGCAGGGGACAGACAGTAAATATTTGAGGCTTTGTGGGCCAAAGACCACACATCATTTCTGTCAAAGCCTCTCAACCCTGCAGTTGGAGTGTGAAAGCAGTTATAGACAAGAGATAAATTTGGCCTGAGGGCTATACTTTGTGGACTCCTATACTACAGACAAGATAAATTTCAAGATACTTAGCTTAGCATTGAAGCCTCCTTGCTCTCAGGCCCTAATCTGCTTTCATAATTTTATTGATCATCATTTCTTTCAACAGATAGTAATTAAATTCCTGTTATGTTACAGGTATTGTGCTAAGCAATGGGGATACACAGGGAATATGACAAAGTCCCTGCACTCAGGGGCTTACCATTTCTTGCTGGATCAAAAATTAAATACACCTTATGTGATAATATAATGGTGGATACATGTCATTATACATTTGTTCAAACTCATAGAATGTGCAACACCAAAAGTGAACCCTAATGTAAACTATAGACTCCAGATGATGACGTGTCAATGTAGGTTCATCAATTGTAACAAATGTACCACTCTGGTGGGGAATATTGATAATGTGAAATATCTGTATTTTCTGCTTAGTTTTGCTGTGAACCTAAAAATACAATAAAAATAAAGTCTATTAAAAAACTAAGTATTCAATCATCAATTCATTTGAATGATAATGAATGCTGTGAAGTAGACATACCCTGGGTTATTTCTTCTTATATTAGTCTACCTGCCGAAATTATAAGCTCCACTCCTATTTCTTTATTCATTTCTTATCCCTTCTTCAAACCTCAGCAAAAGTCCCATTTTCTACCCTAACTCTTCCTCAGTTAATTTAGGCCTCATTTATTGGTCAACAAATATTGTTCAGGTACCTGGACTGAATACTAGGGGAAGGCAATAAATAAGAAAAGCACGTTCCCTGTCCTCATGGGGCTTGTTATTTGGTCTTCAAGAATTCTTCTTTCTTGACCTGCATTAGTACTTACTGTATATACCATTCATTGTGCATACACTATAAACTGACATGTATTTGATCTTAGGTTCTCTCTTCATGTAAATTTTAAGGGGTAGTTTGTTTCATGTATGTATTCCTCCGTGCCTGATAGCAGGAGAAAGAAAAATATCATGGAATAGCAAGCAGGAGTTTTGAATATTCAAAATCAATAATCTTAAATTCATGTTAAATAAATCAATAGATAACAAAAATTGGTGTCAAAAATACAGATGGAAGGTTAGTGAGTTTTAAAAGTGAGTAAAGAAAGATACAGTTATCTAAATCAGGGCTGGCAATTTTTTTCTGTAAAGGGTCAGGTAGTAAATAATTGAGACTGTTGGGCCACACACACGTCTCTGTCACATGTTCTTCTTTTTTTAAAACCTTTTAAAATGTAAAAACATTCTAAGACTAGCAAAAGCAAGCCATGGAACCAGCAGTTTGCTGGCCCCTGACCTATGCAGATTGAACAATCAATGGAAAGCTGTCAGTTATTCCCATCTGTTTAATCTGGGAAGGCTCTGGGAAGGAGGTGGTGGTATTTTGAGACCTTGAGTGAGAGCCGAGCCTTGGCTTGACCACAAGGTAGCAGGGGAGAAGAATGACCTAATGGAAAGGAGCCGGGCTGAGAGTCAACAGACCTGAATCTGAATCCTGGCTCTACCGCTATCTGTGTGGCTTTGGCCAAGTCCCTCCCATGCCTCCAGTAACTTCTGTGAGTTATCGCCATGAAAAATGAGCAGAAAAGCAACTTATTGTGAGAATAAGATGAGATCATATCAAAGCACTTTGGAAACTGACAAGCATCCCAGAAAGACCTTGATAAAATTAGTAAAAGCCAAAATTGTAAGCTAAACTTGAGGATTCCAAATTCAAAATGTCACATTATTTAGCTAGCAAGAGAGGAGGCGAAATGTGAGAGTCAAATATGATTCTTTATTGTACAGCTTTGGCCAAAATAGCTATTTTATTAGCTGCAAGACTTCAGAAGACAATAGAGTTGTGAGCAGTAAAGACAGCTGGGATTCCTGAAGAAGAAACACAGAGCCTGTTGGAATGACACCACAAGTGTGTGGAGAAGCTCTAAATCCTCACTTGGGCTCCCACAAAGGTCTTTGTCACTACAGTCTGTGTGAAGGATGCCCTAGGATTGTTCTGTCATCCAGCACCTGACACAGAGGTGCTATCAGAGGTGTGGTCTGGGATAGAAACCAGCTGCTCTTCAGACAAAGAAAATGTAAAAGGCAAAGAAAAAAAAAAAGATCCTGGAGACAGAGCAACTTTTGGTTTACAACTTTTGACTTTGACTAGTAGAACCTGATATAGTCCTCTCTTTTCCCCAGAAAAATACTGTTAAAGACAAAAAAAAAAAGCCCTAAATATGCCCCAAAACTTAATATTGAAAAGATTGGAACAGTCAGTTCATAAAATTTGAAAAAACTATTCATTAACTAAGATGGCTGATGGAGTGGATTAAGAGAGATATTTGATGGCATACCCACTCATGTTTGTTGTGTGATGCAGAGTGCCATCAGTACAAATGACAGTAAGGAAGCTCTTCTAACTTCCCTTACCTTGGAAGCCTTACTCAGCATTATGGGTCAAATTGTGCTTCCTGCCCAAAAGTATATGTTAAATTTCTAACCCCATTATCTCAGAATGTGACTTTACTTAGAAATAGGGCCTTTATAGAGGTAATCAAGTTAAAATGAGGTTATTAGGGTGGGTCCTAATCCAATATGACTGATGTCTTTATAAAAATGGGGAAATTGGACACAGAGGCAGGTATGGACAGAAGGAGGACAAAGTGAAGAGACACAAGGAGAATGTCATGTGAAGATCGAATGATGAAGTGAAGCAATTATAAGCCAAGATTGCTAGCACATCAACCAAAAACTAGGAGAGAGGCATGGGATGGATTCTCTTTTGCAGCCCTCAGAAGGAACCAATCCTATTGACACCTTAATTTCAGACTTTCAGCTTCCAGAACTGTGAGACAATATATTTCTGTTGTTGAAGCCACCAGTTTGTGGTACTTTCTATAGTCACCTCAGGAAACTATTATCAGGTATTTAAGACTTGCAACAATGGCACATCTCCCTCTACTGTGTAAAAAATACTTTTTGAGGCAGCAGAGTACTCTTTTCCCAATTCCATTCATATACAGCAAGAGTTGAGAACACATTGACCTAAGCCAATATGGCTGCTCACAATTTCCAGGTTCTTTTGGTGAATACCAGCAAGTTCCAATGATTAGAGGTCTGTGAGGGCTCTATGTCTGCTTCACCACCTCACTTCCTAATGGTTGTTACAGTGAAAGCAAAAATTTCAAATCAAATTCTAGCACACATGAAAATACATACTAATGACCAGAAACAAAAACAGATATACAATTGGGCAAAGTCATAGCCTCCTGTCCTTTAGGCACTTAATCAGTACTTAGTGTGATATTTTCACTCAAACCATATACTATGATCCTAGAAGCAGAATTCAGCAAAAGATTGAGTCTGATCAAATAATAGAGCCCTCCATCAAGTAATGGACCCAGATCTGAATAAACTTGTATTCTGAAAGAGCCACTGCAGAGTTGACTCAAGAAGTACAAAACCTGATCTGAAAAGTAAGCCCATCAAAGAAACTAAAAAGTTACCTAGGCATTACCTCCTAAAAAGATGTTCACCAGAAAGTTTTATTGTCATCAATTCAAACTCTCAAGGAACAGATAATCCCCATGCAATATAAACTGTTTCTGAATAAAAATTAATAATAATAATAATAATAATAATAATAATAACAACAACAACAACATTTTAAATGTCTACTACAACTAAGAATCATCTTGATACCAAAACTGCACAAAGATAGCACCCACAAAAAAAAAAACTATGAAAAAAACTAAAACAAAATTAACTATGAACACAAATTCCAAATGATAAATAAAAGAGCAGCCAATTGAATGAAATCATATATTAAAACATCATTTATCATTATAAACTAAGATTATCAAGGAATGCTGAAGTATTTTAATACCAGGAAACCAATTAACAAAGTACCTCATAGATAGATGTGTAATAATCTCAGTAGACACTAAAAAGACACTTACTAAAATGCAACACATATTCAGAATAAAAACACAAAGAAAAGTAGAAACAGAAAATGATCTTGACATGCAAGTCATATCTTAAGAGTCATACACTGGACAGTTTCCTATTAGAATCAGGAAAAAGGCAAAAATTTTTGCTATCACTATTATTTAACATTTTTACAGAAATCTGGTTGATTGATGAAATGTAAAATGTAAATTAGTTATAAGTATTGCAGAAAAGTAAAATTATTATTAGAAATATGATTATATACCTAGAAAATCCAATGAATAACTGCATAACTATTTGAATGTGAAAGCTTAATAAAATGCCCAGATAATATTTGTGAATACAAAAATCTGTTGATTTCCCACATAACGGCCACATTTACTATGACAGCATAATCAAAAAGATTATATTCACAATAATAAAAAATGCAAAATATTTTAGAAAAGCCTAACAAGAAATATATAGATTCTTTATGTAGAAAACTATCAAATATTACTGAAACCTATATAAATAGTGGCTAGCGGCATTTCCTACAGACATTTTCAACTTCCCATAAGTGTCACAAGAGAAGGAGTCATGTGTGTTTTGGATTTTAATTAGATGTGCAATGGATAAAACAGCACCTGGTACACACTACATGTATTAGTCAGCTATCATTAACTTATGCTAAATTAACAAACAATGCCAACATCACAGAGGCTCTAACAACAAAGATTTGTTTTCACTCACATTCTATGTTCTTGACAGTTTGGCTGTGGTGCTCCATGTTGTCTCTACTCAGGGACTTGAGATAAAGGAGTGGTCTCTCTCTGGACATGCTTTTCTTACAGCAGAGAAAAGAACAATGGCTGATTAAGCAATGGCACTTAAAACAGGATGCTCAGAGAAGTAAGTCAGAGAAACATAAATACCATATGATTTCACTTATATGCAGAATCTAAGGAATCAAAAGAACAAACTAATCGAAAACAGACTCAATCTGGTGACAGCCAAAGAAGAGGGGGTTATGGGTGAAAGGGGTGAAGGTTAAAGAAGTACAAAGTAATAGTTGATAGGTCACAGGGATGGGGAGCACAGCGTAAGGAATGTAATCAGTAGTAATGTAATAGCTACGTGTAGAGCCAGAGGGGTGATAGAATAATCGGGGGATCATTTTATAAACTAGATAAATGTGTAACCAATGTACTGTTTACTTGAAACTAATAATAAAATAAAATAAAATGCAAACACACACACACACACACACACACACACACACACACGCGGTCTTCAGATATGGCACATATCACTTCTAATCACATTCCATTGTCCAAAGCAAGTCATATGACAAAATCCAATTTCTTTAAGATTAATTCTCTCACAGGGAGGGACACATAATTTTAAATGGTTTCCAATGAATTCAATGTTCAATGGAAATACATGGACAAATTCTTTAGTGTAGATAGTTTTCTACATAAATGAAGGATTAAATAAAGAATTAAGTAAAATAAGAAGCAAAAATATAAGAAAATATGAAAACTCACATAACAGTAATAATCAATATTGAACTAGTTTTCATATATGGTCTAAATTTTCCTTAATATAAGATCAGTCAAACCAAACTAAGAAAAATTAAGCCATGCTTTCCTTTGCAGCATCTTAGAGAACATAACTGAAGAAATGTTGGGAGAAACTTCATTAAGTTCACTGATAGAATACAGGAAACAAAGAAACTATTGAAAATGCAAGGAGAAACTAACATAACCACAATTACTGGGGAAGTTGTTAATATAACAGCTTTAGGCTTTGTCAGTTCAAATAGACCAAACACACACACACACACACACACACACACACACACACACACACACACAAGAAAATCCTGCTAGTTTTCAAAGAGCAGAAACAATGCAGACCACATTCTCACATTCTGTAACCACAGTGTAATAAACTCAGAAATTCATAACAGAAGAGTCTTCACAAACACTAGAAATGTTAGACTCTCTTAAACAGCTCTTGAGACAAAGAAGAAAACAAAACTGAGTATACACTATTTTATAACTTATGACAATAGGAATAGGATATATAAAATTTAGGGGCTGTGACAAAAGATAAACTATGGAAAATTAATAGCATTTAGATCTGATTATTAAACAAGAAAGACTGAGAGTACGTGAAATACCATATATCCATATCAGTATCCAGTTCATCGAACTAAAAAAAATCAAGAGAATAAATGTAAAAAATGAAGGTAGAAAAAATAGATAAATATAAAATTATTTTTAAAATTTATTTAGAAAACTAAAAAGTATTTAAATTGATGAATAAAAAATCTTGTATTCTTTAAATTATGTATGTAATAGAACAAGTTCTGGACAAAGTTAAAAAAGAAAAATATTAAAGCCCCCTTAATAAATAGGCATATATTACATCTACATCAGAAATAAGGGATAGAAGTTTAATTTGTAAAAAAGCAAAAGCAAAAACACAAATATGAGCATCAGAAATATATGTAACCACAATTATAAAAAAAGATTTAGAATTTATTAAAAATACGATTAATAACTACATGCTACTAGATTTGAAAAGTAATAATTCTATCAAAAAAATTTCACTATTAAAAATTTCCAAATAAGAGGTCAAAACTTTCAAAAGACTAATAATGATGAAAGAAGCTGTGCGTGTGTGTGTGTGTGTGTGTGTGTGTAACAACTATTTTTCAAATGCACCAGGTGCAAATAGCTTTCATAGGTGATATTTTTCAAACTTTAAAAGAACAAGTATTCTGTACAGGTTTAACTTTGTCAAAATATTAAAAAACAAAACATGGAATACTTCAAATTTTACTTAATAAGGCTAACATAACTGTGATACAGAACTTGAAGAGTTAAAGAAGGTAAATGTGTGAGCACACCCACAGAGTGCTATACATCAGTCAGTAATACAGCAATGTGCTTGGGTCCTAAACTCATAGGGCTTAGTTTAAAAAGTAAAAACAGAATGAGATCTATAACATGATAAATTAACAAAACATACCACACAACAATAATATACATTTAAAATGTTAAAACAGCTATTGGAGGATGGGGAAGAGAAGGGAAGCAATAGGGTATGGAGATAAATAAATATGCTATAAACTAAAGAGTCTGAATAACTCAATGCTTGACACTGCAGATTATCTTTAAAAAAAAAAACAGAAAACTATAGATTAAATCTCAAGTAAGAATATAGATGCTAAATGTTAAACATTGTCAAATATAATACACGAAAGCCAGGTAGAGCTTATATAGAAATTAAGGTATATGGCTAAATGTTTAAAAATTAATTGATCAAGTTAAAAAGAGAAAGAAACATAGTATGCCTTTGATAGATGCAAATAAACATTAAACAATTTTCCAACACTTAAGCTTGATTAAAACTTATGGAACCTTGAATGATAGTAATAACCTATCTGAGATCAAATAGCCAACATTTAATGGAATGGTTAAACACTAGAAATATTTCTATTAAAGTCAGACATGACACTAATAATATATTCAATATCAGATCAGTGCATGTGTGAAAAACTAAAGAGAACCAGGTGATATCAAAAATCAAATCATTAAAGATTTTGATATTATAAACATTAAAGTTCTTTCAAATTTATTGCAATGTTTAACTACAATTTAAAACAATACTTTAAAGAATATAATGGGATGGGGGAGACTCATTTTGAAGGTCACATAGACATAGAAGCACAAATGGACAAGATCAGACAGAAAAAAATATAATGAAGAAAGTATCAGATACCAAAACAAATTTTAACTCATAACTATTACAATATTGTGCTCCAGAAAAGGTCAGGGCAAGAGGATAGAAAGCCCAGAAACAGAAAATTATGTATGATAATTTGGTACCATATTTCTTGATTGTAATATCTCTGATATTGGGATGTGACTCAAGAATTTTAAATTGCTATGGTTTCTAAATCACACGAGCATCTCACAGTAAATTGCATCTGAGAATCAAGGAAATAAATTATATGATATTCCAAAAAAGAACTGATATTGAACAAATGGTTCTAGCACAGTAGGTTAAACTTTTAGGAAAAATGATTAAATGTCTTCCTTATGCCATACATCAAAATCAATACCATAGGTTCTAAAAAAATACAGGTCTAAAAAAAGACAGACAAAATGCAAGTGTCCTTATTTTCATGAAACGAAATTATTTACCTGAATAGCCTGTAGTAGATACTAGGCATTTGAGGGTGGGGGCGGGGGCAGGCAGGGGGAGCTGCTTAGTAAGTGAACATCTGCTCCAATGATAAGCAACTTTGCCATTATATGACATTTATAGGAGCAGAGTCTCTCTTCCCACTGTAAACACTGAAAACACTGAAAAGTGCCCAGCATTATTAAAATTGTAAAATAATTGCATCTGTATTCATAAGGAGATTGAGTCTATAGTTTTCTCAGTTTTGTTTTGTTTTGTTTTGTTTAGATTATCTCCAGTGTAGAAGATTGAGTTATTCAGACTCTTTAGTTTGGTATGCCCATAAAGTTGTATATACCACTACAGATTAGGTTTTGGAAAAATAGCTAAATTTGTAAGAAAATGTTCAAAATATATAATGTTCTGCAAGAAAAATAAAATGTGATCAAATTTTTAGAATATATATTTGCACACATGTACACACATATGTATATACAAATATCATATAAAAGTGGCTGAGAGAAAAATAATGAAAACATTAATAATGTTTATTACTGAGTAGAAAGATATGGGGTAATTTTTATCATTTTCAATACTATTTTCTAAATGTTACCTGAATTTCCTCATAATCTGCTACATCTAATAGATCAGAGAAGTAACTGACCCAACTGGCCAGCAATTTATGATAGAGCCTGTGTGCAAAACCATGCTCAAATAGAGATAAGAGTTAATAGCTGAATAAATCAGATTCTCTCTCTGAATAGTTTGAACTGGAAAATGTCACACAAATGGTATGTAGAAAGAGAGGCCATGAGGTAACAAGGAGCTGTGTGTGTGCCACATCAAGCCAAAATATAAGAAATGAGAAACTATGCATGAAAAGAAGTAGCAGGTAGAGAAAAATCAAGGTTAGTAATTAGTTGCAGGAAGTAAAGTAGACAGAAAGGAAACACATGGAGAATAAAAATCCATGAACTTCAGCTGTTTCAGGTCCTACAAATGCTTTGGATCTCATACCAGTCCTGGAGACCCAATAATGCCATAGCTATTGGCCTTAGAAACTTATGAAACATCTTTCTCATCAACATTTACAATTCAAAAACAAAACAGTTCACGACATATGAAAATAGTATGTTTTGTACAAAAATAAAATAAAATAAAAGAGTCTATAAGCCCTAAAAAAAAAAAAGGGAAACTCTCAAATGTTAATGTTAACATTTGTTACTCTAAATAGTGGAATTATAAGTAATTTTTAAAAATTTTTTATACTTGTGGCATTATTCAAATTTTTCACCATGAACATATAGTACTTTTATAATCATTTATAAAACAAATAAATAATATTTTCAATGGCATGTGTGTGAATATGTTCTATTGACCTCACTCTGATAAAAACCTTCATAAATTTCACCACTAGTTTTCTTGCTAAACAAAGACCAAGACCTTTGCTGATATGCATCTATTTCCCACATGTTTTACAACTAAACCAAATAATCAAGTGTAGTTATTCTGGGCCAAAGTTTGTATCCAAGGTCAATAGATTTCCCCTGAAGTGACTGAGTGGATACAACATACTTAGAATGGTCACCCACTGACTCATCGAATAAGTGTTCTGAAACAGGAAATATGTATTCATTTGGGCATTGAGGATATCTGTTTATGAAGTAGTCAGTTTGCTCTAAGAATCTTTGTTAAATAAAGTTGTAGAAATAGGGCTTCACATCAGAGTATTCCACTCTTCCCATGTGACAGCAGTCTGGAGTCAGGCTTTAAAAGCCCATTCCTCCAGAGTTCATTTTTGCCCCCTTTTTCCAAAAAGGAGAAGCAGCCTCAAACAGATAATCTAAAAGGGAGAGAAACTTAAAGAGGGCACTCCACGTGAAAGTTAGTATTAAACCTCTTTCTCCACTCTCCCAAAACTTCCACCACTGTTCTTCCCAGATCCAACCCTGTGCTGTGACTTTGACTCCTGTCAAATATTCTTCTCTTTGGGATGAAATATATATGGTGGAAGCTTGACAGGGTTCTAAAACTAAGTTGTATGAGATCTTGATTAAGATATTTAACCTTTTTGAGCTTCAACTTTATCTATAGAGTGAGGGGGTTGAACTTGTCATGAGGTGATCCAGAATGTTCCAGCAGCTTAAGGATCTACATGTAAGAAGCTATAATAATAATCAGGGCCTACCAGGGAGGACACAGATGCCATGAAGTTTCCCAGGCCTGCTGTCTCTGAGAATATTTGAAGCAACCTGGATGACACTCCTATAAACACAGATACCCCTTCTTTACCACTCAGCAAAGCTTTCTTCTGTGTACTTTTACTGTTCTTTGCCTACAGTTTTGCTGTTGAAAATATACTGCCGAGAGTTGGGAGTTTGCTACATTCAGACAACCCTCCAAACTCTGAGTTTTGATCTTATTAAAATTTTGATATGTGTTTTCAAGACACAGCTAGCAAAATAACTATCTGGTTCTAAAAGTCCTGAACTTTAAAAGGCTTCTCAAGTACCAACTCATGCTCCAGAGATAAATTTGAAAGAAGTGGAGTCAAAATGAATCATAAACATGTGGATTAAATTTCCCACAAGTACCCAACCTTTGAAAACTGAGAGAAATATGCTTGGGGAAAAAAAAAGTCTTAATTCTACAAAACTCAAAATCATCTCTAAAAGAATGAGACATTTGCCAAAGACTTGAGTAAAGGGGGCAACACATCACTTTTATCTCCTTTGATCTGATCTGCAGAGTTGAGATAATCCAAATTGTTATTTGCTATATTTTGCACATCCTTCTGAATGCTTACCATCATGAGATACAACCTTGGGGTCCTGAGATGATGTGAGAGCACAGATCTGTGAGCCCATCCTGGTGCACAGTTTGCCAATCTTCTCATCAACCCAAGAGCCTCACTCTCCTTGGGGCAACTCCCAGCATCGTAATGGTCATATCTGGTCTAAATTTCTAAATCCAATATTGTTAGTGATAACAATAGAAGAAAGTGAGAAACAGCACTTTCAGGTTTTTAGATTTTATAAAATGCTTGCCATAGCAATACAGTGGACAAAAAGGACCACATTCAGAAGCTTAGCACTCACCCTCACCAGGGTTCTAGCCATCTTTGTTTTTTTCTTTACTAGAAAACTACTCATAAGAATTTTCCATAGTCTGTCTCTACATTGTCACAACCATGCACTGCCAAATCCCTTGAAATCAGGCTCTTGACTCAGTATATCTCTGTCATTGCCTTTAGCCCTTGGAAGCATTGGACACATTGAACTACTGTCTACTTTTTGAACCTCTTTTCTTTCTAGTTTTTGGAACAGGACACATTCCCGGTCCTCCTCCTCTTTTTGCTATGCTTCTGTTCTTGCTGTTCTTACTGTTTCTCCCATTTCATCCACTTCACTTCCTGAGGTGGCCAGAACTACTACCAATGAAGTCACTGCTCACTCCAACCTCCAAGGGCCTCTGGCATCCTGCCCCAACCCTTTTCTCCAACTTTATTTATTATTCTTCACCTACTGTAGTTTACTCTCTGACTAAATTAGACTTCCTGCTATTTCCTTTTTATGCCAGGGGATTTCCCATTACAGTAGATTCACTCTTATTCCCTTTCCACACTGGGCAAAAATCTTACAATTCACCCAGATTGCCTTTAAATGCCAAGTACTTCCTGATATTTACCAGTTTGCACTCCCTTCAACAAAGTGCTAATTTTCTTCTAAAAACCCAAAGCACAATGCATTTTGTATCATCCCCTTATTTACAGCTCTTACTGTATCACATATTACAATTCTTTATTTTATCTCCCTTACCATAAAGAGTGCTCCCTGAGACTAGAACATTGGCCCTTGTTCTTTTATATCCCACCAGGAGTCAAGAGTTTTGCACAGAGTACGTTTGTTGAAAGGAGAGAGCCCTTTTCTGAGGGTATCAGCCTCCTTATCTACAAAATTGGCAGGTTTAGCAGCATATGCTCTAGCACAGAGTTTTATAGATCAAAGCCATTTCAGCCATCCCTGCTTCAACTGGAAGCTGAAATACCAACTGGAAATACAACTTTGAAATGGTGTAATGAAGTAGGAAGGAAAGCATTGAGATTTGAAGTCTACTAATAAATATTTCATAAAAGTTCCTCCTGTAAGAGTGCACAGAGCTTAAAATTAACAGTGCTGTTTTTTTTGTTTGTTTTTTGTTTTTTTCTTTTTAAATGAACCACATACCCCAGTTGGACAGGGCAAGATAAGGTGAGAAGTGTCCCATTCTGTACAAAAGCAACTTCTCTAAATAGCTTCAAATTGATTTCCTAAGAATTAACCTATAAAAGTGTTTTTTAAGCCTGCCAGATAGACCCAGTCTATTTTATAAACACTTTCTCAGATTTATGTCTGGCCTATAAAAACCAGGCTGGGATTTTGGTTAAGGGCAGGAAGAATCATTTGACTCTAATACCCTGGAGCTCCACCATAATGCTATTTGCGTAGCCAATGCTGGGGACCTTTCTCCTAGGTGAAACGTCCTTATAAGGAGGTATTTTTTATATACTTCAATAGCTATCCCCACTTTGGAGAGCATCCAAGATGGATTGTCCTTATACCTAGCTCTATAGCCAAGAGAGATATAGTGAGGTCCCAGTTTATTTAGACAAAGCTTTGATAACCAGAGTCAGCTATTCTTTTTCAGCTCAAGGCTTATAGTGCAGCCAAAAGTCCTCGAGGAGCAAACACACTTGTAAAACATAGAGTTTGTGAGCACTTGTGGTAACTGTCACCTGCAAAACTGTACAGGCATATGCTGCCTGAGTCATCTGAGTTAAAAGATGGAACTTTGGATCAAAGACGGTGGGTGTGGTAGATGTAGGGACTCCTAATGGGGTCACAGGGAACACATTCGGGGCTTGAGGGAAAATAAACTTGTTCCTGCTGATCTCTGTGGGAACCAAGCACAGAAAACATTAGAACGGTAAGATAGGGGAAGTCTAATTGATGGAATGACAAGTGTAATGTAATTTATTTCTCTTCATTTAGAGATTTTTTGGCTTATATTCTGGCCTGCTTTGTTGTTCATTTCAGAAAGCTTTAATCAGTAACCATGAACCCTCTAAAGACTTGCTTTTTCGAAGTAGCTAAACAGAGAAGACAACTTGAATCCCAGAGTCAGTGAAAATAAGGTAAAAACAGAAGCCCTATATCCAGATATAGATGGCACACTGAGCTCACACTGCAACCTTTTCCTCCTGCCTCTAAACCTGGAAACAGCAGAATAAAATAAAAGAGTGTGGAATTATACTAAAAAACAAGGGTGCCCTCAGAGGACCAGAAATTAGTAGAAAATACTGAAAGAGAGAAGACAAGGATAATTAGATGGCAGAAGAAGAAAGGTGCAGCTTCTCACTCTCCTCATGCCATACGCCAACAACATCTCACCATCTTGTTCAAGTTTTAAGACCATGGCTTAAACTGATTATTAACCAGTTCTCTAGAAGACCCCCACCAGAAATAATCATGTCATGCTCCACTTCTCTGTGGATCATAGTCCCTTTCAGATGTCCAAGTTAAAATGACAAATTATTACTGGGACCCTTTTCCCCATATTTTATATTCTCTTTAGTCTTACCCAATTTACCACACCACACACTCCTTGCCCTATCACCTTCTCAACACCATCTCTAGAACTCCTGATTTTTGATCCAAAAGCTCTCCTTATACCCTCAATCTCTTCTTGGAAAGCCCTTGCATCTTCCTTACCCAATTAAAACCTGGTGTCTCCCGATGATACTGTTATTTCTGCAAATTTCTCAAATTGCTGTTTTCCTCCTAAATCCATATGCGCCAAGACCAAAAAGAAGTCTTCTTTTCTTCCATTGCCTCTTTCAAACAATTTCTCCTGCTTCAAAAGTCCAAACTTTACATATGGAAAGGTACAGTAGTTCTCTTCTACCATCCTTGTCACAGTGCTAGCACTAGTTCCATCTTGTTATATAAAACAGGAAGGATTTGAACCAAAATATTAATAGAGAGCATTTGTGTATAATGAGGTATATGAGTGATTGTCATTTCCTTCTTTGTACTGTTATGTTTTACTGAAAATTCATTATTTTTGCTCAACTTTATTATTTCTTTTTTTCAAATTATTTCTTCAACATATAATTCTTCTTTTAATTTTCTGTTGCTAAATTTATGAGTCGAATGACTAATTCATTCACTTTCAATCTTTTATGTTTTTTTTCTATTATGTAAACCTGAATCTCACATGTTTTGACACACTGCAATAATTATTATGTAATTTTAATTGTTTCACAATTTTCAATATGATTTTCTTAACCACTTATTATAAGTATATTTATTTATTTCTCAAAGAATAGGAAACTTTTCTTTTTACTTTTTAAAAAATGTGCATTGTGGCTGAGGGATATAATTTGTATGATCTCAATTGTCTGGGGTTTCAGTCAGTAAACATAAATGTTTCATGTGCTTTTGAACAGTGGGGGGAAGGTCTGGGTTCTGGTCAAGATGGCAGAGTAGAAAAACGCTGTGCTGCCTCCTCTTGTGAGCAGATAAAAATTATAACCAACCTACAGAACAACCATCAGTGAGAATTGCCTGAAGTCTAGCTTAAAAGAATTCCTTTAAATAAGAACATATAGAAGAAGCCACCCCTAGACTGGTTGGAGGAGCAGAGATGCTAAAAGGGTGGATCCCACACCCACATATGGCACTTAAAAATTGGGAAGGATATATCAGCTGTGGAGGTACCTCGAGAAGAGCAAGGGGTTTCAGCTCCACACCAGTCTCCCTAACCTAGAGCACCAGTGCTGGAAAAGAAGTCTCCACAATTTCTGGTTGTGAAAACCAGTGGATTTTGTGGCTGAGGGAGATGGAAGATTGTGGGATTCACAGACATTCCTCTTAATGGGCCCATGCCCAGACTTAGTCACTGATGGAGTCACTGGCTCTGAGCTTTAATGCTGGGGCACCTGCTTGAGTTGTACCAGGAACATTCAGGGAGGTGCTGAGGTGTCGGGCTTCAGGGTAAGAGCTGGAGGGGCAGCTTTCTCCTGAACAGAAGTGCTAACAGTATCCATTGTTCTATTGTTGAGCCCTACCCCTTCATCCTGCAGATGCCATCTGAGTTGCCATTGATCTGGATAACACAGGTCACTCTGCCCAGGTGATTTCCTGAGGCTCTGCCTCTCCCAACTTGTGGGCCCACTCAAGCCACTTCCAGTAGTATATTTCATATAAATAGGCTGTCTTGGTTCCTGCTATGGAATTTCCTAAAATCTCTCAAAGGTCCACAAAACTCAAAAAAGGAGCTCTGGCCTGGGCATGCCCTGTACCTCTTGCTGAGCAGCCCCAAGCCTACACAAATAGCAGCAGGCCTTGGTTTCTGGCTTGGCCCCTCAAGGCACCTATAGGCCCAGAACAGGTGGCAGGCATCGGTAGACTGCTTGGGAACTCTTACCAGGTGACCCCAGAGGTGCATAGGTTGAGGCTGAACTTGACCTGCAGCTGAACCCCTTCCAATATTGTGTCATTGGGCCCCACGGGACACCAACTACATAAAGCCACTCTACTAAGACCTGGAGACTTAGGACCCCTACCTAATACATAGAAACAGACACAAGGATGCAGCCAAAATGGGAAGACAAAGAAGTATGCCCCACATGAAAGAACAGAACAATGCTCCAGAAAAATAATTAAACAAAATGGAGACAAGCAATCTACCAGAGGCAGAGTTCAAAACACTGGTTATGAGGATACTCAATGAACTTAGGAGAAGAGTAGATGAACTCAGTGAGAACTTTAACAAAGGGATAAAAGCACAAAAATGAAGATGGACAACATAATAGGGAACAAGTCATAAATGAAGAATATAATATCTTAGATGAAGAGTACATTAGAGGGAATGAACACAGTGGATGAAACAGAAGATTGAATCGGGAATATGAGATAGGAGAGGACTCCTAATCAGAACAGCAACAAAAAAAAGAATCCAAAAAAAATGAAGATAATTTAAGGAGACTCTGGTACAATATCAAGTGTAACAACATTCATACCATAGGAGTACCAGGAAAAGAGAGAAAGCAAGAAAGTGAAAACCTATTTCAAGAAAAAGGTATTTCAGGCAAATGGAAATGAAAAAAAAAAAAAAAAGCCAGGGAGCAATACTTATATCAGACAAAATAGACTTTAAAACAAAGGTTTATAATAAGAGACAAAGAAGGACATTACAAAATGATAAAGGGATCAAGATATCAAGAGGACACAACCCTAATAAACATATATGCACCCAATATAGGAGAATCTACATACATAAAGCAATTATTGACAGACATAAAAGAAGAGATCAACAGTAATACACTCATAGTTGGAGACTTTGACACCCCATTGACACCAATGGACAGATTTTCCAGACAAAAAAAAAATCAATGAGAAACAATGGACCTAAAAGACACACTAGACCAGATGGATTTAATAGATATTTTCAGATAATTTCACCCCAAAGCAGCAAAATATACATTCTTCTCAAGTGCACATGGAACATTTTCAAGAATAGACCACATGTTAGGACACAAATCAAGTCTCAATAAAATTAAGAAGATTGAAATCATATCAACCGTCTTCTCCAATCACAATGGTATGAAACTAGAAATCAACTACAAGAAAAAGAAACGGAAAATACACAAACACATGGAGGCCAAATAACATGCTACTAAGCAATGAATGGTTTAAAAATGAAATCAAGGAAGAAATCAAAAGATACCTAGAGACAAATGAAAATGAAAACACAGTGACTCAAAATCTATGGGACATGGCAAAAGCAGTTCTAAGAGGGAAATTCATACCAATGCAGGCCTAAATCAAGAAACAAGAAAAATCTCTTATAAACAATCTAACCTTACACCTAAAAGAATTAGAAAAAGAAAAGCAAACAGCCCAAAGTGAATAGAAGGAAGGAATTAATAAATATCAGAGCGGAAATAAATAAAATAGAATGTAGAAAAACAATACAAAAGAATAAGAAAACTAAGAGCTGATTCTTTGAAAAGATAAACACAATTGACAAACCCTTAACCAGACGCATCAAGAAAAAAAGATAGAGGACTCGAATACATAAAATCAGAAATGAAAGAGGAGAAATAACTATGGACTCCACAGAAATACAAAGGATCATAAGAAAACATTGTCAACAATTATACGCTAACAAATTGGACAATCTGGAAGACATGAATAGATTCCTAGAAACATACCATCTTCCAAGACTGAGTCAAGAAGAAATAGAAAATCTGAACAGACCTATTGCCACCAATGAAGTCAAATCAGTAATCAAAAACCTCCCAAAAAACAGAAGTCCTGGATCAGATGGCTTCATAGATGAATTTTACTAAACATTGAAAGAAGAATTAACACTTATTCTCAAACTATTCCAAAAAATTCAAGAAGAGGGAAGGCTCCCTAACTCCTTTTACGAGGCCACCATTACCTCGATTCCAAAACCAGATAAAGAAATAGGCCGACATCTCTCATAAACATTGATGCAAAAATTCTCACAAAACATAGCAAATTAAATTCAGCAATACATTAAAAATATCATACAACCTCAGCATATTGGATTTATTCCTGGGCTTCAAGGTTGGTACAATATCCACAAATCAATTAATGTGATACATACACTACATTAACAAATTGAAAAATTAAAAACAATATGATCATATCAATAGATGCAGGAAAAGCATTCGACAAAATCCAACATCCATTTATGATAAAAAAAAAACCCTCATCAAAGTGGGAATATACAGAACATACCTCAACATAATAAGAACATACCTCAACATAATAAAGACCATATATGACAAACCTACAGCTAACATCATATTCAATGGAGAAAGGCTAAAAACGTCTTCTTAAGATCAGGAACAAGACAAGGATGCCCACTTTCACCACTTCTCTTCAACACTGTATTGGAAGTCTTAGCCACAGCTATAAGACAAGAAAGAGAAATAAAAGGTATCTGACTTGGAAAAGAAGAAGTAAAATTCTCATTATTTGCAGATGACATGATACTATATGTAGAGACCCTAAAGATTCCACCAAAAAACTGTTAGGATTGATTAACGAATTCAGTAAACTACCAGAATACAAATTAATATTCAGAAGTCAGTGACATTTCTATACACCAATGATGGACTTTCAGAAAGAGAAATTGAGAAACAATCCATTTACAATTACATCAAAAACAGTAAAATATCTGGGAATCAGATTAACCAAGGAGGTAAAAGACCTGTTTTCAGAAAATTATAAGTCATTGAAAAAAGAAATTGAAGAAGAAACAAATAAAGGGAAGAATATACTGTTCTCATGGGTAGGAAGAATCAACATCATTAAAATGGCTATACTACCCAAAGCAATCTATAGATTCAAAGCAATCCCTATCAAAATACCAATGATATTTTTCAAAGAGCCAGAAGAAATAATTCTAAAACTAATATGGAACCATAAAAGACCCCAAAGAGCTATGGAAATCTAAAAAAAGAAGAACAGAGTTAGAGGTATCACACTACCCAGATATCAAACTGTACTACACAACTGCAGTAATCAAAACAGCATGCTCCTGGCATAAAAACAGTTATGTTGATCAATGGAACAGAACAGAGAGCCCAGAAATAAATCTACACTTACACATTCACTTAATATATGACAAAGGAGGCAAGAATATGCAATGGGATAAAGATAGTCTCTTCAATAAATGGTGCTGGGAATATTGGACAGATACTTGCAAAAAAAAGAAAAAGAAAGAAAAAGCAAAGCAAAGCAAAGAAAAAAAGAAAAGAAAAGAAGAGAAAAGAAAAGAAAAGAAAAGAAAAGAAAAGAAAAGAAAAGAAAAGAAAAGAAAAGAAAAGAAAAGAAAAGAAAGAAACTGGACCACCTTCTTACACTGTATACAAGAGCAGACTCAAAAAGAATTAAAGACTTAAATGTAAGACCCATAAAACTTCTAGAAGAAAACTTAGGTAGTAATCTCTCTCATATCACTACTAGTAATTTATTTTGGACATATCTCCTCTGGCAAAGGAAACAAAAGTAAAAATAAACAAATGGGACTACATCAAACTAAAAAGGTTTTAACAGCAAAGGAAACCATTAACAAAAAAAAAAGACAAACAACTGAGTAGGAGAAGATATTTGCTTATGATACATCTGATTAGAGATTAATATTCAAAATATATAAAGAACTCATGCAATTTAATAACAGAAAAGCAATCTAATTAAAAAATTGGTAGAAGATCTGAACAAATACTTCTCCAAAGAGGAAATACAGATGGCCAATAGATATATCAAAAGATGCTCAAGGTCACTAATCATCAGAGAAATGCAAATTAAAACCACAATAAGATATCACTTCACACCAATCAGAATGGCTATCATCAATAAATTAAAGAACAAGTGTTGGTGAGGATGTGGAGAAAAGAGAATCCTTATACATTTTTGGTGAGATTGCAAATTGGTACAGCTATTATAGAATACAGTCTGGAGGTTTCTCAAAAAATTAAAAATGCATATACCTTTTGACCTGTAAATTGCACTTCTGGATACTTATCCAAAGAAAACCAAAACAATAATTCGTAAAGATTTATGCACCCCTATGTTCATGGCAGCACAATTTACAATAGCCAAGATATGGAAGCAACCTTAAGTCCATTAACAGATGATTGGATAAAGATTGGAATATTACTCAGACTAATAAAAATGAAATCCTACCATTTGTAACAACGGAGGTTATTACGCTGAGTTAAATAAGTCAGACAGAGAAAAAGAAATACTATATGATTTCACTTGTATGCGTAATCTAAAGAATAAAAGGAACTAATCAAAAACAAATATAGAGGACAATCTGGTGATGGCCAGAGGGGATGGGGGCTGTGAAGCTGGGAGAAAGGGATGAAAGATTAAAGAAGTACAATTAGTAGTTGATAAATGGTCAGGAGGTTGGGGCACACAGCATAGGGAATGCAGTTAGCTTTAATGTAATGGCTAGCTAGAGAACCAGAGAAGAGAAAGAGCAATTAGGGGGATCATTTTATAAACCACATAAATGTCTAACCAATGTACTACATACTTGAAACTCATAATAAAATAAAACTAAAAAAAAAAAAAAAAAAAAAAAGAATGACAACAGTTCCTGGTGAAGGAAATATTGATATAAGCCCAGGAATCCCAGAGTCCCAAACAAGGTGAACCCAAAGGGGCCCACTCCAAGGCACATTATCATTAAAATGCCAAAGGTTAAAGAAAAAGAGAGAGTCTTAAAAGCAGCAAGAGAAAAGCAATTAGTTGCCTACAAGGGAGCTTGCATAAGACCATCAGTCAATTTCTCAACAGAAACTTTGCAGGCCAGAGGGCTTGGTAGAAAATATTCAAAGTGATGCAAAGCAAGTACCTACAAACAAGATTACTCTACCCAGCCAAGCTATGATTCAGAATTGAAGGACAGATAAAGAGCTTCCCATACACACACAAAAACATTCAAAAGAGTTTATCAGCACTAAACTAGTATTACAAAAAATGTTGAAGGAACTTTTTTAAGAAGAAAAAGGAAAAACTAAAAAATATAAATAATAAAATGTCAATAACTACATATCTAGCATAATTACTTTAAATGTAAATGGATTAAATGATCCAATTAAAAGACATAGGGTGGCTGAATGGAAATAAAACCAGACCCTTACATATGCTATCTACCAGAGTCTCACTTCAGATGGAAAGGCACACAGAGACTGAAAAAAAAGGGCTGAAAAAAGATATTTTATGAAAATGGAAACAACAACAAAAAAAGCAAGGCTATAAATACTTATATCAGACAAAATAGACTTTAAAAAAGCTATAACAGGAGACAAAGAAGAACCCAGAAACCCCACTTCTGGGTATTTATCCAAAGAAACCCAAAACACTACTTCAAAGGGACATGTGCATCCATATGTTCATTGCAGCATTATTTACAATAGCCAAGACATGAAGACAATCTGGGTATTCAGCAATGGATGAATAGATAAATAAGAGGTGACACATATATACAATGGAATATTATTACTCAGCCATAAAGAGAATGAAATCTTGCCATCTAAAACAATATGAACAGACCTAGAGGGTATTGTACTGAGTGGAGTAAGACAGTGAAAGACAAACGTCATACGATTTCACTTACATGTGGAATCTAGAGAACAGGATAAACAAACAGAAACAAGCTCATGGATACAGAGAGCATTTTGATGGTTGCCAAATTGTGGGGGTTAAGGGGGTGGAGATTAAGAGGTACAAATTGGTAGATACAAAATAGTCATGGGGATATAGAGTATAGCATGGAGAATACAATTAGTAGTATTATGATAACTATGTATGGTGCCAGATGGGTACTGGATTTGTTGGAATTTTCACTTCATAAATTATATAAATGTCTAATCACTGTGTTGTACACCTGAAACTAATATAACATTATAAATCAACTATAATTTTAAAAAATAAAAATATAAAAGTTAAAAATTTCTAAAGAAGAATAAATTGGCAGTTACAAAATAGTCATGGGGATGTAAAGTTTAGCATAGGTAATATAGTCAATAATACTGCAATAGCTATATATGGTGTCGGATGGGTGCAAGATTTATAAGAGGTATCACTCAGAAGTTGTGTAAATGTCTAATCGCTATGATGTACACCTGAAACTAATATAATATGGAATACAACTGTAATCAAAAAATAAAATTAAAAATTTAAGTTTAAAAAAATTGGGGGAGGAATATAAATTTTGACATTAAGTCATCTTTGTTAATCATGCCATTCATATCTGATATAGCCTTATTAATATTTTGTCTTCTTTTTCATTAGTTTCTGATAGTGACATGTTAACATCTCTTACCATAATTGGAATTTGTTAATTAATTTTTCTTTGTAGTTCTGTGAATGTTTTTCCTTATGCATTTAAGTTGAGGTCATCAAACTAGAATTGCTATATCTTACTTGTGATTTTTTTCATTTATCACTGAGTATAATCTTTATCTCTATCAATGAATTTTGCCTTAAAATTAATTTTGTTTGATAAGAATTTCACTAACCAAATTTCCTTTGTTTAATGTTTTCCTCCTCTTAATTTTCAATTTTTTTTTCTTTTTTTTCAACTCTATTAAATGGATTAAGTTATATTCATTCCCCTTTTCCCTTTCACTGGCTTGAAAATTATACATTGCATTTTATTCTTTTAGATACTTAAAATGCATACTTGACATTAAAAACAAACAAACAAGTCAATCAAAATCTCTATTCACCAGCTCTTGGAACAATCAATTCTGATCTCCCTCCTCCCATCTGCCATCTTATTGTTTAATTTTTTAATTTCTCCTTATTTTTAACCCTTTCTTCCAAGATAATCCCTTGTTTATAAGTCAAAGTTTATTTAGTATTATCAAAATATTCACCAATTTCTTTCATACCACTGTAACTCCAATCCCTCTCCAATTATCTGTGTTCAATTGTCTCCTTACCGATGAATATGATTTATTAAGTATTTTAGCAAGGGTCCTTGAGGGGTTTCTTGAGGGTTCTTATTTGGCCCTCACTCTTCAATAATACTTTTAGCTGGGTATCGAATTCTAAGACAATGTCTTTTTCCATTAGCAGACTGAGGCATAGTTATACTGTATTCTGACATGTATTATTATTTATAAAAAGTTAGCTATCAGTCTAATAGTTGTTTTTTTGAGAATATTCTATCTTTTGTTCTCTTACTACCTAAATATATATTTTTTAAATTAAATCTAGAAAACTCTTTGCTATTGTTTTTTAAATACTACTTTTCTTCATTTTCACTATTTTCTCCCTTTGGAACTGCTATTATATACATGTTAGACCTTCTTATTCCAAATTTTAACTTATTTTATATAATTTTAATCTTATCACCCCATTCTGAGTGTTTTCCTTAGATCTGTCTTCTAAATATAATTGATTTCCTTATAATATTTTTCATTTTGTTTTTATTTTTAGTTGCTTTATTTTTCATTTCTTGAAGTAATATTTAGTTGTTTTTCAAATCTGACCAATTTAAAGAGTGCCTTGATTTTTTTCATGCCTCTCACTTCTTTCACTTTTAATAACTTAAACATATTTTATACCCTCTTTTAGGTTTTCTTATCTCTTCCAAATATTATATTACTTCTTTTTATAGCATTTGTTTGTTCAAAAACTATTTGAGTACCTACTAGGCACTAGGCATTATTCTTGGGACTGAGAATGAGTCAGTGAACAGAAAAGACAAATTTCCCTGTCTTCATGGGAATTGCATTCTAGTGGAGGGAGAGAGACAATATATAATATATATAATATATATAGTCTGTCAAATGATGACAGAGCTAGAGAGAAAATAAAACAGGGAAGGGTGGAAAGAAGGAGTGGAAGCTACAATTTTAAATAGCGCTGTCATAAAAGAGACCTGCGTATGGTGAAAACAAGAAAACAAACCCTGCAATTATTGGAAAGAAGAACACCCTTGGCAGAGGAGACCATGATTATAAATGCCCTAAAACAGGATGATTTTTTCCCCCATTGAAGTGAAAATAATGATAACAGTATGGCTGGAGGAAAGGGAGCCAGTGGGATGGTAGAAGGTTAAGTCAGAGGAAGGACAAGTAATAAAGGGCATTGGAGCTCCTGTAAGGACTTTGGCTTTTATCTTAAGTGATATTAGAAGTCATTAGAGGGATTCAATCAGAAGATGGACATGATCTGTTTCATATTGTTAGAAGATAACTCTCTCTGCTTTGCTATTAATAGACTAAAATTGAACAAAGTCTGAATAAGAGAGACAAATAGGAGATATTGCAATAGTCCAATCAGGAGATGACAGTGGCTTGGACCAGAACAATATCTATGGAGGTAGTGAGAAGTTGTCAGACAATATATATATTTTAAAAATAAAGTCAACAGGGATTTGCTGAAAAATCTGATGTGGGATGTGAGAAGCACAGGTAAGATCATCATTCAAAGATGACTTCCAAAGTTTTTGGCCTGAGCTCTGGAAAGATGAAGTTACCATTTGTAGAGATAGGAAAGACTACAGGAGGAGAAAGTTTAGGGGAAGATTGGAGTTTGTTTTGGAATCCTTGTATTCATTATCCAATGTTGCATAACAAATTACCCTAAAAATTTAGCAAATTAAACAACAACCTTTTACTATCCCATAGTGTCTGAGAATGGGGAATATGACCTCAGCTTACCTAGGTGGTTCTGTCTCAGGGTGGCTCATGAGATTGTAGTGAGCTGAAGGTATGACTAGGGCTGGAGGATCTATTTTTAGGGTGGCTCAGTCACATACCTATCAAGTTGACACTGGCTATTGGCTTCAGGCCTCAGTTTCTCCCCATATGAGCCATACCACAGGGCTGCCTTAGTGTCGAGACACGGCAGCTGGCTTCCTACAGAGCAAGTGGCCCAAGAGAGAGCGAGAGAAAGCAAGAGTAACCAAAATAGAAGTCGTAGTGTTTTTATAATCTAATTTGAAAAGTGGAAATAATGTCATTTCTACCATACTCTATTGATCACACTAAGCAACACTTAGTGCAATGTGGAAGGGAATACACAGAGTATAAATGCCAGGAGCTTGGATCTTTATAAATATCTTAGAGGCTAGCTGCTGCATAAATTATATTTGAAATTCTTATCAGACACTTCAGTGGAGTTATCTTGAAGGTAATCAGAAGTTGAAGACCATCTAGAGTTAAGAGGAGAGGTTCAGGCTGGTGATATAAATGTAGACATAAACAGTGTAAAGAGAGTAATTAAATAATACTGTATGATATCACCTACAGAATGAGTACATATACAGTATAAGGTACATATACAGGCTCTCCCTCATGGTGTATCATTCTCCATCCTTCTCCCCATCCCACAGTGGAAATTTTTTTGTGCCATGAGCTGTGAAGCTATCCCTGTGGAACAGTATTTCTTGGCTTATCTTCTCATACCAAATGATCTTCTATCATTTATATTTACATTTGTGATTCAAGCCTAGGATTTGACTTTCTTCAGGGTGACTTTATGTTTCTCCTACCAGAGGGCACAACTTCCTTGGTGCTTCCCCAGACTAGGTAAAGAGGTTTTCACTTGGGAGTAGCCATTGGAAGCTCCAGGCTTGACATGGGAAGCTCTTCTTTGGCAACCCCTTTCAGCAAGCCCTTGCCCATCTCTCCTGACCCACATGGGCAATAAACTGCCCTCAGCCTGGGGCCTATGTGTGGATCTCACCACCCCTCATTGCTCCTACTTAGTTTTCTGGCCTACATGTATCTTAAATTTTGTCACCTTGTGACTTCTTTCTTTTAATTTGATTAGAAATTACAAAATATCTTTTGTAATAATTTATCTAGAATTTCTATTCTATAAATTCTATGTGTTTGTGACAGAAAAGGAATGTCTTGTCCAAATTAGGAAGAGCAACCACTTTGTTGGCTACCCTTCAACATATAGGTTTTATATTAGAAATCTAAAACATTTTTGTAAGAGGCTGATAAAACATTTTATATTTCTAGCTTTCTGTTACAATTCTACTGCCCTCCATTCTCTCACATAATTCCCAGACACCATCCTAAATTCTTCCCACCCTTAAAGGTCTACTTCAAAAATTATCTTCTAATAATCCTGTCCCTTTGTTTGACTAGAATTAAGTAGCGATTCCCTCATCCAAAGTCATTGGGGAAAAAAACCTAGAGGAAATATTTTAGCACTTGTATGGAATGGACTCAAGTTCTTTCTTTTGCTTTTTCTATTTAAGTCACATATGTGTTGAAATTTCTTTCATAAACTATATTTACTTACTCCAAACTCTACCTTTTTTACATAACTATAACTGGTAAGAACCAAAGTTTCTTCTATCAAAGGTTTGGAGACAAAACATGATGAATAGCAGTTTAACCTTTTATTCAGCTAAGAAACATTCATTTTCTTTAATATTAGGGAGAAATACTCCTTTATCTTTAAATCATGAAACAAAATTGTGAATCTATTTGGATAATTAGAATCTTTTTAGATAATGAAACAGAATCTCAAAGCCCATTTATAACTGGTAGTAACTAAAAATCATGCCTGACTTGTAGTGCCTGCAACCTTAACTTCCAATCTAGCAAATTATTTCTTTTCAGCAAGCCATCTCATTTGAAACCAACTTCCAAAAAGAAGGCTCTCCTCTTCTTTGAGGCTGGTCCATGTCATAGCAGCAGAACTTTAAAATGTGTTGGCAACCTCTTTTCTTGGCCCTCACACAGCCAACAACAGACATGGAGGATCCCAGAGTTCAAGCTATAACATAATACCTCCAGGCTGAAAAATACCAGAAGCAGAAAGAATATGGGAGCCCAGAGCCCACTACATGCTTCTGGCAAAAGTCCACCCAACATGGCTCCATGTTACTCCAATGGCCTCACTACCATAATCTGCCTTGGAATACATGAGAGCCTATCTCTTCCTGAAATCAATCACTACAGGAAGTCCAAGATTCTCCCGTCATTCCTCATCACACTTCCACTCTGGACATCACTTAGTCAAACCCTACCTCTCACACTGCCTCACCTCCCTACACTTATCTAACACTAGCAAACTCTCTATATTAAAAACCCTCGCTGAACATTACCATCACCTCCTTGTAACTAAAAGCTGGCTCACCCTTGAGGACCCAGTTTTCTCTGCAGGCTTAACCACTTTCTCCTTCACATTCCTCATGCTACTGGACCTGAAGTTGGGGTCATATCCTTCCTGCTCCTCACAGCTGTTCCTTAAATTTTGTCTCTTTCTCCTCCTTAAGCTCCTCAGTGTAAAGCTCATGACTTCAGACTTTACCACTGGGTAGCTCTTCATGCTTTAGTCACCCACGGACTTCTAGAAAACTCCCCTTTATTCCATGAAGATTTGGTTCTTAATTTTCTCCAATAATACTCTTGTCATAATTTCTGGTTAGTATAATAATCAAACGGATGATCCTTTCAAAACCCTGGCCTCTCATATCCTTATTATCCTTACCTCCAATTATATTGTCCTCTGACTTTTCTCAGCCACTCACTTTATGGTTATGCCTTAGAACCAGCTATTTACTATAACTGCACCCACTATTCTATAATCCTAATTGCTTCTATTTAATGACTATCTTATGACTGTCACCTATTTTCCTAGCTCATTCTTTTGAATTATCCCCAACTCCAACAACTCTGCAACCCCATCAAGACCTCAGTCTGTTCATCCAATAAGCTCTCTCTGTCCCGCATTCTTCTCTCATCCTCACTTCCCCTCTTACCTAGCTTAGATCCTATAGTCCATCATTATAATCACTTACTTTCATATTATCTCAATTCCTTTCTTTCTCCTCTCTTTACTTATTGCCCTCTTTCCCTTCTCTGAAAATGAACTCTTGTATCTGAACATGGATGGAGAAAAACATCTGATTGTGATGACCAGAGTCACTTTAAATTAATGGCCACCCATTTAAAGTGTGTGCTTAGTGCTGCTCAGCCATCTCACCATTTTTCCCTAATCCAGTCATTTTCTTGTGCATGCCTAGGACTCTCACATCATCACCTCTGACTTCAAATTTAAACTTCCTTTTCTATTCTCTTCTAGTGCCCTTGCTTCTAATTTTTCTGACAAAATAGAAGAAACAACACCCCCCCCCCAAAAAAAACCCTTTCATATGCTCTTACTACCTCATTTACCCAACTACTTATGTCTATACCCATTAAAACCTCCTTCCCTTTCCTGCCTTCTTATTTACATGAATTAATTGTCTGTACTCCTAGATAAAGCAAATTCTTCCATTGGATACTGAATCCCACAACTTCTCACCTATTCAGAGCTATTACTTCAACAACTTTGTCATCTCTCTCCATCATTATTTTTTTTTCCTTTCTACCGCATCATCTTCATCAGAATAGAAGATGCTAACATAATATTATCTTCCTTTGTTTAAAAAAAGTTTCTCCCTTACCCTATATTCACCCTTAGTTATAGTAATTTCTCTGCTTCTCTTAAAAGTACATTCTTTAAGGAGCTGGAGATATTGAATACAGATAATCACCCACCCAGGTCCTCTTGAGCCCACTATAAACTGGTTTTCAGCCCATTTACTTTCCCAAAAATGTGTCAACCATCTCTACTGACTTTCACATTGTCAAATACTACTGTCAGTTCCCAAAGCTGTACTCAACACATATTCCTCAATCCCATCCCCAAACCCTGTCTTCACTTAACGTCATGGAATGCACTCTTCCTAGTTCTCCTACTCCTCTGGCCATGCATTTTCTGTCTCCTCTACTTGTTCTGCTTCACCTTCCCAGCCTCTAACTGTTAGACCACTCAAGGATGAGATGTGGAGCTTTTTCTCTTTTCCAGCTCTGTTCATTCCCTAGCTGACTTAGCCCCAAATTATGGCTTTATAGACCACCTATATTGACAACTTCCTGAACTCTAGATTCATATCTCCAAACATCTACTTGCTACGTCCACTTAGATGCCAAAAATCATCTCAAACTTAACACATCTTAAATCAAACTCTTGTTTATATCTCAACAAAACCTATTCTAATCACTTCAACAAATGGCAAATCCATTCTTTCAAGTGCAGTAGCCAAAGGCCTAAGCCTCATGCTTCAGTTCTCCTCTTGCTCTCATATTCCATATCCAACCTATGCAAAATCCCATTGCCTCTCCTTTGAAGACATGTCCAGAATCTGACCACCTCTTACTCCACTTCTGTCACTCCAGCTCTGGCCCAGGCCACTGTAAATTCTCCTCTGCAATGGCCTCCCTGTTTCCATCTTTGCCTTCTTCAGTCTACTCACAACAAAGCTGCTAGAGGTATCCTTCCAAAATGCATGTCTGCTTATGACACATTACTACTCAAATCCACCAATGGTTCTCCATTTGACTTACAGGGAAAATCCTATAATCTCTCAGTCCCACCTCCCCCAACCTCTCTCCCCCACCCCACCCCCCATTGGCTTCTACCACATGGGTGGACTTCTCCTGTTCCTAAAACATGAAGAATATTCTCCTATATTGGACTCTGCCAGGAAAGCAGATATCTGCATGGCTCACTCCCTCATTTCCTTCAAGTCCATAGTCAAATGTCATTTGATCAGGCCTCGCATGATGAACCATATAAAACAGCAGCTCAGAAACTACTTAATCCTTGTTATGGGTTGAATAATGTCTCCCCAAAAGATATTTAAGTTCTAATCCCCAGTGAATATTTTGCAGATGATCAAGTTAAGGTGAGGTTATTGGGGTGGGCCCTAATACAATATGACTGATGTCCTCATAAAGAGGGGAAATTTGGACTCAGAAACAGACATTGGGAGAACACCATGTGGAGACTGGAGTTATGTTGCCACAGCCAAGGAACTAACAGAGAAGCTAAGAGAGAGGCCTGGAACAGATCCTTCCCTAATGCCTTTAGAGGGAACATGGCACTGCCAACCTCTTGATCTTGGACTTCTGGCCTACAGAACTGTGAGACAATAAATTTTTGTTATTTAAGCTAGCAGTTTTTGACACTTATTACAGCAGTCCCAAAGGAAACTAATAGAATCTCCCTTCCCAGATTTCTTTCTATTTTTTGGACCATACAACCATCTGATTTTTGCTTTATTTTATTTTATTTTATTTTATTTTATTTTATTTTATTTTATTTTATTTTATTTTATTTTATATTTTATTTTATTTATGTATTAACTGCTTTCAACAAGAATTATTTCTTTATAGAAGACAGGAAAGACTCTGGTGTGTGTGTGTGTGTGTGTGTGTGTGTGTGTGTGTGTGTGTAGATAGATAAATGATAGATAGATAATAAATTCTCAGAATCTTGAAAATTGCCTACTACCTATGGAGGGCTAAATATATATTTGTTGAATAAATAAATAGGGAATGAATGAATTCTTCCAACAAAATTTGACTGCCTGTTATACGCGAAAAGCTGAGCTGAACACTGTGACTTCATTGTGAATAAGATAAGAGAAATGTGTTTAGAGACAGAGATGTATCCTGACTTGCACTTTATGATACACCCAGCCTTGATATTTTCTAAAATCCTTAATAATTAACCTGAGAATTCTTCCCCAAGCAGTCATGCCTCAATTGTTCTTGGCTTCCAGACTAGACTATTTCCTTGTTGTATAAAAGAGGATAGGCCCAAGAGTGCTCTAATTTTTATTTTAAATTATGTCCCAGGGCATCCTGTAAACAAATTAATCTCAATTAACTTCTTTTTCATTTCTGTTGAACCTTTAACCATTTCCCAACCAAACTTCCATGTTTCCCACCATACCTTGTGTGTTTAAAGTGTTTTTTTTTTTTCACTCCTTTTCTCCTTTTTATAAAAATTTATCTTTGCCTACAAATTTTCCAATCACATCTTTGCTGGAGCATCAGTCTTTTAGTTTCTTAAATCCTCTCAAGATTACTGGATTAAGATACAAAGATGAGAATCTGGTGAAAAAAAAAATACTCTGACATAAATTGGATGAAAAAAAATGAGAAATGTTGCAAGACTTTTTTCATAACTGTTTCTTCTCAACTGTACTGTAAGTTTGCGACTTGGTTCCTACCCTCTGAAAAATCTGGGAAAATTAAATCTCAAACCTAAAAGTCAAGATGATGAATGTCAACCTCCATACTTCAATTGTACCAGCAGCTAGTTCATTGAGTCAAAAGTTACCATTTTTTCTTTTCCTGGCTGAGAAATCATCAAAGTTTCTTTAACAAGGAAATATCCCAGTACAGACTCAAAGAGGCATTCCTTGGAATCCAATAAAAAACTGTTACTTCTTCCAAGCAGCTTTTCCAGACTGCATCTGAGATAAAGACTTCTCCCTCTTCAGTATACCTAGGATCTGAGTTTGAACACTTTGGACTCGATCACATTTGCTTTGGCTGTTTTCCTCTACATGTCATATTGCACTTTCTAAATAATAAGACCTTTAAAGGGTGAAGTCATTGCATTTTTAAATATTCTTCACAACGCCTTTCAAAATATACAATAGAGTCTCAATAAAGATGTGATAAGTGAACACAATAATAGGAAAGATAAAATTGAAGGAAACAGATCGCTTGACCATCTTGGAAAAAAAAAATTACATTCTGAATTTAGGATTCCCTGGGTCAGGAGGAGATATTATTTTATCACTGCTCTACCTGCACTTCTCTCAGAATTAATTGTCTTTCAGCATACTTCATCACAGAGGTTAAATTATACCACTGCAAGTTCCAGGGGACTCTAGATTGATCTCTTTTACTATAATTTCCTTGCAAATGCCTATGGCACTCAACTGCTATAACAAGCAGCCTCCATTCACAAATGGACACAACTGAGTCTAGCTCTCCTGAAACAAGAACAACTATAGAAGACAAATGAGAATATTCTGGGACTTCTGCATTTATATATGAAGCAAACAGAAGATCCCAAGCAGGAGAGAACCCACTCCTGGTCTTGGAAAGTAGATTCCCCTTCCTAGTCATACCTAATGTTTCAGTTCTGTTTTCCTGGCTGAATAATGTTTCTTTTAGGAGAAAACTTGTCTACCAAATAAGGCAGAAGAAAGTTGAGTTGACAGCAGTACTATTCACAATAGCCAAAAGGTGAAAGAAACTCAAATGTCCATTGATAGATGAATGGATAAGAAAAATGAAATCTATACATACATTGGGCTATTATTCATCCCCCAAAAGGAAGAAATTCTGTCATGTTATTCCAGTTTTCAATGCAAGATCGATTAGCCAGAAGGATTCTAACTTTAAAAGATTCCTATCTCAAAGCAGGTTTTACTAATGTTACTCTTATAAGATCTCATCTTTCTCCACATGAAGGTGATTTCTTAATTATAAATTAATTATAAATAATTAAAATAAAATTATAAAATATATTATGTCACATATATTATATGTATTATTATAACAAAATTATAAATAAATATATCTCAATTATAAATAAAGTTATCCAGAGTGTTTCCTGCAATAAAGTACCTCCAAGTAACAAACATAACAGACATGTTCTATTCCTGTTAAGTGAAGAAACAGGTCCTTGGTAACCTTTCAGAACTTAAATGACTGCCATTCCCAGTGTCCCCAATGCTTTCAGACTTACCACTAACTCTGGCTCAGAAATTAGGTTTGAAAATAAAGGTGCAGCTCTTTCTACCTGTGCAGCAGTGTCTCCCATGAAAGTGGACACCCAGAATATGACCCAGCTCCTCATTCATGTCTTCTTGATTCTCCAGATCCCTGGTCTTGTTTCTGCTTCTCTCATGGTGACTCCGACATCCCCTTCAAATGCCAAACACAGCTTCATCTTTTCTGGTTACAATCTTAGTGACAAGACTAAGGGAGCACATAACAAAGATGAACACATGTGTTTAGAAAATGTGACTTTTATCCAGACCCAGTTTCCAAAATCACTCTTTCTCCTTCCATATCCTACTAAACTGCCCCTGCAGATGACATTCCTAGTTAATATTTCCTGGACTTATGGGTTTAGATTTTTTTCCAGAGATAGAAATGCCTTTTTCCTTTCAGAATGGTATTTGAATTACTTTCTGGGCAAGTAGAAATTTTTACATAAAACTCTTCCTTCTGTACAGACTTTAATAAATCACATTGAGAGGTTAAACCTGTCTAGTAATATGTGAACACCTTATCTTAAACATATAAAACATTCTTAATAAAAGTTTTAAATTTTACAGTAAAAAAGAAGTCCTAAAAATGGAAAGTATGGTGGTGATGTTGCTTTTGTTGGTGATTAATTTTCTGGCTTTTCCTTACAATATCTTTACATATCCATCCTTCACACATAAGTAAGACAATTAAAACATATCTATTAGGGATATAGTGACATACCCAAAGAGATTGACTTTAGAAAATATATAAATATATGGTACTGTACCAGAATAACTGTCACTAAAATAGAATCTAGATATGGGTTGTTACTGCTACATAACTTCTGGTTTGTAATTTTAGCACTTATCAGGATCTAGTAGTCTCTTCAGCAAAATCTTGCAATTGGGGTACACTGCCACCAAGTGGTGGTAAATGCCATACTCGTATTAAAATAAGCAATCTGTGCCCCAGATCAATGAGGCATCTATTCAACAAACATATAAACCAAGAATTGTCTACTTTTGAATAGCAAATCAAAATAGTTGAAAATCATAAAAATGTTTTCAAGATAGTATAAAGCAATTAAAAAAAAAAGAAATATTTGTGGCCACTATCATTTAATTCTACACAATTATTGATCACCAACTGGTTTTAAGGAAAGGTCCCAAGGGTAAGCAAGACCATAGTCTCTGAACTTCCATAATTAATTAGACATGCACACAAATAAATGATTCATAACTCAACGAACATTACCAGGCACCTACCATGTGCCAGGCTTAGTGTTAAAATGTAAGGGCTATAAGAAAAGTACTTAGAAAATGCTATAAGAACACAGAAAAATGTAAGATTGATTCAGAAAGTCTGTAAGATTCAAAAAGGATTCTTCAAGAAGATAGAAATTTTTGCATGGCTTTAAGCAATGGGTAATCTTTTGAAACTGAAAATGGCAGAGAAGTGCCTTCTAGACAGAAGAATAATACTGGCAAAGCACAGAAGTAAAAAGTATTTTTGGATAAGGTGAATAGCCTAGTTTTCCCTGTCGTAGAGGAAGTGAATGTGGAAAAGTAAGCTAAGCAGGCATGTGGAGGGCCTTGAACACACATTCAGAAACATGAATTGACTACCATATGCAACGGAGAAGACTTTGAAGCAGAGGGATGAATGCATGGCTGTGCATCAGCACAAACAATCATCTGAAAGCTGAGCAGACAAGAAGGGATCAGGTCCAGCTGCTTAGAGAATGGGGGAGAATGGCTCACTTTAATTTTATATTAAGATGCCAAACTTTTGCAGCATTTTACTTTTCTGAGTGCTGTGAGATATGTGGGAAGGTGAGAAGAGAAGGGCAGAAAGAGTAAGAAAGGGAGGGAGGAAAAAAAGGGAAGAAGTTTGATGAGAAAAAATGAGCATGGATCCTTTCCCTGCCCCCAGCTGTAGGCTGCCTGGTTAACATACAGTAGCCATTGATCCCATGATGCCAAACAATAATTTGAGTTCAAACCTGCCTCTGGTAGAGTTCCTCAAAATTGATTTAAGAATAATACCAAACCCTGAACACACAACAGCCCATTGTAAATTACTTCTTTAAATGGATTTTGAGACTGGCTTCAGTGACCATAATTGAAAAATAGCAATTCACATTAATTAATTGCAGCGTTGATGGTTTAAAAAAGCAGGGAAAAAAACATTCTCATTCACATTATCCATGACTATATTTACTTTCCAGCAGACACCTACCTCAGACAAATGGGTAGTTCCCTAAACAGTGAGGAGGGAACCTCTGGGGGTCAAGGAGACCAGACAGTATTTGGAGGACTCCTCCCACTCAACTCAATTCTCACTTGCCCCATAGTGCCTGCAGTCAGAGTTTCTGTCAAAAGCCAGAAAAGTTAATATTTTTTCCTGGGATCCACTAGTAGGAGAACTTAAGTGAGGCTGTTTTAGGTAACAGAAAAGTCTCAGAACCAAAGGAACTTCTTCCTATCTCCTCTAGTGTACTCTTCCTATAGGTGAGATCTGCTGACACCCAGCAGGACCGTCTGAGACTGGGAACACAATCCCCACTGAGCATTTGTTCTGTGGAGACTTCCTGCAAGAACCCCGCTGAATTCTTTTTAATGAACTTGAGAAGGCACTGTAACCAGGTTCTATGAACTCAGCTGAAGGCATTTTGGCTGGAGAAAATAAAGGATGCACTCCTCTTAGGGCGGTCATGGTGCAGGTCCCTGGCAGGGCTTCTGAAGAGAAGGGGCCTCCAGGATAATTGTTGGGAGTCAGATCTGCCTGAGCCATGTGAGCTGAGCATGGCACTTAACACCTCTCAGCCTCAGTTTCCTCATCTGTAAGACTGAAGGCACTTATGCTACAGCCCAGTGAAGCTGCGAGGACTAACAGGAAGGCGCTGTTTGTGATACTGGTGAGCCCTCAGAAAGGGGGCGTGGTATTCACTAGGATCCATTCTATTTAAGAGATGTCATTGGAACTAAAATTAGTGGGGAGATCACGTTGTAAGATATAATGCCGAATCATTATATTGTATACCTGCAACTGACATAATAAACATAATAGTGTATACCAACTATACTTAAAAAAAAGAGAGATGTCACTAGGGTCTGGTGGGCCATGCTTGCCTAGCTTTGCTCCCCTCAAAGTGATAGCCTTTGAAGAAACCACCAGGTTGGGAGAGAATTTTTTAATACACATAATTGACTTTTCCACAAACTATATTCGCCCATGTGTTTGTGTGTATATGTGAAAGGTGAGAAGGCTACATTGATAGAGTATATCATTTATAGTAGTGTCCCACATTCTGCTGCTCTTGTCTGCCCTTGTACATCAAAGTCCCTGCAGGAGATGTGCAGGGCTTTTGTATACATCACCCTGTCCCCTGGTACTTCTGGGAGTCCCCAAAGGGTGTCCCCCTATGATATGCCCAACTCCAGTCTGGTGATATCTGCATGGGCCATTTTCTCCCTCCCCTCTTAGTGGGAATGGGGAGAAACTGCATGCTGGGACCTCAGCTCCACCCCATATCACACACAAACAAGCTGCCTCAATAGGGCACTGGCTCACTGGCTAAACTGGGCAAGTAACCACTGTTTTCCCCAGAGACTACACTAGGTGAGAGCGGCCCCAAATTCCCTTCAGAGAAAGAGAGACTGCCTCTGTGGCAGACCAAAGATGGCCATGAATCCTTTGACCCTCCTCCCAACCAGGGGTGGATCTATTTCTTCTTCCTTAGAATCTGGGTTGGCATATGACTATTTTGCCCAAGAGAGTATGTAAAAGAAATGCTATCCCAGCCTGTAACAGGACTAGCAGCTTCTGCCTTGGTCTCACAGAGACCTGAGTTGCTATGTTGAAGTGTGACTACCCTGCTAGAAAGACCATACAGAGAAACCCCAGAGAAGGAGGGGGACTCGGCTGGCTCAGACCATCCAGCCATCCCTGCTAACATGGCAGGGATGTGAGTGAAGCCTTCTTGGACTAGACAAGCATCTTCAAGTTGTCCAATATATTCATGCCACTGGGAGCATAAGAATCACCCAGCCAGGCCCTGCCCAACTTTCTGACCCACTAAACCATCACAGCTAATTAAATGGTGCTTATGTTAAGCCATTAAGGCTTAGAATAGACTGCCAAGTGGCAACAGATGATAAAACTAACCTCTTTTCCAGTTTTATACCAATGGCAAATCAGTGTCATTTGTGTCCTGACTTAAGACTTTTAGGTAACTAAAGTTTATTTCACAATCACACCTCTCATTAGAAATCCACACCTCTCTCACACATCCAACCATGGAGAGATTAGAAATTAATATAAGTGACATATCCTGTTCTCAGAATTAACCCATCCCTCCCACAACTGGGAGTCTATTCAAGGCAACAAAGAGTGTACCTGACCCTTGTACTCCCTCAGGATCAATTTTCTAACCAGAAACTCTTTAGACTCATGCAAAAATTCCCTCCAAAACAGGCCTGCATCTCAGCAGAGGCTGCATCTCAGGGTTAAACTGGGACCTTCGTGCATATACTTTTCTGTCCATTAGCAAAGGAGGACATCCTAAATATGACCAAGTCTTTCTCGGGATCCAGGGAGGTTCCACTCCCTCAACATGTCTCTTGTAAGAGAAACAAGACATCTCTCAGACCTCTTTTCTCCCAAGATGGGCCTGGATTTCAAGGACTTTAAAGGGTGCTGCTAGCACAGTCCAGGCCAAGAGTTTTCAATATGTTTTGGCACATCATCTGAACACATTGGAATATTGTCAACACAGATTCTGGAGCCGCTCAGGGCTGTGCATGGGGGCAGCAACAGGTCAGATAAGATCTGTCTGGCATGCAGCCTGCATGCAGAGAAGCATGAAGTCCTTTTGATTCAATTCCTGTCCATTTCAGTATAAATAGGGAATCTGGGTAAATAAGGTCTTTTACCATAACTTAGAGCTAGTGATGCGTATATTGACAGCTGTATATCAGATTTACTCCTTTTGAGGATTAAGGGCCTAAATATTTATTAGGTTAGAACATTTCCATGAAACTATTAAAATTTTTATGCTTTAGTATCAAGTCAGTGTGTATGTTCATAAGGAGGCTGTTGCTACACTGTGACAAAGACAAACACCACCTACAGGATAGTACAGATTCAGGAAAAGAAGGAATAACGTAGTTCTTACTAATGGTGAATGAGTGATATAGTGATTTGTCATTTTTACACTTTCAGTTACTTGTTTCAACAATATGACAAGGTAGCTGTTGTTTCCCTCTATGTTACAGGTAAGGAAACAGGAGTCTGTAGAAATTGTGACTGAAATAATATGTGGCAGAGATGGAATTCAAATATGGCTTTTCTGAAGCCAGGTCTGTGCTCTGTGTTCTTCAGTCTACCTGCAGAGAACATCTTTCATTTTTGCCTACCTAGAATTTATGCTCTCCTCTTTCAGTACGAGCACTTTATTTTCCTCCAGGAACCACCCCTTTCCTTCATGGTGCAGTCTTGATAAGAATGTCTGTCAAAGTTTCCCGACCTTTGACCTCCAGCTAAGGATTCCCCTTGTTGAAATCTGACTCCTGGATATAGAAAACATTGGAACAGATCTATGCCAACCGCAGCACTCTGCCCTTTCAGAAGCCTAGCAGTAGCTTTTTCTCCGAATGAGCTAATCCTTATCCACTCGACAGGTCAGTTCTTGTTCAAATTAACCACTAAGGTCCTGTTGCTTGCAACCAAAGAATCCAAACATGGAGCCCCAATAAAAAGTAGAGTCCATTTCAGCATGTGCTACTTTAATATCAAATTTCTTCATTTCTGATGTGAAAGTTAGATAATATGAAATACTATGTGTTTTTTGTTGATGATTATGCAGCAGGATGTTAGACGAGATATTTCTTCCTTTGTCTAAATTGATGGCCAGGACCCAGAACTGTGGTCAAAGAGGTATAAGGTATTATACATTCCAAAAAGAACCAAAAAGAACCAGAAACCTCCCTCGGGGCTTATGATGAGACAAACTGGCAGTATAAACCATGTCTTTTATTTTCTGTATTCTGATTCTTTGACATCTTGGAGTTTCTCTGACTATAAAAGGACTTAATTCCTAGATATAAACAACTCGCCCCTGAGAATACCATTCAAATGTAAACCAACCAATCCAGAGACTATACTCCCAACTGCTTCCTCTTTAGAATCTCACACTCTGGGCCACTACCCATCTGCCTTAATCACCTAAGGTTAGGTACCAGACAAATAGGGACAGCCCCTGTGTCCCAGAACCCACTGAAATTGTTCAAACTAGCCAATCGTTAGCCCACTTACTCTGCCTCACCTGTTCCTTCCCCTGGAAACTACAATAAAGGCTCTTTCCACTGTTCCCCCTCCTCCTTCTACCTCTTGACTGACCCTTACGCTCCTCTTGTGGCTCTGTATGCTATGCCTCCTGCTTCTAGGGATCTATGAGTATAATAAACTTCTTAATTCATGATAGTCATTTCTATGTCTGCATGCTTTATGATACCTGATTAAAACAAATCCTAAATACCTTTAAAACACTGGCTTTACTCCAAAGACACTACCCACCTTCCCCTTCTCTAAAAGGAGAATGAGCAGAGAAAGAAGAGAGCTATAGGTATGGGCTGTCATCAGCCTTATGATAAATGGTGGCTTTCCCCCTCTCCTCTCCAAAGTCAAATAATCTCTTACAGTAATGATGGGGGCTTGCAGAAAGTGGGATTGGCACTCCATTCTCCAGTTGGAGATCTTTGTCCTTAATGGACTTGATAAGCTGCACATGTATCTAAACAGAGACCTGGAGGCAAATGTAGGAGGGGGTCGTGGAGCAGCCTGAAGTCCACTGCTGGGCATGGCCAGAATACAGAAGTTTCCCATGGGTCAAGCGGACACTGGAATGTAGCTGGGCTTAAGCCATCTTTCCGGTACCCCACCAAGAGGGCTGCCTGCCAGGCGAGCGCACTTTAATAATGAAGCTGAAGGATGAAGAACATCAGTCCAGAGCCAGAATCCCTATATCAGGGAATTAGGCAATGGGGAGGCCCCACAGGGTGTTTTAAAGAATTCAAGCAGCAACCCCAAGAAAGCTGGCCTTTGGACATTGGCCACACCACACAGAGTTCATAACTGGTGAATCAGTATTAGCCAGAGAAGCCACAGCAGCAGCCTATAGAGAGGACTGTAAATGTTCCCAGTGAATAAAAATGAGGGGTAAAAAGGGTGGTAGGGAGGGGTTGGAGGAGTTTAAAGACTAGGGGTCGGGGGGAGGGCAGGCAGCAAAATAGGAGTTTCTGGGAGCCTTTTATTTCTTGATCTGGTTTATACACATTTGTTAGAAAAAGCTCAATAAACATTATAATTTGTGCACATTTCTAGATGTATGTTATACTCTAATTTAAAATATATTTTCAAAGAAAACATAGGACACCCAGAATAATCACCTGGCCTAAGTATAAGTCCTCTACGGCCCTCTTCTTCATCCATGTTGTGTTGATTCTCCATACCCTTTGTCTTTCTCCTTTCTCCTTTAGTATCTCTAACAACCCCCTCAAAGGCAAAACTCAGGCATTGTTTCCTCTAATCCTTTTGGGTGCTTCTTTCTTCAGCTTTGGGGATGTTTCTTCACATACCTAAACTGCTCAGTTCTTATCTAACACTCAAGGCGGACCCTCTGCAGATCTCTCCTCTTTAGTATATGTGCCCTGTGGCACCCTGCTGCATGGGTGTTCCTGCACTCCCACCTCTGACTTTTCAACTCTGAGAGGCCAGCAGCATTGCCTGGTCCCCCTCCCTATGCAGCAAACTCTCTTCACACAGTAATCGATAGTCAGAGGGCTCACCTCATTTGTTTCCCTACTACTCAGGATCCCTGGCTTATGCCACCCAATTTCCAATGTCTGAAAACCATTGTTTTATATATTTTGCCTGATTTTTAGTTGTTTCTGTTGGAAGAGTAAACCTGGTATGCATTATTGCATCATGGTCAAAGCAAAAGTCCCTGGATTTATGGTTAACCAACCCGTATCTAATTCAACAGAATTTTGTAATTGAATTGACTTTATCAAATTTTTACAAAGCTTCTAATATGGTTTTCATAACATCAACAACCCTTCATGTTCAAATTTTATTGCCAAAGTACCAATGACACAATCAAGTGGGAGAGTAAGCACAATTGACTCTTGGGGAGCACACACTGGTAGGAGCAGAAGTGTGCAGGTGGTACCTCAGCTCGCCAGTGTTCCACTTGCATTGTCACTGTGACTTTCAGAGAGAACAGAGTATATTTGTTTTTCCCAGGAGTCTCCTGGAATTAGATCATTTTTGTGCATGTTCTGTTTGAATTACCTGAGGAACATTCATATGGAGATGTTCAGTTTTCTATCCAAGAGAGATGTCTGGGTTGGAGACATTAACTTGGGTAGTCTTAAGCATATAGAAGATAGTTGAAGCTGAGTATGGGGGCAGCAGAGACTATGGAGAGTGTGGAGAACAAAGAAAGATGACAAAAGTAGAGTCCATGGAGCCTTAACACTAAGAGACAGGTAGAAGAGACATCATAAGCAAAAGAATCACTACTAGTGGCTCCTGAGTCTAAGTTATAACAACTAAGAGGGTAGGCAAGCCATAGGGCAGTCAATGAAAAGTCGATATTAATCAATTTCTGTGATAAAACAAACAAGTTAGAAATATGCTGACTCAACAACTTACAATCAACACAAAGAGTGCCTTAATAAAAGCACAGGGCACTGTCAAGTTGGCTCTCAACATCAGTACTAAAGTGTTTAAATAAATACTCTGTGTTTGGTAAAGGTCATCCTTGCTCTTTATTTTGGACAAATATAAAGCTCCCACTATAAAATGAACAGAGAAAAATCTCTAAATGTAACAAAAATATCTAACAATTTAAAAGAAAGTAATTGGTAAGTTAAAAGCACGTGTTATTCCAGGAAATAATCGAAAAAAAAAAACTTCAGGAAAATCTCTAGTTTGTCTTCTCAGTGAGATTCAAGAGCGTATTGCATATATAAAAACTAGAGGAAAAACAAAAAATTCTTAAATCAAGAAAAAATATTTGAAGATAAAAAATATAAACATCAAATTTTAAAACACAGTGGAAGTAATGAACAACAAATTACATTATGAAGAAAACTAATCGTGGAATTAAAACCAGCTCAAAAAAATCCTCCTAAGACTTAAAGAAAAGAATGAAGAGAAGTTTTAGTTAATGTACTAAGGAAAAAAAGTATGAATTTGGAAAGGTGTACAAATTATCATAAATTGAAGATCACATAATAGTCTTCCCAGAAAATCTAAAAGCAACACTAAAAAATGATTTAACAATAAGATGTTACAATAAGCTGGCTATTTAAAAAGTGGTTTAAAATAAAAAACTGAAAAACATGAAAAGGCAATTTAAAACCCATAAAAGTTAAATTAACAGTAAACAAAAAATTTTATCATCTTACTTACCAAGTAAGTGCTTATTAAAACAATGATATAGTGTTTATTACTTAGCAAATTAGCAAAATTTTAAATAACTTATCAGTTCTTGTCAAGTATAGAGGGAAATTAGCCTTCTCACAGATTGGTGGTGGGAAGATGAATCCATGCAACTTGTAAGCCATTAGGCAATATGTTATGTGTGTTTAGAATTTTTGAATACATTTGATCCAACAATCCTACTTCCAGAATTTTATGTTAAGGAAATAATCATAATCATGTACAAATATATAGCTACAATGACTGTCATCATGGTACCATGACATTGGTAATAATACTAATTTATTAGAAACAACTTAAATTTTATAACAATAAAGCATTCATCAAATAAATTATGTTATTTCTATATGATGGAATAATATTTACCCATTATGATATAGTAGGAAAAAAATTAATAAAAGAAAAAATTTATAATAAAGTATGTGAAAATGACTTTTAAAAAACTATTTTAGATTATTTCATTATCTCTAGAGATAATAAAATAAAGACAACTTGAGATAGTTGTCTCTATCTCTATGTCTTTATATATCTCCTGGAATTGTGTATTCCAGAATGTTAAAGTCTTAATGGTGGAATCATGAGTGACTCAATTTTTTAATTTCTCCCTTTTGCGTTTTTTAAAAATTCTAAAATTAACATTAAGTAACTTTTGTGGGTTTTTAAAAACTATTTTAATACTTTTCCCTGAAGTTTCTCTCACAATCGCATTTTTAAATTGGGATTACAGATGTCACAGAATTTTGGACACAGGATAAGGATTTAGTTCACCTCTAATTTAAAAGATTGTACACATGTTTGAATTTTATATATGCAGACTCATGAAGAGATAAAGGACTCTCAAAGATGACAGAATGAAAACATACATCTCAATGCAGATTTGAACTTACAGACTTATGAGAAGCACCAAAAATATGACTATAGATAAGAGGTTATTAAAGTCAGAAAAAAAAAGAACTTTTAAAACCTTGTTTTGTTTTGTTTTGTTTTCTATTTAAATATTGGTTGACTAAGTAAGCTGCTAGATAAAGTCCCTGAGCAGAGGAAATTTCCTATACTTTTATAGCAGATGAAAACATTTACAGAGCTTGACTGAATCCAGGCCTGGGAAAAACATTCATTTCTCTGCATTTCTCCTGTGTTCTCTACCCACCCTGCCCCACACTCACTCTCATTTCTTCTGGAAACCACATAAATTAGATTATCTTATCTCGTACACTGCTGGGCATAAGTGGAGGAGGATACTGAGAGCCAACTTGTTCTGTACAGCTAGTTCAAAATTATACTGAATGTCTGTCAGGAGAAAGATCTGTTTAATTGCTTGCCTTTCCCCTTCTCATTAGAGTTTGCACCTTTTTTTGCTAAAAGACTTGGATTTTATTCATGCAAGGCAACCTCTACCTATCTCTTGCATACCTGGGGCCCAGCAGTGTTCCCCATCAGTTAACTTGTGTTAGCCAGGACTGGAGGAGGACACAGGGCATCATTGCAGAAAGCCACCACAAAGTCACTGGCAATGGATTTTACAAAGCATTGAGCACATACTCAGAGACAGCATCTTTTAGCTTTGTTAGTATTCTCTGGGTTTGCATCTGTATTAACTGGATGTAGTTAATTTATTTACCTTGTGAAGGTAGTTAGTTTATTTACTTTGTAAACAGGAGTTTAAGATGACTCCAGATGGGCCATTGGAAATTATTAAAGTGATTGGTTCTGGAGAAAAACCCAGATCTAGTTTGGGCTTCATGCCAAGAGCCCAGAATTCGGGGTCTAAAATCTGTTACATCGTAGTGTGATTGTACAGACAGATGGAATGTGGTAAAAACAAATCAGCAAACCCCCAGTTCCTAGAGATTGGGAAGAGAATAAATAGTCTTCCCTTTACTAAATTCTTGTCATCCCATAATAGCACAGCATAACCTTAATTTTCTTTTGCATTTCGCATAATAATTCTTCTTGTGAAGAGTGAATTCAAATGGGCACTGAATGTACCCATTGGACCTGTCAGCAGGTTTGTATGTGTTCTGCACAGAGTAGAGGAAAGGAAACTTTCTGAGCAAGGAGTCAGACTACTCTCCTCCATCAGTGTCCAGATAAAGCCAAACAGACTCTCAAACACTTGGCTTCTGCGCAAGGGCCATGTTCAAGCTCGCTCCTCAGGAGTGCAGACAGACACAAGCAGCAAGCTTCCTGGATCCAAGAATGGCCCCTTTCCACCAACGTCAAACACATTTCACAGCTGACCTGCCAAGAATGTGGATCCTGCTTCAAGACACAGCCTGAGACAGCACACAGCAGCCAAAAGAGGGAATCTCCATTTAGACTGCATTCTAGTATATCCCCTACAGATAGACAGTGTGTATATGGACTGGCAAGGATCCCAGCCCTTGGCCTCTAGCTAAAGTTCAGGATTACTTCAGAAGTAGATGGAAGAGATAAAGTCACTCCTCCAAATATGCTGTTTTCCATGGGGATTTGTAAAGTGCAGTTGAAGGAGGTTCTTAGGTCAATCCTTTTAGGAGCAGTGTGACCAGGATAGGTCCCGTGTAACCAAATATGCACCATAAAGAGTGCAGAGACACACAGGCTATGAAAATACCCCTGGATTTAGTGTGTTTAAACTTTTCTCTGACTATCTGTATGCTTGGTGAAAAGTAAGGGAGTGTGGCATAGGGAAAGAGCGTTATACGAGGAGTAAAGAACTTTAGATTCAAAGTCCCAGTGTCACCATTGATTTTTTATGTGCTTGGAAAATTCATTTTGCTTTGCTTAACTAACCTCAGTTTTCGTATCCTTAAAACAAAGGGAGTAGGAGATAGCCTTGAAATAGAAGTCCCACACAGACATGATATTCTATGATTTTTTTCCTGCCCTAAATATCCAAAATTACCTATGCTCATTAGTATAGTGGTGCAAAATGGCACTAATTCTCAAGCTGGTGGGAAAAATTTCATGGATGGCATAACCAAATCTTGTGTGATAGTTAGCAAAATATAGCTTGGGTGGTAGAGGGTGGGTTTAGAAAGCATATTCTGCTCTTTCTCCAGAGTGCTAGGTTCCCCATCCATTATCAGACTAGAATGCCTGCCAAAAAGAGCTACTAAGAGAAGTGAGGATAAACTAGTCTTAAGCGTTAATGGCTTACCATCTTCTAGACCTAATCTAAACACCCAAGTGTTCTTAGACTCTAGTGTTCTTTGCTCCAATAAAGTCTCTAACTCATGGCTTCAAGATATATACTTTACCAATTACCAATTCATGGGCTTTTCTGCATTAGATTTGCCAAATTTGGAATGGCCTACCATTTCCTCCACAAATGACACAACATAAATAGCATGCCTGTTCATGAGAAGAAAATGCACATTTGTATTAAAAATCAGAAAAGAAAGGTGTCAAATATATAACAATAGAAAATACTAGGCAAAGTACTATCTAAGCAATTTCAAAATCACAATGAAATAGATCATTTTACTTTTAATTACCCAAAATTCTGGCATTAGAAGATGTTAAAGACCTTGATAGACAAGTAATCAGAAAAATTTTTGAAAATTTTTCTCAAAAACTCACCTCCAAAAAGACTTTAGGCGCAAATGGTTTTACTAGTAGATTCTTTAGAATTTTCATTGAAAAGAGAAAAACAATTGTCTAAACCATTCCAGAGAATGGGGGTAGAAATTACAAATCAGGCAATGATTTAATTTCAAAGGTAGAGAAGACAAAGGGAAGATAGCTAGCAACTTTGCAGTGGAGGACCAGGCAAACATGCCTAACCAAGTGATGAAGGTTCATGTCTCCAGTGATGTCATGTACTTTACACTTCACCTCTACAGTTTTCTTTCCAAAAACCAGATCAAATAATGAGAAAACCATCAGACAAACCCCTACAAGATACTCAGCCAGTACTCTTCAAGATACTCTTCAAGATACCGAGTATCTACAAGATACTCAGACAGTACTCTTCAAAACTCTCAAAGTCATTAAAAAAGAGGAGTAACTGAGAAATTACCACAGATCATAGAAGCCTGAGGAGACATGAAAACTGAATGCAGTGTGGTACCCTGAGCTGGATCCTGAAATAGAGAGCATTAATGGAAAAATAGCTGAAATCCAGATAAAGTCTGGAGTTTATTTAATAGTAATGCTTGTTAGTTTTGACAAATTTACCATGGTAATTCAAGAAGCCGGGTTAGGGGAAAACGGAGACTCTCTATCATTTTCATATCTGTTATTCAAATCTAAAATTATTCCAAAATTAAAAGTGTAAATAAAATTTTAAAGGAAAAATGTTTACAATAATATCAATAGACACAAGGGAGATTTAGGGCAAAAAATTTATAAAGCCTGTGGCTTAGCTGCTCATGAGATCTGCAAGGTGTGACTATGCTCTAAGAAATTCTGATCCATGACTTAAAAGGTAGCAAACAAAGATGAAGGTGTGAAGCACTAGACATCTACTGAGGGATAAGAGGATACAAGCAGCATTTAGATTTCTCCTATTAAAGAATCAAAAGTTACAGACCAAAATCAGTTCTAATTTAAGAATCCAACACTTAAATACTTTTAATGAGTGTTTTATTTTTTCTGTTTCTTTCTCTACAAATTTTCATCAAGGCAAATCCCATATTCTTCTATGAAAAGCATAGAATTTCTGACACTCTCATACCAAAAATAACATCTTACTTGCCCCCAGGTCAAGGACGCAGTATCCTTAATACCTCTACTGACCTCAAGGGCACCTCTGATACATTCCCTAGATATAATTGCTTACCTTTTCACTCCCATACACATACCTAGTTGAGGAAGCCCTCTTTAATGTAGCTCACTTTATCCTCTGTGCTAGCCATCTGATCCCATTAATTATAGGCAATTCATTTTCACCACAATTTGTAGTCATTAAGAGCTACCTAGTTGCTCAATTTCTGCCTGAAATGCACATTTTGATTCAATATGCATATTCAACACTCAAGAAAAAATATGAAAGACTTTAAAGTAAGCAAAAAAGTTTCATGAGTGTCCTTTCAATCAAACACTATGCAATCTTTCTGGGTTACCTGATTCTACCAGGATCTGTGTCTTTCATTGTCATGAACTATTTTATCATTCTATAAGCAATGCAAATGATTCTTGACCATAGAAATACAAATGAATTTTGTTTGCTAAAGGTGCAGTTGATTATTTTCTATGGATAATGATTGGTTTTGTATCTGTTAGAAAATTTACTTTAGTATTTCTCATGGTTTCTGTATGTGTGTGCCCTTTGAATCCTCCTTTGAACTGATTTTATTCTCTTACTGGTTCCTTCATTAATTAATGAGTTAGATAAAACCATTGTACATATTCATTTTATATTTCTATGATAGTTGTGAATTCTTCCTTTTTTAAAAAATTTTTTGTCTTTTAACACAGCTTATGATCCACAGACAAATGATCAAGAGTACATAACTTGGTGTTTGAAGAATGCTTATCTTGCTGTAAATAGCTGTACATGTCGAGGAGCTGAATTCTTCACATTGAAGTCTCAGTTTCAGCAAAGATCCTCAAAAACATGTGAAATCATCAAATATAAAGAAACCACATAAGTTTTAATAACAAGGACTTCAACAGTAACAAGCGTGGACCAAAATCCACAGAGATCTTGCCAACAGTACTCTGTACAAGGCCTTGGAAGCTTTGGAAGGCCCTGAGGTAATGGCGGAGAAAAAGCAAGAGGTGAGGGGGCCTCCGTTCAGTCTGAGATGAATTTCTTGCCACAAATATAGGCAGAGGCCCATTGCTGATTTTCATTTGAATCAGTGGAATGTACTCATACCTGCTATATTGGTTCTAGGGAAGTAAATGGAAAAGGTTCATGCTATTGGTGAATATACAGATTTTTAATACACTCCTCCTTGAAGGCCTGGGGACTTTTCAACCTGACTCTAAGTCAGAAGCTCCAACCTTACTTTGCTTTGTCCTGTGACCCCGTAGATAGACTCTGGTTTGACTTTCCATCCAATTTTTCTTTCATAAGGGGTAATGATAGCATCTGTACACAGCCTTACGCATTTCAGATGAGGCTGCTTGTTTTATTAACAAAATCCTTCACAATCCTTTGTTGACTATTTGCCCACATTAACAAAGGGCCACAAGCTCTGAACACAATGAACAATGACCTCGGCGTTCTTTAACTGAAGTGTAACTTGAAGCACCAGTCCGATCATTCTAGGTTTGCAATTTGATATTTAGCCCTAAAGGAATTACAGTGTACTCACCTGTGTTAAACCTAGCTTTTCCTATTGTAGTTTATTCTCATTCAGTTTGCACTTATCTACCTGAAAGAGATGAGTTCCATATCAAAATGTAATCTCTGTGCATTTTCTCATCACAGCAGTTCAAGATGCTTCATAAGATTTGTTTTATGACTTATGCCCTGAACTCCCCTGCAATGAATAGTATTTATCCCTTCCCTTCATATCTACAATTTGTTCCCTTATCTCTCATAAAACAATCCTCTGTTGACTCTAAAAATTTCAAAGCTTATTTGAATGTCAAATTAGATATTTATAAGTGCTTTTTGAGATATAACTTACATTTACACACAAAAAAGCTTAAGTATCAGTCAGATTATAACATGCCTTTTACTGTTTTAGAAAATTCTTATAAATTTTATGATGTCTTCTTTGGGTTTTGGGTTCATTTAAGAGAAGTTATACAATTCCTCATTATAGGATCTATGAGCTACCTGGGCTATCACCCTAACTGGGATGTCGTTAGCGCTCAGGTCCCCAGGTCACTTCAATACGACTCATGCTATCCTTACACTGAAACCCAGCGCTGCACCAGTAATAACAGAATGAAGAGGACAGACATTTTTCCATTTAGTGTTCCATTTAATCTCTGGGCAACATCTAGACTTTGAAGTGGCTGTCATATGACCTAGAGACTTAGTCATATTCTTTGCCCATTTGACTTAAAAAATGAGAAGTAGCATAATGTAGAACTTAAGATCACAGATTCTGTAGCATGGATTCAAATTCTGCCCCCACCACTTAATAGCCATTTGATCCTTACCTAACCTATTATTCTTAACTCCTCTGAGCCTCAGCTTTCTCCTCTGTAAAATGGGGCTAACAATAGTACCAACCTCACAGAATTTCTCAGAGAATTAAATGAGTTAATACATGTAAAACTCTAAATCCGAGCTGACACTTAGTTAACTCTTTAATAAAAGATTAAAAATTCTGATACGAATGGTTATACTAATGTAGGGAAGAGGCAAGAGAATTAAAATGTTAATCAAGCCACATTCAGAGACTGCAATATGCTGATCAGCCCTGCAGCCAGGTCAAGAGGACACCTGCAGAACAAAGGAAGATTTCTTCTGGGATTGCTAAGGACTCATTCCCCTACACCTGTGAAGGGGAAACAGTCCCCAACAGAGTCATTCCCTATGGCTAAAACCATGCATAACCTGTGGATTAAATGCTGGGAACTGCCAGCAGTCCTTTTACTCTACATATTCTTACCTTTTCACACTATATACTCTTCCCCTTCCTCACTGAATGTCCATATCAAAGGAAATGGGGCTAAAGAATGACATGTAAACTAAACACTCAGGATCCCTCTCAGTGTCTTTACTCTGTCTCTTTCTCACTGTCCCTCTCACTGTCCCTCTCACCCTCTGCCTCCGAGAGGAGACCATAGTCTGTTTGTGGAGTGTTACCCCTTTTATAATAAACCTTCCTTTTGACTCTAACTTTAGTGTGTATGTTGAATTCTTTTCACGCTCTCCACTAAAGAGTCCTCTTCTCTCTGTGCAGGGCTTGGTCTCCTCCCACCACCTAGGGGAAATTTGCCCTGTTCTGCATCACTACTATCTAACATCTCTAACTTTTTTATTTGAATTAATTTTCTCCTAACAGAGACAGGTCAACTCAGCAGGGAGAAATCTTCTCCCTGACCGTGTCCTCTAAGACACAGAAACAGATAAATTAATTTTTTCTCACTCAGTGGTATAGCTAAGACATTTTCACTCAGTTGTGTAGTTAAAACAGTATATGACTTATGTGTACACCTTTCGATTAGTTGTTTTGAGCAGAAACTTATTGGTAATTTTTTTTCAGCAAGTCTTACATTGAAGAGAGCAAAATTTAACCCAAACTGACTTAGATACTCAGTGTCCACATCAAACTTCAGGGGGCCAATTATCCCTCAGAAATGTCTTCATATTTTTTCCCATGACTGCAATTTTTTCAACTGTTTTCCAGTTAATAACATTTCCAACTAGTGTTCCCAGATCTACCAAAAGAATCTTCCACAATTATCACATTCTTCTTTCAGGAACTCAGTGTCTCCCTGACCATGCACATCAATTTCGAACTCCTTGCTAGCACTCAAAGCTGTTGCTCCATCAGCCTCTCCACCCTCTTCAAATTCTTCGCTCGTTCCTCCTCTCCTCAGTTACTCCTCTCCAGCCAACTTCTCTGCTCACCCAACACTAGGATGCTTTTTGTGATGTCCTTAATCTCCAGCTCACCTCTTTCATCTCTTCCTATCCTTTTGTTCTTCATCTTAAAACCAAACCAAACACAGACAGCTCTCCCAAAAAGACAGTGGGCAAGAGGTAGGCTGCAGAAACAGTGGTTAAAAATAATAAAATTTAAAAATACAAAACTCCCTTTTTTTTCTCTTCTCTACTCACAACACTTTGACACCAGATGTATGGGGGATTTCCCCTTACTAACCAATTCTCCCACTCTCCAAACACCAACTGGGTGTCCAACAATCCAATTCAATTCTGACACTAACTTCCCAGAGTCAGTGTGGACCCCACAGTTTAAGGGCTCAGTCCCACAAAACTGTCCTCACTTTGGATGCTAGTCACAAGTCCCACCTATACTTCTGACCAACCAGATATTTATCAGGGTGCCCAGGATCCCCTTCTCAGATTCAATAACTTGCTGTAATGGCTCACAGAACTCAGAGAAATACTCACTTACACTTGTAAAAATGAACAAACAGATGAAAATGTCCATGGGGTGAGGTCTGGAAGAGTCCTGAGCACAGGAGTTTCTATCCCCATAAAGTTGGTGCACAGCACATGAATGTGTTCACCAACCCAGAAGCTCTTTAGATCCTTTCATTTAGAAGAATTTTTTATGGAGGTTTTATCATATAATAATGATCGATTATTAACTCTCTTTTATCACTGAAGGATGGGGGCTAGGGCTGAAACATCCAAGTTTCTAATCATGGCTTGGTCTTTCTGGTGACCCTGTCCCCATCCTGAAGATATCCAGTATCCCACCAGAAGATGCCTCATTAGAAGAAAAGACACTCCAAGGAAATTACAAAGGATTTAAGGGCCCTGTGTTGAGAACCAGGGTCAAAGACTAAATATTAGGATAAAAATGCTTAGGAAATTATAAGGGTTTTAGGAGCTCTGTGTCAGGAACTGGAGGCAGAGACCAAATATATATATTTCTTCCTTGTCACAGATGGTCAGCAGATAGGCCGGGCTTCAGTGTAAGTGATGAAAGAGTGAAGCAGCAAGATCCAGTCCACACAGTAAGGGTAAACATCCTGAGATCAGGGGCCAGGAGGGAGAAAAAGGTGCTTTAACATTAACCTGCAAAGTGCAAAGGAACTCTTCTTCTCCTTTCTACAGGAGGATGTTCTGGTTGAGAACCAGGTGATAGGTCCATGCACTGGGGTCAAGAGTCTACTTTAGATGGAAGAGCTCTAATAATCCAAGAAGATACCCCTATTACCCACTAATTGTTCCTTTTCTGTGTGCACAAGCACCTCACTTCCTTTGTTAGTTCATTTTATCATACAGGGATACATTGTATTTTTTCCTTCACCTGGCTATGGTTTATTTTTTAAAAAGACTATTTTTGTTTATTTGGCTGTATCAGTGAGAAATTCATTTAGCTGCAAGTGATAGAAAATGTGATTATCATGGCCTAAAGAAAAGTTAATTTTCCTCACTTAACAAGACGTCCAGAGGTAGGTGATCTGGTAGAGCTACTTGAATATACCTTTAAGTACTTGGGTTCTTTCTTTCTTTTTTATCACTCTTAGCATGCTGGCCTACGTCCTCATGCTATAACCTCAGGGTCACAAAATGGTTGCTGTACCTCCAAGCGTAATAACTATGTTCTAGGTCAAAACGTCATTCTCTCTCTTCTTTTTAATCAAGAAAAGAAGAGATTTCCAGATGTCTCAGCAAGAAGGTATCTATTTGTGTCCCATTAGTCAGAATGCTAGATCATGGCCATTCTTAGACCAATTTAATTGCTAGCCAAAAATAGTGAGAGGATCATGACTATTTTTGAGATGCAGGACAAGGCTCCCCAGTCATAACTCCAACCAGTTTTGCCAAACAATGACTCTGACCTTAACTTCTAGGGATAGGAACCTGCCCTTTCTGGGATCAAAGTATCCCCACAGCTATTATTCACTTACTAAATGTCAGACATTATTCTTAAGCAGTTCCATGAATTCTCATTTAATCTTCACAACAACCCTATGAAATCACTACCATTATTAATCCTATTTTACAGAGGAAGAAATGGAGGTACCGAAAAACGAAGTAGCATCTCAAGATTACACAACTACTGGGAGACAGAACTAAGAACAGGACCCAAGCAAACTGACCATAGAGGCAATGTTCTAGCTACTACATCCCATCACTGCTCATCTCTTTCCTATGTCAAAAGGGGATCAGAAAAGCTGGTTGAATGAATGAATAATTGATTAACAAATGCACTTTTCCCAGAAGAAGCCGTAACCTGCTCAGGGCTTCCCATGCTGTTTGGAATCACAGTGCTCCATCCATCTTCCTAAGGGGGTCAGGGTGTTATTACATGTTCAGAATTTATGTACATTCATTCTGCTCTGAGAGAGAATAGAAAAAAAATCCATTTTTTTTCTGGGTTTTCTGTATAACACAAAATAAGAAAAAGAAGTCTACAGAAGTCTGAGCTTTATTAGCAGACTGTACAGTAAAACAACTGTACATACATGTGAGTTTGGGGCAAAAAAATGAACAAAATTCAAATCACATTTGGACTTCAGCTAAATCCTTGAAAATTCTAGTAGCATGTCCTGAGCCCCATTGGAAAAGGAGAAGAGAGGGGACCCAGGGTCATTATAGATCAGAGACCTGAGGTATAGATACTGGCCCATTATGGGATAAAGTCAAAAGCTCCTTATGCAAGATGTCAGACTTCCAAAGGACAATTGAGCAATTCTGCCAAACATCTTAATATTTTGTCTACCCAGTGCAAGCATCTAGACTGTGAATAAGTGACTAAATTGTTCTGGTTTTATATCGAGATTTGGCACTCTGCAGATGTAGCTATATTCCTAAGAACTCCCAGAAAGTACTCAGACTCTGCCTCTGAGGAAAGACCCAGGACAAGCCTACCCAGCCATAATTCAGTTTAATAAATATTTTCAATGTGGATTTCTTTTTTTGTAAGATTGCCAGGTTCAGCAAATGTAAATGTATTATGGCTGGTGCAATTCAAATTTCACATAAATCGTGAATATACTTAGTATAAGTATATCCCAAAACACATATTTGGGATATACTTATACTAAACATTTATTAAACATTTATCAGTAATTCAAATTGAACTGGGTGTCCTATATTTTATCTGACAGCTTTAATCTTCTGGGAGACATAAACCCAGTTATGTTTATGTCTCTGTGCTCTATCCTCAGATATAAAGGTAGGACAGAGACTCTCTTTACCTTGTGTTCTCAGCCAAATACAAGTGAGAAGTACACTTTGAGTGACTGTCAGGGGACCAGGATTTTTGTCCCAGTCCTGATACTAATTCTGTATAAGCTTAGACAAATGGCTTCCATTTCCTCATTTGTAAGATGGAGGCTGAAATTCTGAAAGCACTCGATTCTTCTATCACGTTCCTCTGAACCATGCACCAGGCTAACCACTGACATGCATGGCCACATTTACTTTTCAGGACAGCCCTAACACAGTTCACAGCTTTGACAGATAAGGAGCCTAAAAGGTCAGTGAGGTCTCAGGGTCCAGCCACTTTTAACAGTGATGCTATAATTTGCCCTAATATTCTCTGAACACAGAAATCCAGATGCATGCAGCTAAGATGGTCTAAATTCCAGTCGGTGTAAATAATTTTCTACATGAAGATGAAAGAATGAAGGCATTAGGGAAGGAGGCCAGTTCCCCTGTCTGAGAACAGGCCACCTGGCCCTGGGCTGGGGAAGCCAGCAACTTCCCAAGCCTGCTGGAGAGGAGGGAGGTGCCAAGCTGTCGAAAGGGCCAGACCACACAGCAGGCACTCTCCCTCATACTGGAAGTGTTGGAGGGGCTTTCATCGTCTCTGTTGCTTCCTCCCCATTCCTTTTCACCAACCCAAGCCTGTGCCTCTTCATGTCTTCCCTTCTCTCTTTCTGGCTTCTTGGAGCTGCTAGAACAAAGTGTTAAGAACATCCTCTCACTGACTCCTCAGTTGCCAGGAACACCTAGTATTTAAAGAGTACTTAGAGTTTGTACAACTCAGATTTCAATTCTCACAATGGTCTTAACTGTGAGGTTCATTGGGTACCCTCTTCATTTCAAATATGTACAAGGAATATAGTGAGAAAGTGGCAAAGCCACAGCTCCCAACCAAGTATTCAGAATCTATGTCCAGAGCTCTACCTACTATACCTTATGTCTGGTAACTCTTCTGCATGACAAGCTATGTCTTGAGTACATGACAACATTCAGTGCCAGTGCCTGACATCTATGCAGGCAAATGACCACACACAACAAGAAGCCATTAAAACAGAATAGTAAATATAAAATGACCATTACCTGGAGCACACCTCAGCAGCTGGGCTAGGGAGGGGTGCTGCTTGGTGGTGTTTTACAAGGATCTGGATGGGAGCAAAGCAGACTGTGGTTTGGCTTGCTTTCACATTCAGGCAAAGTGAGAACCAGCTGCAACAAACTGAGTGGAGACGGCTGTTAGAATTACACTCACTCTAGGCAACTGGTTTTCTAAAAATAATTTTAACTTTTTGCAGTCCAACTGGAGGCAGAAAAATACTCAATTATTCAAGTCCTACAATTTTTGTTGGAAAAGGAGGGAATGGGGAGAATTATTAACTCCAGGAAGCAGATTGCAAATTCCAGCACAGAACCCATTGTGTATGTTAAGTAAAAATGACAACGGCATTACCTCCTCAGATCTACCAGTTAAAACTGCATCCCCTCATTTAGGGAAGGAGCCTCTGAGGTTGGCCAGCAGAGCTGAGAAGTGCTCTGCCCTCTGATAAAGAAGTGCAGGAAGTTTTGATGAAGGTGGTCCACCTCTGAGGTTGGAGATAACTGTGAGAGTTAAGCTGGGAGGAGCCAGCTATTCTGGGAGTCAGATAACGACAGTATTTTCAATTTTTGTTTAGTGTGGGCAGAAGCTAGTCTTCAGGTTTGAAAGTCATCACAGTTACTCATTGTTTATTACTCAATTATATTTCATCAAGGCTTAGAATTCTATTATTTTCATTTAAAACCCCATTAGGAATGGGGAAAGTATTTTTTCTCTGTCTTTCTTTCATGCGGAGTAGACACTAAACTTCACTGAGCATGTTCTGTATGTCAGCTACAAGGAGGCAACCTCACCTATATTTGTAAAATATATACTATTTTATCCTTTTGACATCCTCCTAACAATAAAGTAGCAAGTGCTGGAGTGGTACACAACCTAATTCATGGTACCTGGTTCTTGAAGGAAAGAGAAAACATGGGTTGTCCAGATGCTGGAAAAAGCAGGATAGAGAATGCTGTTACATGTCACACCTGGACAATGTTTCCAGCAGACCCCAGAAACAGAAGGAAAGTGTGGGAGAACATGAGAGCTTGCAGGCCTGCTGCTTCAGAATGCACAGATAGGTTACTGGTTTGTCAACAGGATGCCTGCTTTAAACTTTAACAAATCACTGCTATGGAAGCAAATAACCTTGTCCCAAAAAGCCTGCATCCTAAAAATATCACTCTAATTCTATATTTTTTTAAATTTCTCCAGCTTAGTTTTCTGTACTGGGTTTATCCCTCCAACCTCAGTGGCCTTATTTTCTGTTCCTAAAATACGTCAAACAAATTGTTGTCTGGGGACAACTGGACACCCAGTTCCCTCAGCCTTGAACACTCTGCTCCAGATATTCCATGGTGGTTAGCCCTCTGAGTATCAGCTTCATTGCTGCCTCCTCAGTGAGACTTCCAGAAGCACCTACATTAAGTTAGCAAAACACCCTTAATCTCTTTCCAACACATTCTCCACTTTTATCTATAGCATGTTTCACTATCTGAAACTTCTCTGGTTATTTATTTTATTGCTTATTTATTGTCTGTCCTTACCCCTCAATTAGAAGGTAACTTCCACTGAAACCAAGAATTCCTTTGTCCTTTTCATTACTATTTTCCCAGCCCCTTGAATGGTGCATGCCACAGGGATGGTGCTTGATAAATAATTAATTCAGTGTTGATTAATGAATGATTTTTCCAATGTTTTTATATTTTTATTTTTTCAATTATAGTTGACATACATATTATGTTTCAGGTGTACAGCACAGTGGTTAGATATTTATATAACTTGTGAAGTGATCACTCCAATAAATCCAGTACCCATCAGACACCAGATATAGTCTTACAATACTACTGATTATATTCCCCATGCTATACTCTACATCCCCATGACTATTTGGTAACTACCAATTTGTGCCTTTTAATTCCCTTCCCTCTTCAATCATCCTTCCACTTCTATCTACTACAATCATGAAAATGCTCTCTGTATGTATGAGCTTGTTTCTGTTGTTTATCTTATTCTCTAGATTCCACATACGACATTTGTCTTTCTCTGTCTAACTTTCTCTGTCTAACTTTCTCTGTCTAACTCAACTCAGAACAATACCCATGTTGTTATAGATGAAATATTTCATTCCTTTTTATATCTGAGTAATATTTCATTGTGTGTGTGTGTATCACAACTTCTTAATTCATCCATTGATGAACCCAGGATGCCTCTATATCCTGGCTATTGTAAATAATGTTGCAAGGAACATATGGATTCACATTTCTCTTCAAAATAATGTTTTGGAGTTCTTTAGATAAATACTAAGAAGTGGAATAACTGGGTCCTTCTTAATCTCTTGTTATAACCCTTAATTTAAAATCTATTTTGTCTGGTATAAGTATTGCTACCCAGCTTTTTTGTTTGTTTGTTTACATTTTCACAAAACACCTTTTTTTTTCATCCCTTTACTTTCAGTCTGTGTGTGTGTCATTGATCTGAAGTCTCTTGTAGGCAGTATATGTAAGGGTCTTCTTTTATTATCCATTATCTTATCTTTTGATTGGAGCATTTAATCCATTTACATTTAAAGTAATTGTTGCTAGATATATAGTTATTGCCATTTTATTGTTCATATTTTTATCTCTTTTTTCTCCTTCTTCTTCTTAATGAAGTCCCTCTAACATTTCCTGTAATACTGGCTTAGCGATGAACTCCTTTAGCTTTTTCTTATCTGGGAAGCTGTGTATCTCCCTTAATTTTAAATGATAGCTTTGCTGGGTAGAGTAATCTTAGTAGTAGGTCCTTGCTTTGCACCCTTTAAATATCTCCTGCCAATCCCTTCTGTCCTGTAAAGATTCTGTTGAGAAATCAGCTGACAGACTGATGGAAGCTCTCTTGTAGGAAACTAACTGCTTTTCTCTTATTGTTTTTAAGATTTTCTCTTTGTCTTTAACCTTTGTCATTTTAATGATAATGTGACTTGGTGTAAACCTCTTTGGCTTCATCTTGTTTGGACTCTCTGAGCTTCCTGGGCTTGTATGTCTACTTCCTTCACCAGGTTAGGGAAGTTTTCAGTCATTATTTCTTGAAATAGGTTTTCAATTTCTTACTCTCTCTTCTCCTTCTGGTATCTGTATGGTGCAATGTTGTTACATTTGATGTTGTCCCACAGGCCCCTTAAACTATTCTCAATTTTCTGGATTTTTCCTTATTGCTGTTCTGATTGAGTGTTTTCTGCTACTTTATCTTCAAAATCACTGATTTGATCCTCCACTTCATCTAACCTATTGTTAATTCTTCCTAAGGTATTCTTCATTTCAGCTATTGTAGTCTTCACTTTTGACTGGTTCTTTTTTGTTTTCTATCTTCACTTTCATGTTTTCTATCTTTTTGTTCTCTCTGAGTTCCTCTACTCTTCCCCTAAGTTCATTGAGCATCCTTATAACCAATGTTTTAAACTCTGCATTTGGTAGATTGCTTGTCTCTATTTTGTTTAGTTCTTTTTCTGAAGCTTTGTTCTGTTCTTTCATGTGAGACACGTTTCTTTGTCTTCCCATTTTGACTGCCTCCCCGTGTTTGTTTCTATGTATTAGAAAGAGTTATTCTGTCTCCTGATCCTAATAGAGTGGCCTTATGTAATAGGTATCCTATGGGGGCCAGTAGTTCAGTCTTCCCTGGTCACCTGAGCCTGGTCACCTGTCCCTTGTATGAGTTGTGTGCACCCCTATTGTAGTTGAGCCTTGGTTGTTGTTTGCTCATCGACAGGAGGAATTGACCCTTGGGCTGATTGGTTGTGATGACTGGCTGTGACCAGTGGAGGAGCTGTTGTGCAGGGGCTGACCCTACAGAGCGGGATTTGCTTTAGCAGGGCTCTAGTGACTGCCTTGTCTGCCCTTTGGGTATGTCATCCTCAAATGTGACCACAAGTGTTGCTCCAGCTCAGACCAAAGCTGGCCACTGGGAGAGTAGGCTGGGGCCTCCTGGAAGGGGCCTTGCTGCAGGCCAAGTTCAGCTGTAGCAGCCCTGTCCGACGTTACCTGGCATGAGCCACCAAGCAATCTGCAGATGGCCTCCACCTGCACTGGGCTTGGAAGTGCCTCAAAGGGCCAAGTTGCAAACCACGACTGGTTCTGCTAATGCCAAGCTTGGGGCTGCTCAGCAAGACGTACACAGCATGCTGAGGCCAGAGGTTACTTGTTTCACTTTTGTGAACCTTTGGGAGATTTTAGGAAAGTCCACAGCATGAGCCAAACAGGCCATTTGTATAAAAAAATCAAATGGAAATGGCTTGGGTGGGCCCACATGTTGAGAGAGGTGGGCTCTCAGGGACTCACCAGAGCGGAGTGACCAGTATAAGCTATGCTGATGGAGACTCAGATATAGTGCCTGCCTGGATCAGCAAGCTGGGCAGGGGAGGGCCCAACATAGGAACAATGCCCTTTGTCAGCACTTCTGTCTGGGAGAAAGTTACCCCTCGAACCCTCACCCTGAATCCAGACAACTCAATGTCTCCCTGTATGGCCCTAATGCCTCTTAAGTTGGAGCTCAGAGTTAGGGAGTCCATCAGTGATAAGTCCACACATGCGCCCCTTAAGAGGAATGTCTGAGACTCCCTAAACCCTCCATCTCACTTAGCTACAACCTCCGCTGCTTTTCACAGCCAGAAGTTTTGGGGACTTCTCTTCCTGTCACTGGAACCCTCAGCTGTGGAACACTTACTCCTCTAGAGGAAATCTCTGCAGTTGAGATATTTCTTCCAATTCTCAACCGCTATACATGGGTATAGCCTTTTTCATGTCTCCGTCCCTCCTAATAGTCTTGAGATGGCCTCTTCTGTGTGTCTCCAGTTGTAGGACTTCTATTCAGCCGGATTCCTGGTGACTCTCAATGATGGCTTTTGTGTAGTTTACTTGTAACTTTGATGTTAATTAATGAATGATTAACTGAATACAAATACCCAGCTCTAAAGAAGGAAGGGAGGAAGGAAGGAAGGAAGGAAGGAAGGAAGGAAGGAAGGAAGGAAGGAAGGAAGGAAGGAAGGAAGGAAGGAAGGAAGGAAGAGTAACTATTTATTTGCACTGAAATGGAGTCTGCAGTTTCATTTTTTGTTTTTGTTTCTGTTTTTAAGTCTCTCAGGTGATTCTATTCTGTAGCCAGCACTGAAAACCCCTGCTCTGAGGTACATAAAACTGACTTAAATATCTGTCTCTTTGGGGGAAGTACTATGGTATATTCTTACCCACTTAGACAGGAAGAAATTAAGCTGTAATGTATTCCTTCCCATTCCCATGAAATCAATCATCAACATAAGCACCCACACTGACAGAGATGAGTTAAACTGATCAGCTAGTTGTCATTTTGGAAAGCAAAGAGCAGCCTTTCATCACCAAAACTCAATGAAGAGACAGGTAAATAGTGATTGGGATTATAGGAAAGAGATGTTTGGATCATGGAGGGGCTACCCTAGAAGACTTGAAATTGAAATAAAGGAAACAAAGTAAGAGCCTTCACAACAAGTAGTAATAATCACAGACATCAAGAGGGGCAGGAAGGAAACTGTCCCTGTGGAATAGAGAGCTGATTCCCTCAGCACAAGTCCAGGAGGAAGATAAGAGTGAGAAAGGTGTAGTTATGTAGGGAAAATTGGATTTTTCCTCACATAGCTGCATGGAAATGCAAGCCAAAATCCAAATTCATGATGTCACATGTCTGCCAATGAATTCTTCTTCCCCTACTCTGTCCAATCCTGACCAAAGATGACCTATTGTTCTGAGCTCTGAAGACACAGGTTAAGAGTAAGTGCTATTTTCTGTTTTATACAGAGTAGAAGCATAGAAACTATTAAAAGGAAAGAGGGCCACTATGACCAAGAATGCCAGTTCTTTTTAGTGCAAATGCATCCTGCCCCAGACATCACTCTCTAGCTCTATCTAACCAAAATCTGTGTCATTCTCCATTTACTCCACCACCTTATTTAATATTACCACGGGCTATTAAACATGGAAAACCCCATTAAATCTTTACCCATTGAGCTTATTTTTCTTTCAGGGACTATGTCTCTTTTCTTGTTATTAATTTTGTCATAAGATAGGCACTTAAATGTATTAAAAAGGAAAAAAAAAGAAAATGTGGGAAATTTCAATGAAAAAAAAACTATTTCAGAACTTCAAAAACACCATATAGGCTGTAGTTAGTATTAGTCTAGATAAGTGAAGTTGTGCTGTGGTAACAAATTAATCTCAAAAATTAGTGGTTTAACCCCACAAAGATTCATTTTGCTTTCATGCTACACATCTAAAGTAGATTGATGGCAGTCTTTGCTCTACTTAACTCTCACAGGGATGCAGGTCACTGGAGGATCAGTACATGGCTTTCAAGATCATTACATCAGGCTGCCATCCTCTTCCATCTTTTAAGGAACCTTGTTATTACACTGGACTCATCTGAGTCATCCAGGTTAAACTTCGCATTTCAGAGTCCTTAATTTAATCACATCTGTAGAATCTCTCTAGCCACGTGAAGTGAACATTCAGAGTTTCCTAGGGTTAAGACTTGAACATTTTGGGAGGTCATTATACTTTATACCACACTCTAAAGTTAGAGCATAATTTTAATTTAAAAAATAATAAAAATAAACCCTAATTCTCTCTCTCTTTGCTCATCTCAGAAGCATAAATCCTGCCTGCTCAGCTTGGAGGGTACCTCCTCTTTAAGAGTGATTCACAGCTAAAATGTTAAAAATGTACAGTGAACATGTTGAAAGAAGTCACACTGAAGCTCCCTGTTAGTGTACAAACTGTTTTTTAAGAATTTAGGGGATGATATTTACATTTTATCGTATTAACATACATGCAATTCAAATTCACATTCATAGGGAGTGGATTCTTGGGATTATTCCATCCCAGAAAAAAATAACAATGTATTATTTCCTTATATAGTTCCAGGAACTGGAGTTTTATACTGCTCATTGTTTTCTCCGGTGGTAGGAAAAACTCTCAAGGTCAAGAAACTTCATCTTAAATCTCATATTTTCTTCTTTACTTACAATAAAGTCATAAAACAGGCACTTATGCATAAATATCTTTCATACATGTGAAAATTATTCCTAGAATCACAAAACTTAGGGCTGAAAGCAACTGTTTTGATCATAGAGTTAATCTTCTTCTCTTTCCAAATGAGCAAACAGAGGCCCAGAAAAAGAAAGGGTCTTCCTCAAAATCAAGTTTCTATGCCACTTGTTTGCCTTTACACTCCTTTCTTCAAGAAGATATAATCCTAATTTTTTTTTCGTATTTCTCCCACCATTCTTGCCTTCATCCTTTTTATCATTTTTTTCTAGCTTTCCTTGACCTCTTCAAAAAGGTTGAGTCTTCTACGTGGGCTAACAACATTAGTTGTGGCCTGGCCATCAGAGCATCTTCTGCACACAGCTGTGGAAATTCTTCTATCCCAGACCACATTTTTTGGCAAGTCTGTGAGAAGTAGAAGCTGAACATGTAAGGTGAACATGTCTTTCCCTCTCATCCAGCACACACAGTCTAAGGGTGAGCCAGGAGACATTGATTTTTTTTTGTTTGTATGCACCTCTGTGGTAAACTGTAAAAATCAAAATGTTTGTCTGTGGAAGTGAGAATGACACTGCACTAGGTCTGTGGTACCTGAGGCCAGGAAGACCATGAGGGGATCAGGTCCATGGAGTCACAACACAAGAAGTTGACACATGTATATTTGAAGCAACTGGAAGTCTGCTGCAAAGGTACATGGGAATTTTCACATCAGTGTGAAATCCCTCCTGCTTAGTCCCCAGCTTCCATAGTGGGTTTGTGGCGCAGACTTCCCTGCCCATTTAACCAAAAGTAGGTCCCATATCTTCTTCACTGCCCATCACACAGCCTTATTTAATTTCTTTGCATACTAACTGCATTTATTTGTTTATATTTACTCTATGTTCTTTCCTACTTCACTCTCCCCACAATATTCCTCTGCTTTTGCTTGTTTTTCCATTTTTACCCAAATCAAGTTCATCCTCACACGTGCTTCCTTCATGATAGTAAAGTGGCTTCCAATGGCAGAAACTGGCTAAGGCAAAGGCAATGGGGTTTCCTGGAATGGCTTACTCCAAGCAGGGCACAGCCCTGGAGCTCCAAACAAAATACAGGGGAGCCACACAATGCAGGTGAGAAGTTTCTCAAATAAACATTGGGCTGCTGCTTGGAAGGGAAAGGAAGGGAAATGGATGCCAAATGCATGACCACTGAACATCCACAGTAACCAGCCAACTCCATCTGCTTCCTGACTACTACTATATCCCTGGGTCCCAAATTGGCCACAAAAGTGTCTGGCCAAATTATTAGTGTATGTACATATATGTTGTATCTTAAATGGTAGAACTTTTAAAGCAAAGAATTGATTTTATGAGAGACTTCTGTAATGTACCGAAAATATTGATACAAAACTCTACTTTGAATGGCCCTATCCATATATACCTACAGTTATGCAAAATCTTCAAAGAACATTTTCAAAATTAAACCACTATTCCAGTAGGACAAATGAGAAGGACAACCTCATGTCTGAATGACTTTTTTTTGCAACATCCAAAAATGCTCCTTCCAATTTTGAATCATTAAAAAAAAGTTGATTTTGACTTAAAGAATTGCTTTACAGGAAGAAGAAACTTTTGGCTGCACTCCTTCATGAGGGAAATGGATCAAGATATATCTAAACAATGTGTTCAGATGAAAAAAAAAAATAAGACTAGCTCATGCATTTAGGGGAAAAATGAAAAAATTAATTTTATAAAGTTTGAGCATTTTAGGTTTTCCAGATTCCTACAGTTTTTAAATTTACCATAACTAACCTTGAGATTTGTTTTTCTCTTGTATTTGGGTAAAGTGAATATTATTACAGAAATAAAAAGTAAATTTTTCTCTGGCAACAAAAGTATATAAATATTGAATTGGAATATACACATTTAATAGGTTCATTGTGTTAGTGCACTTTAAAAGATTATGATCGTTTTTTTTCCCATTATTAGAATGTTAGGGTTAAAAGGATTTTGTTGGCTGGCTCACCTTTTTGTTTTGCAGATCAGTGAATTGAAATGAAGAATGGTGAAATGAATTTCCTCTATTCGGCAACAGGCAGCCCAAAGCTCTCATCATCCTAACATATGGCTTTTTTCTTCTGGGAGGCATCTTCTTGGGGAAATACCATCTTAAGTAAGTTAATCAGTGCTCCTGGGTTAACCTGAGCTAAAAGTTTGACATATTTTTTTTCTAACATACCAGGTTTACATTTTGATAGTAAGTCTGTAGAAACACAAAGGATTAATAGCAGGAAGTTTGAATACTGGTCCTCATTTGAATCTCACACACTCTACTTGGAGACTTTCTAACATTAAATGTTTCTTCAACAGCTCTCTCTCCTCTTTACAAGCACCGATCCTTGTGCTTTGATAAATGTATATTATTGCCATAGTAGCCCTGAAGGAAAAATATTGACAGTTCCAAGGTCTCACCCCAGCAGTTTATTCTGGGATTTCAAGCTCTGAGATGCAGAAGCAATCCTCAAGCAGATGGTCAGGGCTCAGCATCCAGCAGATGGTTTGATCGGGGAGGTCAGGGAGAAAGGAAACTCTAGGGCAAAATTTCTAGACATGCGAGGCTCATTGTGTGCTGGGAACAAAGCCAAAGAGGCAAGATATGTATGCTATTAGGAATAGAAGGAGGGGGTGTCAGGACTGTGACTTTGTCTGCATGCCTGGCTCAGGGAGGTGTGGGGGCTGGGAGGGACAGTAAGCAGGACTAGTCCCAAAGAGCAGGGGCATGACATGGAGGTGAGGGAGTAGAAGGCAGTCTTTGGAGTTGGAGCATAGAATCCGGCAAGAGGTTTAAGGATCAAGAGTCTTTGAAGAAGGAAGTTTACACTAAAATTTTGTTGAGACAGTAAAGACCTAGATAAATGGACTAAAGCAGAAGCAGGGACAATGACAATAGGAAACAGAACCTGAGAAGATGGATTTCTCATCCTTTTTTGTGACTCCACCCCTCTTTACTTTCTCTCCCTATGTTATTGGTTGAATTGTATCCCCCCCAAAACATTATGTTGAAGTCTTAATCCCAGCATCAAAGAAGGTGACCTTATTGGGGAACTAGGGTTGTTGCAGATGTAGTTAATTAAGATGAAGTCATACAGGAGTATAGATCTTTAATCCAATAGAACTGGGGTCCTCATAAGAAGAAGGAAATTTAGATAAAGACACACACAGAGAAGACACAGATGCAAATAGAAGAAGATGGCCATGTGAAGAAAGAGACTCAGAAAGGAGTTATGCTCCCACAAACCAAGGAACACCTGAAACTACTAGAAGCTGGAAGGAGACTGTGAAAGGAACATGGCACCACCAACACCTTGAATTCAGAACTCTGGCCACCAGGACTGTGAGAAAATACATTTCTGTTGTTTTTAAAGCACCCATTTTGTAGTATTTTGTTATGGAAGACTTAGTGAACTAATACATACTACTTTTATGATTTTCAATTGCAGCCAATTAGAGGGAGAAACAGAAATTATTTTTAAACAGTTTTTAAAATTAATTAGCCAAAATCTACGCATACATTCTCTGTCCCCACAGACAGACTTTGCTTTTGCCCGCCACCAACTTTGATGCACCTCTTTGTGGTGGAGAGAGGGTGGAGCTCTCAATATCAATTTTCCTAAAGAGATCTTTCTTGCTAAAATCTTTTCTCATCTGCTCTCTTATTCCTTTTATACTCTCGAGGTCGAAAGAACCTGAGTGTTTCAGTACTAGTTCTCAGAAATTCTTGATAAATATCTGTATATAGTGATTTGTCACCTCCGTTTGAAAGTTTCTATCTGTTGCATCTTGGTTCTAAAAATTTATTTTAACAAACTTGGAAGATTAAAAAACAACAGAGGCCCTTGCAAATATGATAAAGAAATGAGAATCTATTTTTTAAAAACACCAAAGAGTTTTAAAAAAGAATCAAACTTAATTTCTAGAAGTAAAATGTATAGTAATTGGAGTTAAAAATGTGATGGACGTGCAATAGTGTAAGGCTTGACCACCACGGGAAGAGATCTGATAATAATTCAATAGATTAAAGAAGATGGTGGTTTATTTCCCTCTTTTGTAATAGACTGAGGTAAGCATTCTAGGTTGGCAGGTAGCTCTGCTCCAGGAAGTCATTCAGGGACAGCAGTTCCTTTTGTCTTGTTTCTTAGTCATCCCCTAGGACATTAACCCCATCTGGTTATAGGGACAGGCAACAAAACAAATTTTTTTCCAATCCTTTTTGAACCATTGCTTTGGCAAAATACAAAAAAATAATAATAACAAATTACCAGTAACATGATTACATGCTTTTGTATTGTGACAATGTTGAATTGCTATGAAGTGTGTAAACGCTTCTCTCCACTTTCTAAAAAATCCCATTGCAAACCAGTGACAGTTTATGAACCTGCTGTGCTTAAGCAGCATTATTTCAGCTCACAAGAAGGAAAAAGGATATGGAAGAGACACACCTATTGTGTTAAAGTGGTACACATCATTTCCATTCAGTCACATGGCCACATCCAACTGAGAAGTTGTTTGGGAAATACCATATAGCTGAATATGCATGTGTCCAACTACAAAACAATTAATACAGAAGAAAGAGAGAATAAATTATTGTGTATAATAATTGCTTCCATTTCAAATGGGTTATAAAACATCTTGGACAGAGTGCATTAGAATGTCAGTGAACTGAACGATAGAACCAAAGAAATTATCCAGAAGACCTTCTAGAGACAAAGAAATAGAAATATAAATAACATGCTATGAGTCTTGGAAAAGGTCCAACAGAATGAGAACGAGAGAATAGTTAAAGCAATATGGACCAAGAATTTTCTAGAATTGTTGAGAGATAGCAATGCTGATTCATGAAGCACAATAAATCCTATGCTGGGCACTGTTGTAAAGGCTTCATATATTAACATATTTAATCTACACTGCAACCCAATATGAAAGGTATTGTTATCATTACCTTTTTATAAGGGAGGAGATTCAAGGCTCAAGAGAGGTTAAGTGACTTGCCCAAAGTCACACAGCTAACAAGGAGCAGATAGGTTTCCAGAGTCTTTTACTACAATACAATATTAACTCTCAAAAAAAAATCTATACTGTTTTAGTAAAAACAACAAAGGCAATGCTTTAAAAATAAATATATTGAACATTTTTATTTACATTTAATTATTTACTTAAAAACGTTCTCAAGATCTATAGACCTAAATATAACTCTACTCCAAATATTTAATTCATACTACAGGGAAATATGGTAAAATAAGTATACATTTCCATTAATCCCTTCAAAAAACCCACCACCTGCCTCCCAAAAAGAAAGAAAGAAAGAAAGAAAGAAAGAAAGAAAGAAAGAAAGAAAGAAAGAAAGAAAGAAAGAGAAAGAAAAACTTCATTTACAGCGAAATTGGGAAATGGCTGCAGCTTCAACACCACAAACCCTCTATTCTATAGCAGGAATGACCTGTTTTTATATTTATAATGGAGACTACAGGGGCAGGGTCACATTTGCATTGTTGTTATCAGAGACCACATGGAAATACCACCTTCTGTAGCCCAAGAGATATTTCAAGAGATCCATCCTGCTCTGCATCCTTCCTCCTTCCCACTTTATCTCTGCTTCTCAGAATGATTCCTCTCTTCACCCAGAGCCATGAGACAGGAAGAAAGCGGGCCTCCTACTCCCAACTCCTTTACCAAGAAGCTATGTAATCTCAGGCAAATCACTCTGCCTCTCTGGACTCCTGGGTGTCCTTATTGGTAAATGAGAGGTTTGATTTGCATCAGCAGTTTTCAGACCTTCCCAAGACTAAAATTGTTTTCTCCTTACAAAACCTGTGACAGAAATCCCATGGAAATCTAGCCACTGTAATTGAATCAGAGAGGGAGGGACAAAAGCCCTGTCCCTCTCAGGCTTTCCTATCCCACCCACAGATTGAACGTGATACAAACTCACTCCTCAGAGCAGTTCAAAGATCACCAATTTCTGTGATTGCTGACATTTTTTCCAGCTGTGATGGCTGGCAATTATTTCAGGAACCAGACAACTAAATTTTGGTCTCTGCTCTATTCTTTGAAAGAAAAATATAAAGAGTGGTGGGGGTGGGGACAGAGAGGGGGGAAGGGGAGGAGCGGGAGAGAAGAAAGAGAAAGAAAAGGAAAAAGGAGGAGAGGAGGGGAGAGGGAAGGAGAGGATGAGGGAGGGAAGGAGAGAAGAAGCAGCAAATTGAGTATTTAAATAAGAGCCAGAAGATATTTTCAAACTTGAGCCCAAACAAAATCTGACCACTATCTTTGCTTAGTGAATAATTAACATGAGGTAACTAAACAAGGCATTTATTAACAATAATTATGCGGCCATTTCCCTTTTATGCACCATCTTATTAAAATATCTTGGGAAGAAAGAGCCATTTGTGGGCCACAGGTCTCACCTGGGGAACAGGCAGAGGGCAAGTCAAGCACCCATGCCTCTGAGGCCCCACAGGTTAGTGGTGATAGCTCTTGCTTAAACCAAACAAACATATTAACATCTCAATTCTTTCACTTGAAAATTTATATCAGCCCTCTATGTAAGCAAATATGAAGAATACCAGCAAACTGGAAACATGGAACAAGAACAAAAAGGCTTTTTGTCTCAAGGGCAACAAAATAAAAAGGATTTCTTTTCTCAGGCCATAAGAAAAGAATTACTCACTTTAAGCACTCAAGCTGACATTTTCATGAGAAAACAAATTTGGACAATTTCATTTACTGCTTGCAAATACTGAATGACCTGAAAAGCAAAACAGTATTTTCCACAGACATCTCCCCTCCTCTCCCTGGCCTGCAGATGTTAACTCTCCCTTGCCTGTTTCTCTTCTCTATATATCCCTAGGAGTGCCTATAACATTCTTCTATCTATCTATCTATCTATCTATCTATCTATCTATCTATCTATCTATCTATCTATCTATCCATCTATTTATTTGGGGTAATTTGGAGACCGAGTACTGTGTCTATCTGCCATGTGTTTTTTCTCAACATCAGTAGCAAAGTAATTCTTATGCTTCTACTGTACTGAGGGCTATTAAGATGACAATGCATTAATGTTGCAGAAAATCACCCATTAGTTCAAACTCAAGCTATTCCTTCCCAGAATGCATTATATTCCCTCTGCCCACTCCCCACTGAACTTGGGTGCCCCTTATCACTTGTCCCTGTCACCTAGTACTATTATCTCAGATCTTCAAACTCACTTTACTGTATTGCATCAAACTCAAGATCTCGCTGATTCTAAAATGCACCATTATTAAATATAACTTTGAGAAATAAAAATCTCTGCCAATGAAATGCTGACACAATGCTTTCTTATCATTAAGAATTGTTATTTTATAGTTATTAAGAGTTCTTTTAGGCTTATTTAAACATGGGACTGAATTGTTTACTGCTCTTGTGCCTACAAAAAAAATGAAAATACATGCTAAATTAATTGACTGTAGTATTTCTAAAATCTCTTCATGTTGAGAATCTGTCACTTCTGAATCACCTTTTGATTCTGAGTCTCAGTGACCATTTTCTTTCATGTATCTTCATCCTCTACACTCTCAAGAGTATTGACAACCCTGGGTTTCCTATGATGACTCCTTTGTTGTCAGGATTTCCTTCCAAGCCACAGATATGCATCCTGCAATTTTTGATGTTGGCACTTTCTTAGGCTAACCAGAAGGTGTCAATAAAAGTTGTCATATGACAATCAAGACATATTTCTTTCTCAACATGGATCTTAAATTGTCCAGTCTCGCCATCATAAACAATAAAGAAATTTCCATGTACACAGGCAATGACAATATGCCACCTCTATCACCTAGCCAAAAGCGATTGTGAGATGCTATCAATTTGAAGACTCATTCCAAATTGATAAATGTGAACATGTGTTGTAACATTAAGAAATGATGGAGAATGCGCTGTTTTTTCTGAATAATCTCTCCCTATCTTGCACTCAGTCAACTCCTCTTGCTTTGGAGTTCTTGGTTCAAGGGTTTTTATCTCTAGGCTGCCTTTGTCTCTAAACCTAGACTGCTTTCCTCTAGACCATGTGTCTCAGTCTATAATATGCATTTACAAGTGTGGTTACAATACAATGAGAGAAATAAATAACGTAATGAAAGTATGAGTGTGTGATTTCCTGATGCGATTTGTATGCAAATGTACAGTGAATCTACAATAAAGTTGTATCCAGGTATAAGGAATGAACAGAACTATAATCAATTATTCATTCAACAATTATTTTTGAGCTCTTTTATGTAGTGTATATTTGAGTGGGGGAGCTAGATCATAAGTAAAGATAATATGATATATGATATATAATAAGTAGCAATACAGAAATACTCATATCAAAGAAGGAAAAGCAAGGAGAGGGGATAGAGTTTTAAAAGAGCTGCTATAGACATGGTTTCTGTAAAGCTTCCCTGAACAGGTGACATTTGAACTGACCCCTAAGGGAAGAGAGGAGAAGGCCTTGAATGTATCTGAAAGAAGAGCTTCCAGAGTAAGGTAGGAAGGCAAAGGCCTAGACATGGAAGAATCTGCATATGTGAAGGATGGCAAAAAAGGCTGGTGTAATAGAAGCATTGCAGGCTGGGAGGAGAGTAGTCATATATGAAGTGAGAGAGGCAGCCAGAGGATCAATTTGCAGGGCCTTGAAAGCCACTTGAAAAGCACTTTGGACTGGTTAAACTGATCAGTTGTCCTAGCATGTACTCTACAGTCCTTTAACTGGCCCTAATTTCCTCAGGGATTTTAAGGGAAATGTCTCAAATAGTAACACAAGCTAGTCTCCCCACCTTCCTTTTCATACCTGGTCATCATTCACTTGAATATCTACCTACCCAAAAGTCCTCTGGGTAAATATATTTGTGTATTGAGGTAACTTCTTTCAATAAATATTGAACAAGAGGAACATATAGGGCACAATGACTGCAAAGAAACATTTTTCTTAAACCCCTTTTCCCATGTAATCTTGCCCTATAGGACTTGTTATTTCCCTGGCCCTGGATAAAACTTCAAGGAGAAGCTACAGACAACTCATTCTCACATCTGAGTGGAAAAAGCTGCAAAGACATGATACCAAAGAGTATGAGGGCTACAAGGCTGGTCGCAGTCATCTTTGAAATCAGTCTGCCAGAGAGGCCTTATAGTAAACCTCTGGGAATGTATTATATCTAGAACAGGAATCTATTTCCGGCCCAGACTACTTCAAAAGTCTACTATCACTTTTAAGCATGGAGACCTGTCTAATATTTCCACTGAAAAGCTGAAAGTATGCTTGGGGTGCAGAATAGACCCAAGTTCAAGGTGATGAAGGGAGACAACAAGAGCTATTCCTTTGGAATATTCTACCATGTTTGCATACTGGCTTATGTGTTCTTTCAGTTTTCAAATGATTTTAAACAAACCCAAATTTATATTTCTATATTTAGCAGCCCCCAGTTTGATTCTGATCCTGTCTGGAGACTGCATGGCCTTCTGCCAGTGATTAAATTCGTCTGTGGGATATCTATTGCTCTGAGCTAACCAATGGTCATGTGATATTTTTAGCAACTGTAATATAATATTAGTAGAATTGTGCATTTTTATGACTTTGTAAAGTAATCTCCAATATAGTTTAAAAGTTGTGTCCCTTATTAACTCCATAAAGGCCACGGACCTCTGCAATAATACTGAGAGAAACAGACTGGGTTCCTGATTACCAAGACAGGCAAGACCACAGTATATCCATGTAGGAAGTCCCTCCAACAAAACACTATACTCAGGCAGTTTGAGCAGTACCTCTTCTTCTCCCTGAAGAAAAATTTCTGTTGCCATACCAGAAAAAACAATGAGTGAGAAGTGGGGAAATTTGTTGAGAGCACTTTCTAAAATAACCATGCCTGTGTGCCCTGAAAGATCCACTTGGGGCACTAAGAGCCTTCCTCATCACCCACATGCTTCACCCCTACTGGACTAATCACCATTCAGAGCACACCCAGCACATTTCCACCTCCATGGTTTTCCTCACATAATCTCTTCTGCATGGATGTTTTTGACCCATTGCTACCTGCCAAGCCATCCTTTAAGCTCAACGCTACATTCTCCAAGAAGCCTTCTCATATTTTTCCAGGCAGAACTCATCTATCTCTGGTCTTCATATAACTTCTGTAAAGACAGAAAAATATTCTCTCTGAAAATGTTTATGAAGGTCATCCAAGATAAGGAAAGTCTGAGAAATTGTCACAACCACGAGGAACCTAAGGAGACAGGACAACTAAATGAAAGTGGTATCCTGTATGGAGTCCTAGAATAGAAACGGGGTATTAGATAAAAAATAAGAAAATCTGGACAAAGTAAGAATTTTAGTTACTAGTAATGAGTCAATATTGGTTAATTAAGTGTACCAAATGTACTACATCAATGTAAGATGTTAGTAAGAGGGGAAATGGGGTGTGAGGTATATGGGAACTCTCTGTACTATCTTCACAAATTTTCTATAAATTTAAAACTGCTCTAAAATAGAATATTTATCAAAGACACAAGAACAGCAAGGACCTCCACAGTTAAACCTAATGAAAATGAGATCAACAGACATCCAGTGCCAACCGCATCTGCCTCAGGAGAAAATACAGAAAGACCCAGAGCCCACTGGACTGGTCACTCCTGATGGACGAACACTCCTTGTCAACTCTGTTCTCAAGACCAGCTCTGCTAAATAAGTGAAAATGAAGATTTCATACAAAGACAAAAACCTAAAAGAAGTGTAGAGCTATACAAGGGGCATGCAATATTTTAAACAAGATATAAAATATCATCTAAGACCAAAAAAATTAGACAAACATTTTTTGGAAATTCATATGCTGATATCTATTACACTGAAGAACATGTATACTCTTTGATAAAGCAGTTCCACTTTAGGTCTCAACCTTTAAAATCTAGCAGTAGCAGTACATGAGAATATGTGAACAAGGGTCGTCACTATGGCACTCTTTAAAGAGACACAGACTGGGAAAAATCAAATGTCTGTCAACAGGGAAGTGGTTGATTAATTGTGGTACAGGCATATTATGAAATCATATTGCAATTCTGTCAAAAGGTGAGTCTTCTTAATAGGAAGGACGCTCCTGATATCTTGTTAAGTGAGAAAAGCAAGGCATAAAGGGGCAAATGGAGAAGGAGCAATGGGGGTGGCTGATTAATGAGCTTCCTTTAGAAGTGATGAAAATCTTCTGGAATGAGACAGTGATGATGGTTGCACAACATTGTGAATAAACTAAAAGCTACTGCATTAAGTGGTTAAAATGGTGAATTCTATGTTATATATATTTTACCTCAATTTAAAATATAATAATTAATAAATCCTATACAGGTGTATATTTTCAAAGTGCAGCTCTAAGAACCCCTTCTTGTTAAAGACCACACCTGCTATTTATGAGTGTGCTGTAGGAGGACAATTAGCCTCCCAGGCCTTCTTAAACCTGAGGTTTAAGTGGAAGGAAAGAAATCTCTCCGAGTGGGAAAGGAAAGAGTAGGAAAGAGTACTGTGGTGTTAAGAGTCGGCCTCCTGGCTGGGCTGGGAGGAGAGATTATGAAGGAACCTGTCAAACAGGAATGTTTTAGGGAAATTCTAAGTGCTGAAGAACATAATCCTTCCACCATTACTTCACAAACCCCCTGTAATACATCAAGCATGCTTACTAATGCTTAGTGTGTTTGGTTTTCTTGTAGAAGCCAAGGAAGAGGATAAGGTATAAGTCAAGATCAAGAGGAAGCTAAAAGCAGGGTGAGCCAATGGAGATCTGGAGGACAATCTTCAATGAGTTCCCCTTCTTTCGAAGTCATGTTCCTCTGTGCCTCAGTTAATGGGAGGAGGGGGACTCACCTGTTTCATGAGGACATGCTTGGGGTCTTGTCCAACTTTATGGTCCCTGCAGTACTTAATATAAAGCCAAGCACATAGTACATGTTCAATAAATATTAATGTAATTTAAATTGTATTAAGATGAATTTTTTTATTGAGATATAACTGACATGCAACCTTGTGTAAGTTTAAGGTGTACAAAATATTGATTTGATATATTTATATATTGCAATATGATTACCACCATAGTAGCCTCAGCTAACACTTCTATCACCTCACATAATTATAATTTCTTTTTTTGTGGTGAGAACATTTAAGATCTAGTCTCCTAGCAACTTTGAAGTATATAATACAGTATCATTGATTCTCATCACTATACCATCCATTAGGTCTTCAGAACTTATTCATCTTCCATCTGCAAGTTTGTACCTTTTGACCAGTGTCTCCCCAATTTGCCCACTTCCCAGCCCCTAGTAACCATCATTTTACTCTCTGTTATAAGTTTGGCTTTTACAGATTCCACATATTAATGATACCATACAGTACTTGTTTTTCTTGGTCTGGCTTATCTCACTTATCATAATGTCCTCAGGCTTCATTTATGTTGTTGCAAATGTCAGAATTTTCCTCTTTCTCATAGCTGAATAACATTCCATCATATATATGTATATATACTACCTCTTTATGAATTTATTCATCAATGGACACATAGGTTGTTTTCATATCATAACTATTGTGAAGAAAGCTGCAAAAAAAATGCAGATATCTCTTTGAGGTAGTGATTTTATTTCCTTCAAATATATACCCAGAAGTGCAACTGCTAGATCATAAAGCAGTTTTTTTTTAATTTTTTTAGCAATCTCAATTCTGCTTTTGACAGTGGCTACACAAATTTATATTTCCACCAACCACAAACAAGTGTTCTTTTTTCTCCACATCCTATATAATAACCAACACTTGTTATCTCTTATCTTCTTGATGATAGCCATTATAATAGGTGCTATTTTGTGATTTTGATTTGCGTTTTCCTGATGATTTTCTTGACATTAAGCATCTTTTCATGTATCTGTCAGCCATTTGGATTTCTTCTTTGGAAAAATGACTATTCAAATGCTCTGTCCAATTTTTAATTAAATTTTTTGGTTTCTTGTTATTGAATGTATGAGTACTTTACATATTTTTGGATATTAACCCCTTATGTAATATATGGTTTTCATACATTTTCTCCTATTCCATAGGTTGTCTTTTTATTTTGCTGATTATTTCTTCTGTTATGCAGAAGCTTTTTAGTTTGATGTAGTCTCATTTGTTGATTTTTGCTTTTATTGCTTATATTTTTTGTGTCATATCCAAAAAATAATTATTGTCAAGATCAGTGTCAAAGTGCTTCTTCCCTATGTTTTCTTCTAGGAGTTCTGCAGTATCAGATCTTATGTTTAGGTCTTTAATTTGTTTTGAGTTAATTTTTGTGGGTAGTGTAAGATAGGGGTACAATTTCATTTTTCCATAGCTGGCTATCCAGTTTTCTCAACACTATTTATTGAAGAGACTATCCTTTCCCCACTCAGTGTTCTTAGCTTTAAATAATTTTTTTTTAGTCATTTCTTCTAATCAAGAGACAATTCGAAGCTTGCTGATATTGACAGAGCTTATGTTCATCCCAAGTCCAAAGGACTTTAAAAACTCTGTTCAGTCTTCTCTCAGTCATTTACTTTTGGGGGCTTTTCTTTGCCCAGCTCTGTCTACTACAGTACCAGACACTCAGGTACCTAATGCGTAGCGTCATCTAGTACTACAACCTGTGGGAATTATATTCAGGCCACAAACCAAGGTGTGCAGATGAACTGTCACTGTCCCAGTGGCCAGTGTAGAATCAACTGATCACTTTCCATATTTCTCTTTTATCCTTTTAGCTCCTGTGCACCATCCCTAGATTTACTCTCCAACCCCCTGCCACCTTCAGACAGAAGTTACTAACCACACATATGAGCAGATCACACACTTGGCTTCATACCACCTGGAACAAGTTTAAAGTCAAGGTAAAAGCCTCTGACATCTGCTTAGCTTTGTACATTTTACTAAATTTTTTCATGGGCAGCATTAATTGGATCTCACCTATGAGGTACAAGGGCAGGTTTTATTAGCCTTGTGCTATGGTTGACCAAATGACCAAATCAAAGGTGAGAAAGTTGAAGATGCAGCAAGCATGAAATTCCCACTCAGAATCTAAATCATAGGAATAATTTTTCTGAGTTAAATCAGACACTTGGGGGATAAAATTTATCAATTGAAGCCAATGTGCTTATTTATTCATTTAAGCATTGTTCATTTACTAATCTTTGTATTCCTCCCATCTGTCAGAGTTTAAAATAAAGTAAGCCTCACTAAATGATATAGAGTTAATAAATGACACATTTTCTCCCCCCAAAAAGAGCATATGATCAGATTATAATGATAAACTAGTAAACAATCAAAACAGTGTTATAACTATAATTATATTCATTAGTTCAATTAATATTTGTTGATTACTTACTATATGTCAGGAGCTGGGAAGAGACAGACAGCTCTAATGTGAAATTGAAGCAGTGTGTGAGAATTCAACTGCCTGGAGTCAAATCCCAGTTCTATTATTTTAGCTTTGGAATGTGAGCAAATAATTTAATGTTACACAGCTTCAGTGTCCTCCTCTGTAAAAGGAGATAATAAAACATACTGGACAGGATAGTTTTAAGAATTATATTAGTTACTATATGTAAATGTTTCTGATAGTGCCAGGTCAATGGCAACTGCTCAATAAATTTTAGTTGTCACTATTACTAGTTATTGCTATTATGAAGCTGTGATGTAAAAGGCAGAGTCTACAACGAGAGGAAAATTCAGATTTTTTAAAATTATAAACTTAAAATCTATAATTTTAAAAATAATTACAATCTGTATACATATAATTGTTTTTTATAAAGGTACAAAAGGAATTTGATTGAGAAATGAGAATCTTTCAACAAATGGTACTAGAACAACTGGATATCCATATGCAAAAAAAAATATCAAACCTTGCCTCACACCATACACAAAATTTTAATTAATGGACAACAGACTTAAATGTAAAAGCTAAGATTATGAAACATCATTCCCAAATTCTCCATTATACCCCTATGCAGCAAACTCTCTTCCCCTACCCCACTCTAGCCTTGACAATCAATCATTGGCTTGCTTTCTGTCACTATAGTTTTGCTTTTTTTTTAAGAACGCTATATAAAGTGGAGTCACACAATGTTCTTTTGTGCCTGGCTTCTTTGCTTAGTCTAGTGGTTTTGAGATTCACCTGTGTTCTTGCACATTTCAGAACTTCATTTTATTGCTGAGTGGAATCCCATGGTATGGATATACCAAAATTTGTTAATCTGGTCACATGCGAACACTTGGATTATTTGTAGTTTGGAGCTATTATGAACATAACTGCTGTGAACATTTGAGGACAGCTCTTTGAATTGACTTAAGTTTTCCTTTCATTTGGATAGATCCCTGTTGATAGGGTAGGTGAATCTTTATAACTGCTAAACTATTTTTCAAAGTGCAGTACAATTTTGCATTCCCACAGCCTCTAAGCTAAATTGAGAGGAAGATAAGGACAGAAAGGACCACTGAGCTAACCTTGAGCCTTGTGAGGAGATGCACATAGGGTATCAGACCGAACAAAACAGCAAACTTTACTTCCAAGGCAGACCCTTAGGAAGACAGATGTAGAACTGAAGTACAGAACAAACTAGTACCTACCATCTGAGCCCAAACCAGAAGCAGGGCCTCATGTTGGCATAGTCTCAAAACATCTCAAAGGCAAGAAAGACATTTTTTTTACTCTCCAAGCTCACATTCTTCATCCATGTGCTCACCCTTTGGCATACAAAATTGCAAATATTTAGGAAACAAGAGAATGGGGACTATTTTATATACAGACCAAGGACCTTCCTCCTGAATTGTTTCCATTTCATGTGAGTATTTGATTCATATTTGCCTCATTTGTTTAAATTCATTAGACAGGACTAAAGTCCCAATGAAATCCAATAGTTTTATAAAATGCTAGAGGAAACACAAAGCACAGTGGAGAATTTTGTAGAAGTGTCTCTCTGCAAATCCTTCACTAACCACATCAGCCACAAGGCCACACAGATCCAGGCACACAGGGCTGTTTATCAAATTGGCAAAGCAAAAAGAACATTGTGCGCTAGACAGGGCTGGGGTTGAGAGAATGAGACACAGGCGGATCAGAAGGTCTAGTTGGCTGCTGCTCATGGTTACAGATTGTCAGGCCAGAATCAACAGGTGGCTGCAGGGTCAGAGTTTAGACAGGCTTCCAGATTCAGAGATAAGGCTTTTCAAGTTACGTTCTACAGAGCTTCAAGGCTCCCTACAGTGGATATGAGGGGATAAGGGGCTCCAGGCTACTCTCTCTGCCTTCAATCAAATCAGCTCTGCTTTTTAAATGTTTTATATATTCAGATTTACACAAGATTTCATTATTTTTTTTTTAGAAAAAAAATCATTTTCTTGCTAAAGGCAATTTCAAAATTACTAGTTCAGAGCTAGATTCCAAAATCAAGCCTCTACAGAGGCAAATAGGTAATATAATTGAGTGAAGCAGTCTGAAGGGCATATAAAAGGGAGTGGTAGGGACTGTGGCAAACTAGAAGGTACCTAAATCCTCTAAAAGGCAGCTTCTACTTAACTCCAGCAGGCTGTAGCTCTGAAAGATTAAGAACCCTAGTGTTGCCAGATCTGCTGATTTCAAGAGAGACCAGAAATACAGATTTTTACATAAAATCTCTCAATTATTAAATGTCATCAATTAATTTAGTTTAGTTTAGAATACTGTATGGAATAAAAATTAGCACATTAATGACCTGAATTTGCCTCGAGGTCACTAACTAGCTCTCGTCTGGAAAACACTAGAAATGATAGTAGCTTTTCATTAATGAGTGGAGAGGGCATGGTTCATACATTTCATGAACTTAGGAGCTAGTTCTGTGTTTTTATTTATATTTTTAATTATTGCATACTCAGTACTTAGCCCAGAGCCTGACATATTCGGTGCTCAAATATTTTTTGAATGACCAACTGAGTCATTTTCATCTGGCTCTCTCTGCTGCACCAAAATAAGTCTTGAATCTAAAACAAATCTCCACTTCCGCTCTGATATTCCAAGTGCCAGCCCTGATCCTTCAGAGTGAGGCTGGAAGGAACACAGATGTGGGAGGTAGAAGATCATTCCTGGGTAGGATCACCAGGCATATCTGTATCTTCCTGAACACTGGTGAGTAATCTAAAAAGACAGGCTGTATACCAGCTGATCAGAAACAGTGGTCTGCAGTTTCCAAGTCCTTTCAAGGTACAAGTAAGTTTTGGTTCATGTCAGGAAACCCCCCACCACCATCACTTTCATTTAGGGATGATGGAAACCTCTTTGCTCTAAAGAAGGTACACTATAGCAAAAAAATTTAATGATAATAATGTTGATGGATATCAAGCATCCGTGTCTATATCAGCAGATGCCCCTAGATAACTGAAAGCAAGTACTCCCACACTTCAAAGCAAGGTGTTCGACCCACTCTACAGTACTTGCACAGGAAATAACTGAATGATCCTGTGACCCATAGCTCACCTTGACCTACATAAAAGCTAGAGCTGAAGTTAGAAATCAGGGGGAAATTGTCTTTGTAAGAGTATTCAATGGGCAGTGAGGCCCCTTCCAGCTCCATGTTAGAGGGGGATTTTCTCTTCATTTAAGCCTGGTGAGGGGGACCTCAAGGAACTATCTAAAGTGTTTCTCTTTCATCCCCTGGAGTTTGAATGATACCATGAACCGTGCTCAGAAACTTTCAACCTACTTATAATGATACCTCTATAAATAAGAAAAACTATGACTATTAGCCAGAAGAGGTAGACATATTCACCCATGTCAGGGGCAAAGTTGTGAGTGTGTCTAATGGATCAGAAGTAAGCTATTAGAGAGAGAGGGCTTTCATGGAACTTCTTAAACATTGCCTAAGAGATTTGCCTGGGGAGACATGATTATCCCAATCAGAGCTAGGTGGTTAGACCTAGATTCCCAAGAGCAGAGGAAGGAAACATAAGTGGCCACTGGAAGAAAATATATCACATATGCTACAAGAAGCATAGTTGAATATTTCCAGTACAGACCCAAAAGAACTCACAAATGTATCTCAAAAAATAGTTAACTTTGCTCATCTACTAACTTGCTATGGTCAGAAGTAGTCAACACTTGATTACATGAATTCCAATCACATCAGATCTTTCTTGTCCTCCTCTCCTCCCTCCCTATTCAGACATGGAGGGTCACAAACCTCATCTAGTGAACTGGGGCCAGGGCAGGAGAAATACAAGGTATAAAACAGAAGAGAAGCTTTGCGCGCGCGCACACACGTGCACACACACACACACACACACACACACACACACACCATTCGTAACTTCCCTAACAGGCCTAACTAGGATGGGAGAAGGGACAATTTAACCTTGAATAAGTTTGGAGACCTTTTTTTTTCTTAAATATTGCATTGTACTAAATATATTAATTACTAAAATGAGAATATTCCTGAAGCTAAAACGATCAGAGGATTTTTAATTCTTAAGAATGAACTAGCTGACTCTGTTAGCTGCCCAGGATTTTATCAAAGTGTGAAGGGGAAATATACCAAGAGAAGTAGGGGAAAAGAATAAAACTGTTCAAGTAATAGTTATTTTTTAAATGTAGGAAGAGGGAAGGTCATTCAGACCTGGGGAACAGGATGCTTAAAGGTATTAAAGTGGTGAGAGCATGAGGAAGAGCAGATTGGCTGATGTGGCCAAAGCAAAGGAAGTGGGGAAAAGTACAAGGCACCAGTTCACCAGGAAGGCTTTCAGTGCTCTGAAGTGTGTCCTTTATTCTGGGGAGATAGGGACGTCCTCTAAGGAGGCAAAGATATGATCTGTTGGGTACTTTCAGAAGAAAAACCTGAGGACTGTGTAGACAGAGACTAGAGGTGCTTTGGAGGTTATTACAATAACCCACATGAAAGGTGATGGCCTGAATTAGGATAATTGTAGTTGGAATGGAAAGGAGATGAATCTGAGATCCCATTTGAAGGCATAATCAACAGGAACTAGCCACCCTTTGGATGGAAGGAGTGGAGGAATGGAAGAAGTCAAGGATGGCAACTTCTTAGAGCCGGGGCAACAGGTATTTGAATGGTGTAACTTAGATATAAAATAAAGAGAAGGAATTTGGAAGAAAAATAATGATCTAAGTTTCAGACATTTCAGACATGATAAATTTGAAATGTTATTGGCAAGACGTTCTTGGGAAGCCATCTGAGAAGCAGCTGGAAATTTGGTCTTGGAACTGCAAAGAGGTCAGGACTGGTAAGGAGGTCTTTTGTCCCATATCAGTGTCCTCTTTAAGTGGGTCACTCTTGCATAAGGAATTTGTCCGCACTTGGAAAATTCTCTCATTTTTTAGTACATCTTAGAAGCAGAGGAGAAAAATGAATCTCCTTTTAACATTTTCATTACCTTCATTCTAAAATTATATTCTCCTGATTTCCAAGGACTTCCAGTACCTGATGTTGATATATAACCACATAACTTCACCCTCTGTGTATAATGCTGAATTACTTACACCTCTTCCAGGGCTCATTTCTGACATGGATGTCAAACAGAAATAGAACATGCATCTCCTGCATCTGGGCTGAAACCTTACAGAGAATTCTATAGACTGCAATAAATAATCCCTAATGTTCTTGGAAAGGAGCTATGTGTGCAGACAGGGTAGAGTCACTGTAAATTTATGAGTGCATCTTCCAGTCAGCAAGCTCTACACAGCCCAGAGCCCAGAGCAGGGGTCTGCAAATGGTGGGAGGTCCAAGGGAGCAATGTTACAAAAGGACAGCTGATTCAAGGGCTATGAAACCTGGATACCTGAAGAGCCACATAACAAATACTCCAATTTCTTAGCTCTTTTACTGCTTCTCTTACTACCAGAAAAAGAACTTGAAATCCGGGTGTGTTTTTCTGACAGTCATTCAAGTCTGGCACCAAGAGCATTAGACAAGCTTCTGCTACTGTGAATACAATGTCTCCCAGCCACTCAACATGTCCAGAGGTCAGCCTTAAATGAACTGCGCATGGAGGAAGATTGCTTTTCCATCACTTCTCCTTGTTTACTTTTTCCCACACCTTTGACTGTCTCTCTCTCTCTGTCTCTCTCTTTCCCTGTCTATCTTTCCCTTTCTTTCTCTCTCTCTACCTTTCTCTCACGCTCTCTCCACCTCTCTTTCCTCATTTTTAACCTAATTGCTTATGAAAACCCCTTTCTTGTGCATAGTTTGGAGTAAATTACTTTACTTCTGAAGGCCTTCATTTTCTCACCTGCAAAATGAAGGTGTAAGACTAAGTGCTTCTAGACTGAAATGTGTAAATGATTCCTCTGAGGATATTGTTAAAATACAGATTCTACTTAGTATCAGAATACTGGGGTGGGGCCCAAGATTCTGCATTTCTAACAAACTCATGGGTAATTTCAATGCTGTTGATCTGTGAACTTTCCTTTAAGTAGGACAAAGAATGATGATGGCATAGAATGCTCACCTGTAGGGCTATCTCCAATGATACTCGTGCTCTATTGGTAAAGGCTGCTTATAGAACTGTGTTGGGAGTTTTGAGGATACATTCAGCCACAGTGGGTGAAAGGTGAACATAGTAAAATACATTCAAAATAAGCACTTCAAATACTTGCCTTCAATGGAATAGATGATCTTTAAGCACTCTTACAATTCAATATTTTAAAACATCTGTGGTTCTCACCAACACAAAGCATATCTCAAAAGCTGTCTGAAAGAGTCTAATGAACTCATCAGTGTTGATAATGGATTATGGAGGACTTTTTAGAAAGAAATAAGAAAAATGGAAATCATAAAGATAAGGGTCAACAAAACATAGAATCAAAAAATATATAGATAGCTATTAAGATAGCACTTTGAGAGAAGGGGGTAAAAAGGACATAGATGATAGAAGCTTTGTTTGTCCCTCTTACAACCACATCAAAGCTGGGACACAAATACAGAGGAAACAGCAAGCAAAGTCACCTGGGATCTGGACAAACAGAAGCACTACAACTAGGGAGAGAATAAGAAATCACCTCGCAACAGTAGAAGGTAGGACAGGTTGAAGATGAGAGGCTGCCTGATCCCTAGCTGCTGACTGAGACAGAGGCTATGGCAGCAGCAACTGGCAGCTGCAGATGCATCTTAAAGGGGCCGTGTCCACAAGCAGACTTTCACAGTGACAGATCTACTCACTCTGAGCACCAGTGCTGGGTCAGCTGCTGGGGGGCACCAAGGCCTTACAGAGGGACACTGAGTAGTTGGAGTGAGGGCCAGAGGTGAGGCTCTCTCCCAGGCAGAAGTGCTGAAGGTATCCATTGTTCCTATGTTGAGCCTTCACCCCTCCTAGTGTGTGGACTCAGTGTTGTCATAGCTGAGATGTCATCGAACTAGATAACAGAGGTCGCTCTGCCAGAGGATTCCTTGAAACTACACCTCCCCCAACATGTGGCCCAACTCAAGCCACATTCAGCTGTGTCCTCAGAGAGTCTGGTGCTCCTTGCTGAGCCAACTCCAAGACTCACACTGGTGGCAGCTGACCTCAGTTTCTGGTGGGGCCTCTTGAGGCAACTATAAGCACAGAATCTGTGGATTGCTTGCTGAATCTTAACATGTGGCCCCAGCAGGGCACAGGGTATGGCTAAACTTGGCCTGCAGCTGGACCCCTCTCAGGATTGTGCCACTGGACACCTACTTCACAAATCTACACTAAAAAGACCAGGAGACTTGCTTAGTACATAGAAACATACACAGAAAGGCAGACAAAATGGGAAGACAAAGAAGCAGAAACCATATGAAAGAAAAGAACAGAGATCCAGGAATAATGGAGTCAAGCAATCTAACAGATGCAGAGTTCAAAACACTGGTTATAAAGATTCTCAGTGAACTTAGGGAAAGTGTAGGTGAAATCAGTGAGAAATTTAACAAAGTTCTCATAAAAATGGAAATAGAAATTATAAAAGGGAACCAGTCAGAAATGAAAAACACATTATCAGAGATGAAGAGTATATTACATGGAATCAACAGAGTGAATAAAGAAGAAGATCGAACCACTGATATAGAGGTAGGGAAGCCGAGAACACTCAATCAGAATGGCCAAAAAAAAAAAAAAAAGCCAAGACTATAACAATAACTTAAGGAGCCTATGGAACACAATTAAATATGAAAATATCCATGTCATAGGGGTACCTGAAGGGAAAAAAGAAGTTGAAAAGCTATTTGAAGAAATGTGATGGAAAACTTCCCTCATCTGATGAAGGAAATAGACATATGACCCCAGGAAGCTCAGAGAGTCCCAAGAAAGAGGAACTCAAAGAGGCCCACACCAAGACACATTATAATTAAAATGCCAAAGGTTAAATACAAAGAGAAAATCTTAAAAGCAGCAAAAGAAAAGCAGCCAGTTACCTACAGGGAGCACCGATAAGACTGGCAGCTGATTTCTCAAAAGAAATTATGCAGGACAGAAAGGCTTGGCACAAAATATTCAACATGATGAAAACCTAGGCTCTACAACCAATAATCCTTTATCCAGCAAAGCTATCATTTAGAGTTGAAGGACAGATAAAAAGCTTCCCAGACAAAACAAGCTAAAGGAATTTAACAACATCAAGCCAATATTACAGGAATTGTTGGAAGGACTTCTTTAAGAAGAAAAAACATGTATCAAAAACAGGAATAAAGAATAGTAATAACTACATTCCCATCAACAAGTACCTGAAATATAAAAGAATTAAGTGCTCCAACCAAAAGATAGAGTGGCTGAATGGATAAGAAAACAAAATCCCTACATATGCTGCCTGCAAGAGACTCACTTCAGATTAAGATACACACAGACTGAAAGGAAGGGGGTAGAAAAAGATATTGCCTTGATGGACCTAGAGGGTATTGCGCCAAATGAATAAGTCAGATAAAGACAAATATCGCATGATTTCACATACATGTGGAATCTAAGGGACAAAATAAACAACAACAAAAACAAAAATGGAAATAAACTCATAGATACAGAGAATATTTTTAGGGCTACTAGATGGGAGTGGAGGGATGGCGAAAAAGGGCAAAGGGATTAAGCAGTACAAATAGATAGTTAGAAAATAGACATATAAAGTGTGTAGCATAAGGAAAATAGTTAATAATGTTGTAGTAAGTATGTAAGGGAGAAGAGGGTACTAGACTGAAGGGGGTGATCACTTTGTGAGTTATATAGATCTCTAATCACTATGCTGTAGAACTGAAACTAATATATTATTGTATGCTAACTATAATTGAAAAAGCTCAGTGAATTGTACAATGTAAATACGAGCAATTAATTGTCTATTACATTTCAATATGCTGGGAATAAATAAATAAATTGTGTGTGTGTGTGTGTGTGTGTGCAAAATAAAAAAGATAGCACTTGGAAAAAGTGTTCAAGAAAAAAGAGAAGGTGCATATAAACACAATAGAAAATTGAAAAGGGGGAATGACTACAGAAATAGGAGGTGTTTTAATAACTTTAAAGGAATATTATGAACAAGCAAACAGACACAAATTTCAAAACCCAGAAGCAATGGATAAATTGTTTTAAAAGTATAAAATGTAAAAATTTTAATATGAAAGAATGGAAAACTTATTTAGAAAAATAATATTGAAGAAACTGAGAAAGTAATAAAAAAAACTCTCTCTAAACTCATGCCCAGACATGTGAGTGCTACCAAACTTTCAAGTAACAAATAATCATTAATGTTATACAAGTTGCCCCCTCAAAAAAATTTTTTTTCAATTTTAAATGTATAACCTAGATACCAAAACTAAACAAGGACAATACAGGGAAAAAAAATTATAGGTTAATTTCACATAGGAATATAAATGAAAGCTCTAAATAAAACATTGACTAACAGAATCCAACATATATTTAAAAAATAATTCATCATAATTAGAGTTTATTGCAAATATTAGAGAATGAAGCAGCATTATAGTATCTATCAATCTACTTAAAAAATTTAACACAAAAAACTCATATTACTTGATAATGGAAAAGCATTTAATATGTCAACACGTTCTTACTAAAAACTTTTAGAAGACAGGGATATAAATGAGGTTCTTAAACTGATAAAGTTTACCTTTTAAAAATTTATAGCAAACAAAAAACATAAAAAAGACTCTTTAAAAGGCAGAGAACAAAGCAAATATATATGCTTTAATTACTACTTGTCATGTTTTGGAAAGTCTTGTCCAATTCACTAAGATAAAAAAGAAGCAAAAAAAAAAAAAAAAAAACATGGAAAAAGTAGAAAGAATTGCTAGTCTTCAGAGAGGCTCAAAGTAATTAATAAATGTTTATTGAATTGTTGAGGAAATGAATGAATGAATGAGATGGTTCAGCAAGATTCCCAGACATAAGATCAACACATAGACACAATAGCATTCAAGAAGCACTTCTGGAATGGCAGATTAAGAAGCTCCCCATGCACTCTCTGTCTTAGTCTGTTCAGGTTGCTATAACAAAATACAACAGACAAGATAGCTTTTAAACAACAAAATTATTATTATTGCTCACAGTTCTGAAGGCTAGAAGTCCAAGATTATGGAGCCAGCATGGTGGTGAGGGCCCTCTATCAGTACACAGACTTCTTGTTGCATTCTTACCTGGTAAAAAGGGTTAGGAATCTCTCTGAAGCCTCCTTTATAAGGCACTAATCCCATTCCTGAGGGCTCCACCTAATCGCCTCCCAAAAGCCACACCTCCTAATACCATTATGTTTGAGAGCTAGAGTTCAATATATGAATTTGGATGATTCAGACCATACCACTTTCCCCTGTGAAATAACCATGACTGATGAAAATTATAAAAACAATCATCTAAAGTCTCTGGAAATTGTCCTAAAGGAACACAGAAAACAAAGAAACATTTATTCAAAAAAAATATACTAAATCTCAGTAAGACAGTGAAAGCCTATGTTATTTGAGCCACAAGCCACCTCTTACATGGCACTCTCCACCCCATCCCTGTACCAGCTCAGTGTGAAAGAAGCTCTACCTTTAGCAGTTGTAGCCAGGAAGACAGGGCTCTCTCTCCCGCAGCTTTCAGTTTAAGAGTATAGTTTCCCCTTGGGAGGAGCAGATTTCCAGCAGTTTCTGTCCTTCCTCACCCCTCAGCTTCTTGTTTCAGAAGCTCTACTGCAGGAGAGTAAAAGCCGGAGGTCTGGGGCTCCCCTCCTCCAACCAGCCCATACTCAAGAGGTGGAAACTCTACCCTAGGAATAGCAGTCCCAGAATACTTGGCCCAGATCACCTTCACCCTAGTTCGCTTGTATAGTGGAGACTCTTTAGTTGAAGAGGCAAGACAAGAAAACCAGAGATTACCACCATGCCCAGAGTTGTGGTCATGGAGCAAGGATATTACCCCAAGAGAAGTGGACCATTGACCCAACCCCAGCTCCAAAGCAGTCGTACAGAAGTTCTGTTAGTAGGGGAAGCATGAAGCTGAGCTCCACGTTATCTCCCTAAAAAGAGTGACTTTATTTGCAGTAGAGATTGGGAAGCTCAAGCCAAAAAGCACATTCATAAATAGTAAAGATTTTGTTCGTAAGCAATTAGAGAAGGCTTGTGGCTCCAGGATAGCAATAAGCAAAATGGTACATCAGCTAGAAGTTTAGTAAAGAGAACCAGGGAAGAAGGAGAGACAGCTAAGATGAGCTATGGTGTGCTTGAAACGAGCCTCAAAAACTAGCCTCAAAAACTGACTTTAAGTTAATCAAACTGTGAAGTTATATATGCCCCAAAACATTGTGGAAAACAATAGAGCAATCAGTTAGCAATTAGTGGTGTAAGAGCTGGGTGTTATACCAACAGAGACAGACCAGGCAGAAAGAAGCCTTCAGGGAGATTAGAGAAAGACAGAGAGCAGGGTTAAAACCACTCTGTCCCTGATGGTAAAAATGCCCAAACTGTGTGTCTAAGGAAAAACATCAAAGGTTTACACTACTCCAGGAAATATACTTCTCCAAACCAGTCCAACCAAGTCACTAAACAAAGAAAATAGCAACCAAACAAACAACACCACAACCCCCTCCCAGCCCCTCAACCCCCTCCCTCCTGGGGGAACAAGCAATCAGTATTCAGAGTTGCTATATTATCTGAAATGCTCAGTTTCAAAAAAAATTACAAAATATGCAAAAAATATGAAAGCTTGATCCATACACAGGAATAAAAGCAGACAACAGAAAATGCTTTTGAAGACAGCCATATGTTGACTAGACAAACTCTTCAGAGCAACTATTACAGATATGTTAAAATAATGAAAGGAAATAGTGCTTAAAGGATCAAAGGAAGGTATGATGACAGTGTCATATTAAATAGAAAATATTAATAGAATTAGAAATTAATAAAAAGAACCAAATAGAAATTTGGGGTTGAAAAGTACAATAAACAAAATGAAAAATTCACTACAGGGGCTCAATAATAGATTTCATCTGGCAGAAGAAAGAGTTAGCCAACAGAGAGAAAAAGGATGAGGAAAAAATAAATAGAGCCCCTGAGAAATATGAGACACCATTATGTGTAACAATATATGCATAATGGTAGCACCAGATGAAGAGAAAGGACTAGAAAAAGTTTTGAAGAAATAATGACCACCCCACCCCACCTATATATATGGTATATAAAGATATATCATGTAAATAATAACCAAAAGAGAGCAGCAGTAGCTATACTAATAACAAACAAAATGACTTTAAAACAAAAAAAATTACTAGAGATAAAAATGAAACGTATTATAATAATAAAAAGGTCAATCTGATAGAAAAGTATAACCTTTGTAAATATATAATGAACCTTGCAAGGCCTCAGAATATACTTCCTAAAAATATTTTTTTAAAAATTAATCTATATATTCAAGATGCTCATGAAACTCCAAATAGGATAAACACAAAGAAATTCACATCCAGGCATATCATAGTCAAAATGTTGAAAGACAAAGAGAAAAGTTTGCAAGCAGCAAGAGAAAAATAACTTCTTGCATACGAGGGAATTCCAAAAAGATTTACAACTGACCTATCAGAAACAATGGTGACTAGAAGGAAGTGGGGCACCCATATTCAAAATGCTGAATAAAGAAGTTGTCAACTAAAAATTTTACATCCAGCAAAACCATGTTTCAAAAACAAAGGAGATATTAAAAAATACAAAGTAAACAAAAACTAAGATTCATTGCTGGCAGACCCACCTTACAGAAATTGTAAAGGAAGTGCTTCGGACTGAGTGCAAATGGAACATACAGTAATTCAAACCCACCCAAGGAGACAAAGAGCTGTACTCAAAGTAATTACATAGGTAATTATAAAATAAAGTGTAAGTGTGTATCTGTTCTTTCTTCTCTTAACTGGCTAAGAAATGATTGCAATAACTGATATATACATATATACCTGAACATATATAAACAAATTATATATAGTATATCTAAACATATATCTATTATATGTTGTATATCTAAACATACACACAACACATATATCATATGTATTTGTATTGTTAGACCTATAATATATTTGACAATAACAGTAGGTGGGAACAAAGCTGTATTGGAGTAAGAAAATGACAACAGACAGTAACTTGAATCCACAGGAAGAAATAAAGAGAACAAAAATGGTAAATAAAAAGATTAATATAACAAACTCTATAAAAAATATATTTGCTTTTCTCTATTCCCTCACCTTCATTAACAAATATAAAATCATAAAAAGTAATAATTTTAATAATGTATTGATGGGTTTATAGAATAAACATATACATATGAGACAATAATACAAAACTCAGTGAGTAGGGAATAGAACTCTATAGGTATAATATTTCTATATCTTACTGGAATTAAGATAGTATAAATCTGAAGTAGATCCTGATAAAATGTATATTATAGCCTTAGAGCAACCACTAAGAAACTATCTCCAAAAAAAAAAAATATATAGAAAAAGTCAATACAGAAATTAAAATGTTACAATAGAAAACATTTGTTTAATGTGAAAAAAAGCACTAAAGGAGAAACTAAAGAAGAAAAAATATGAGACATATAGAAAACAAAATATTAGACATAAATTAAACCATATTTGTAAGAGCACTATATGAGAATGATTAAACAGTCTAATTAAAAAATAAAGATAGTTAGACTGGATTAAAAAAAGATCTAACTATATGCTGACTAAAAGAATATACTTTAGACTCACAAATACAAATAAGTTTAAAGTAAGAGGAAAAAAGATATACCATGCAAACAGCAACCACAAGAAAGCTATAGCGGTTATACTAATAACAAACAAAATAGACTTTAAAACAAATTTAAAAATGTTACTAGAGAGAAAATGGAACATATTATAACAAAAAGTTCAATCTAACAAGAAGATATAGCCATTACAAACATAAAATGAACCTAACAAAATCTCAGAATACATGAAGCAAAAATGAAATAACTGAAGAGAAAAACAGACAATTCTTGTTGGAGACTTCAATATCCCTCTTTCAATAAAGGAAAGAAAAAAATAAGATCCACAAGGATATAGAAGACTTGGACAACATTATAAACCAAATGGATCTAGGAGACAGCTATAAAGAGGTATTCAGCAAACATAATACATATTATTTTGAAGCATATGGCACATTTTTCAGGATAGACCATGTAGTAGGCCACAAAACAAGCTACACTAAATTTAAAATAATTGAAATCATATAAAGCACATTTTTCTGACTACAAGAGTATTACATTAGAAATTAATAATAGAAAAAAAAGTTGGATAATTCACAAATAACTGGAAAACAACGTGCTCTTAAATGACTAATGGGTCAAAAAAGAAATCACAAGACAAATTAGAAAACACTTCGAGATGGATAAAAAAAAAAAAAAAACAGAACACACAAAAATTTATGGTATATAGCGAAAGTAGAGCTTAGAAGGAAGTTATAACTATAAATGTCCATGTTAATAAAAAAAAACCTCAATAATCTAATTCTCCACCTTAAGAAATAAAAGATCAAACTAAACCCAAAACAGAAAGAACAAAAGGATTACAGCAGAAATACATAGACAAGAGTAGAAAAACAATAAAGAAAATCAATGAAACCAAAAGTAGGTCCTTGAAAGGTCAACAAAATTGATAAATCTTTAGCTAGACTGACTAAGCATAAAGGAGAAAAAACTTGAATTACTTAAGTCAGAACTAAAGAAGCAATATCACTAATGACATTATCAAAATAAAAAAAAAATTATAAGTGAATACTATGGACAACTATATGCCAACCAATTAGATAATTTAGATAAAATAGACTATGAAAACTGACACAAAAAGAAATGGTAAATATGAATAGGCCTATACAAATAAAGATATTGAATTAGTACTCAAAAAGTCCCCACAAAGAAAAGCTTGGGGAGAAAAGCGGAATGAACTTAAAGATGCATCAGACTGAATTTACTGAAATTGGCCCACTAAGCAGAGATTCTGGACTTGATGGTGAGGCATTAGAAAGCATTCTCAGTTTTGCTGGTTGGCTGTAACATGTACCAAAAGGTGGTGTACACTAAAAGAAGGTGAAATATAATAACTGTCTTGGCTTACTACAGAGAAAGGTATCCAAAACTTAAGGAAATCAAAATGTTAGAGTGGATTTGTCATGTAAGACCTGCTTCCCTACCTTAGATGGGTCCAGAGGACATACCTTTCACCACAACTATAATAAATAAATAAATTTGTGAAGGGAGCCCCAGCATCCTTAAATAGATCTGTAGCTGCTCTTCTTTGTAGGTGAGAATTACAGTGGAAACTGCTGTCACTAAACTGGGATCCTTAAATGCAAGAAGGCTAATTGGATCTTGGAGCAGCAGGGGCCAGATGATGGCCCATAACAGCCAAAGGCAAGGTGGGTGTGATTACCATGATGGACAGTAGAGTCAAATACGTAACCAGAATAGTTTTATTCACAGACACTTATGGCACTGGCTAATGAATTATGGTGTCCCTAAAAGAGAAATAGATGGGAAGTCTACTAAATTCGTGCTTGATTTATATAAGCAGAAGAGTCCCAAGTCAAGTTAAAAGAAATCTAAATTGAATCACCAAAACAAAGAGTCATGGCTCCTCAATCATTTCCCTAACTTGAGCCAGTTTACAGAACCCGAATCTCTTGAATGAAGGGAAGGCCATATTGCTTTAAGGAAGGACCCTGGTACATTACTGAAAATTTATACTGTTAATCTTTCTCCTAGCCTTCCCCCAAAGGCACCTATGGCCTTTCACCCAGGTGACTATGCAATAGAGAAAGGCAAACAATTAGACTTTGGGAAATTACTGAACACTGGTACAAACTCCAAGAGACCCAAATGTCACTGTGGTCTACTGGTCAGAGTAAGAGCTTATGCAAGTCAGGTAATCAATGGAGTCTTAGTTCAGGTACATTTTGCAGTAAGTCCAGTGCATCTTTGAACCTATCCTGAAGTTATTCCACTCAGTTCTGGAAAGCAAAATTAGAATATACTATCACCTGGCAGAATCCCCACATTGGTGCCCTGACCTGTAGAGCCAGAACTATTATTGTAGGAAAGGCCAAGTGAAAGTCACTAGAACTATCTCTATCTAAGAAAATAATAAACCAAAAACAATACTGTATTTCTGGAAGGTTTTCAGTGCCACCATCAAGAATTTGAAAGATGTAAGGTGGTAACTACCATCATATTCCCATTCAACTTGCCTATTTAGTCTGTATAGAAAACAGATAGTTCCCAGAAAATGACAGTGGGTTACTATAAACTTCACTGCATGTTGACTCTAATTGCAACTGCTCTTCCAGATATGGTTTCATTGCCTGAGCAAAATAACATATTCCCTGGTACCTGGTATGCAGCTACTGATCCCTCAAATGCTTTTTTCTCCATGCCTATTAGTAAACAGGACTGGATGCAGTGCGCTTCAAGCCAGCAAGGCCAGCAGTACACCTTCACTGTTTTTCACTGATATACCCAGGGGTATATCAGCTCTCCAACTTTACATCATAATTGAGTTTACAAAGATCATGATCACCTTTCTCTTCCACAAGGTATCACACTGATGGCATTACACTAATTTGACCTAGTAAGCAGAGGTCTCATCTACTTTATACTTTTTGTAAGGTATTTCTGTGTCAGGGTGGGAAATAAATACAACAAAAATTCAAAGGCTTTCCACTTCAATAAGATTTCTAGGGGTCCAGAGGTTTGGGGCATGTTGCGCTATGCCTTATAAAATAAAGGATACATTGTTGCTTCTGGCTCCTCCTACAACCAAAAAAGAGTCACAATGCCTAGGATGCCTCTTTGAATTTTGGAGGCAACATATTTCTCCTTTGAGTGTCTACTCCAGCCTATTTATCCGGTGACCCCAAAAGGTGATACTTTTAAGAGAGGCCCAGAACAAGAGAAGGCTCTACAACAGGTCCAGGCTGCTATGCAAGCTTCTCTTCCAATTGGGTCATATCATCCAGCAGATCCAATGATGTTTAAAGTATCAGTGGCAGATGTTCTTTGGAGCCTTTTTCAAGCCCTTACAGGTAAATCACAGCATGGGTCCTTAGAACTTTGGAGCAAATCCCTGCCATCTTCTATGGATAGCTACTATACTTTTGAGAAACAGCCTGACACTGGGCCTTAGTAAGCTCTGAAATCTAACCATGGGCCACCGAGTTACCATGAAATCTGAACTGCCCCTCATAAACTCGGTGTTATCTGACCCACCAAGCCATAAAGTTGGGTGTGCACAGCAGCACTCAATCATCAAATGGAAGTGATATAAATAAGGTACATGAATAAATAGCCCAAATGCCCATGGTCCCCATTCCAGATACATTACCTTCTCTAGATAGCACCTACAGCCTTATAGGGGAAGAGGGGTCCCTATAATCAGTTGAGTAAGGAAAAGGAAACTTAAGCATGGTTTACACATGGTTTTGCATGATATATAAGCATCATTCAAAATAGGACAACTGGAGCACAACAGTGTCTTTCTGGGACATCCCTGAAAGGCAATGGTAAGAAGAAATCCTCACAGAACTTTGGGCAATGCATCAGACTGTTCATTTTTCTTGAAAAGAGAAATGGCAAGTGGTATGAGTTTATATACCAATTCATGAGCTGTGACAAATGGTTTGGCTGGAGGGTCAGGGACTTGTAAGGAAGATGATTGGAAATTTCATAATAAAGATGTTTGGGGAAGAGATATGCAGATAGAATTTTTGGAATTGGAAAAAAAATGAAGATACTTGTCCCTTATGTGACTTCTCACCATACGGTGGATTCAACAAAGGATTTTAATAATCAAGTGGATGAGATGACCTTTTCTATGGATATCAGTTAGTCTCTTTTCTCAGCTACTCCTCTTCTTGCTCAATGGACTCATGAAAAAAAGTGGTCATGGCAACAGGGATGGAGGTAATGCATGAGCTTAGCATGGATTTCCACTAATGAAGGCCTAGGTGGCAACAGCCAGTCTGAGTGCCCCAATCTGCCAATAGCTGAGACTAAACCCGAGTCCCTGATATGGCGCCACTCCCCAGGGTGATTCATTCAGCTCTCAGGTAGCAGGTTGACTACACTAGACCACTTCCACCATGGAAGGGACAACACTTTATTCTTACTGGAGTATAAACTTAATATGGATATGGATTTGTCTTCCCTTCATGCAAGGGTCTATCAAAACCACCATCCATGGACTTATAGAATGCCTTATTCACCACCATGGTGTTCCACACAGCATTGAATTTAGGGGACTTGCTTCACAGCAAATGGAAGTTTAGCAGTGGGTCATGCTTATGAAATTTTCTCATCTTTCCATATTCCTTTCATCCTGAAGATGCTGGCTTGATACAATAGTGAAATGGCCTTTTGAAGACTCAGCTACAGCACCAGTTAGGTGTCAATTTCTTGCAGGGCTGGGGCAAGGTTCTCAGGAGTCTGTATTTGTTCTAAGTCAGCATCTAATAGATGGTGCTGTTTCTCCAATAGCCAAGATTCACAGGTTCAGGAATCAAAGGGGTGGAAATGGGAGTGGCGCCACTCACTCTTACTCCTACTGATTCACTAGCAAAAGTGTTCCTTCCTTCCCCATGACCTTATTCTCTGCTGGTCTAAAGGTTTTAGTTCCAAAGAGAGGAATGCTTTCACCAGTAGATACAACAATGATTCACTTGACCTGGCAGTTAAGGCTACCTCTCAGCTACTTTGAGATCCTCATGTCTCTGAATCAACAGACAAAGTAGGGAGTTATTGTATCAGCTGGGGGGATCGTTCCTGACTACTAAGGGGAAATTGACTGCTACTCTACGATGGAGAGAAGGAAGTGTATGTTTAGAATATAGGTGATCTCTTAGGGTCTCTTAGTACTACCCTGCCCAAGGAAAAATTACCACAATCCAGTGCAGGCAGGACTATAAAAATATAAAATATATAAAATATCTTTATTTTCTTCTCTCTTCTTCTCCCTTGTAATCTACATAGATATATTAGTAATAGTTAAATTTAATTACATTATTTAAATTCTAAGATATGGAGAAGATTGAACATCACTCAACCCTGCCTCCTCTTCTGCACACAACCACATATTTGGTATATGCAGGATAGTTGTATCATGCTAGGTAAAAATATGGCTTTGTTACTGCCATTATTTGAAAATTAACTATGGGTTAAGAAGATGAGTATGGGTGTCATGTTGATAAGAGGTGAACCATAGTGGTTAGTTTTAAGTGTCAGCATGGCTAGGCTACCCAGTTACTCAATCAAACACTAATCTAGACATTGTTGTTCAGGCATTTCATAGATGTGGCTAACATCTAAAATTAGCTGACTTTAAATAAAGGAGTTTATCCTTGATAATGTGGGTGGGCTTCATCCAATCAGTTGAAAAGCCTAAAGAGCAAAATCAAGGTTTCCCTCAGAAAGAAGAAATACAAAAACATTTTTTTTTTATTACTCAAAAGAAAATTTAACTATTTATAGCAAAAATAATCGCAATGTTTTATAAAGCTTGTTGCATCTGTGGAAGTAATTTGTAACATATACAAAAGCATTTATGACATCATAGCAAAAAATGCAAGAAGAGGTAAACTGAAGCATATTGTGATGAATTTCTTAAGTCATAGGTATAAAATTATTTGAAGGTAGACTATGAAAGTTGAGGAATCACAGTCTTGAGCTACTGGTGTTTCATGTTTTTGTCCTGTTTTGTAGTTGTAATGGGGGATAATCCTGGACACTGTTAACCCTCATGACCAGAAACAGAATTTCCAAAATATAAATTCTTGAATCATAAGCATACACTATATGCAGCATTTAAAGCAATCATACAAAATGAGATCACAATGAAAATTAGTATACATAGAAAACAGAAGTGGCCCAGGGCCTGAGCTCTGCAGGCGTTGTAAGGAAACTTCCCTAATGAAGTCAGAAAAGACTTATCCTTGAAGTAGGAGGAAAATTAAGACAACATGGTGTCCAGGAAGCCAAGTGAAAAGAGTCTTCAAAAAAAACACAAGCAGTCAACTCTGTTCAATAGGTCTGACAAATTAGGCAAGATGAGGTCTTGCCAAAGATGAGATGGCTGCCAAATTCAGCAACATAGAGATCATTGATAACCATTACAAAAGTATTTTTGGTGGAGTGGTGAAAGGAAAAGCCTCATTAAAATAAACTCAAGATTAAAAAAATAGAGAGAATCATCAGATTTGTATGGAAGCACAAAAGACCCTGAATTGCCAAAGCCATCCTGAGAAAAAAGAACGAGCTGGAAGCATCACTCTGTCTGATTTCAAATTATACTACATAGCAACAGTAATCAAAACAGCGTGGTATTGGCAGCAAAACAGACACATGTACCAGTAGAACAGAATTGAGAATCCAGAAGTAAACCCATATTTACATAGGCAAATAAATTTTGACAAAGAGGCCAAAAACATACAGTGGAGAAAGGAAAGCCTCTTCAATAAATGGTGCTGGTAAAACTGGAAAACCACCTTCAAAAGAATGAAACTAGACTGTCGTCTATCACCACACACCAAAAGTAACTCAAAATGGATTAAGGACATAAACATAAGACCTGAAACAATAAAATTCATAGAAGAAAATATAAGAACTATACTCAAGGACCTTGGACTTAAAGAGGATTTTATGAATTTGACCTCAAAGGCAAGGGAAGTAAAAGCCAAAATAAATGAATGGGACTACATCAAACGAAAAAGCTTCTGCTCAGCAAAAGAAACCATCAACAAGGCAAAGAAAGAGACAACCATCCGAATGGGAAAATATATTTGCAAGCAATGACTCCAATAAGGGCCTAATATCAAAAATATACAAAGAACTCATACAACTTAATAACAACAAAAACCAAACAATCTAATCAAAAAATAGGCAGAGGACCTTAACAGACACTTCTCCCTAGAGGACATACAAATGGTCAACAAATATATGAAAAGATGCTCAACATCACTAACTATTAGGGAAACCAAAACCACAATAAGATATCATCTCACACTTGTTAGAATAGCTGTATTCAACAGGACAAGTAATAACAAGTGTTGGAGAGGATGAGAAAAAGGAACCCTTATACGCTGCTGGTGGGACTGCAAATTGGTACAGCCATTATGGAAAACAGTATAGAGGTTCCTCAAAAAAATAAGAATTGATCTATTATATGATCCAACAATCCCTCTACTGGGTATTTATCCCAAAGACTTGAAAGCTCACATCCAAAAAGATATTTGCACACCGATGTTCATAGTAACATTATTCACGGTGGCCAGGATATAGAAGCAACCAAAGTGTCCTACAATAGATGATTAGCTAAAGAAGCTGTGGTACATATATACAATGGAATATTACTCAGCCATAAGAAGAGATGAAATACTGCCATGTGAGACAACAGGGATGGACCTTGAGGTAATCATGCTAAGCGAAATAAGCCAGATAAAAAAAGTAGAAAATCACAATATCACTTATATGTGGGATATAAACCTCAAAGCAACAAATGAACAGGACAAACAAACAGAGACTCATTGACATGGATGAAGACCAGTGGTTACCAGAGGATATGTGGTGCGGGGGAAGGGGTGGTAGATGGAGTAAAGGGGGTCAAATATGTGGTGACAGAAAGAAATCTAACTATGGGAGGTGAACACACAATATAAATATATATATATATATGCGCCTTACTGTTAAAATGTACACCTGAAACTTACCAGATTTCATTAACCAATGTCACCATAAAATAAATTAATTAAATAAATAAGCAAACAAACACTGATAAAAAATTAAAAAGTAAAAATAAAGAGAGGGAGGGAGAGAGAGAGAGAGAGAGAAGTCAGAGATGACTTATAGATAACTCTTGAATAGTTGTGCTGTAAAGAGTAAGAAGAAAATGGATAAAAACTGGAGGGGGATGTAAAGTCAAGAGTGGACATTTTCAAGATGAGAAAAACAATAGTATGTTAATAGGCTGAAAAATCTGATAGGGAGATAAAGTGATTATATCAGATACAGAAAGAATAATTGCTAAAGCAATGTCCTTGAATAGGCAGAAGGGATGAGATCTGGTTCTCTAGGCAAGAGATTGGTCTTTGCTGGAAGCAAGGGTAGTTCATCTATTTACAGGAGAGAAGGTAGCACTTATAGAGACAAATGGGTATGTATGATGGTGGGAGAATGTAGCAGTTCTCTCTCAAATGTTTCTATTGTATCAGTAAAATAGGAAACTGGGCCATCTGCTGAAGAAAGGATGAGCAAAGACAAGCTGGAGACAAGTAGAGAGGAGGAAAAATAAAGTAGTCATCTGGGAGAATTAGGAAGGTGAATGGTCTAGTCATATTTTGACTGGCAGCCTTAAATATCCACTTTTAGTTAATGGTCACAAATTTAAAGAGGAACCAGTCAACAGAGCTGCCTTTTTTTTTTCTCCAACCATTTTCAGCTTCTATGAGTACAGAATAGATGAAGAGCTGGATTGGGTGAAGAGTTGAAGTATATCAGAGTTATGATATTTCAACAATAACAATAACATTGTAATAAGAATACAATGAAGAGGGGCAAGAAAATGGTTAACATGATTGGCCATGAATTTTAAGCAGGATGTGAAGGGAAGGAAGAACATGAGAGGGATGAGGGTCAGTGAAAAGACAATATGATCAATGTATGGAAGGTCCTGAGGGTTGTTGGTGCTTAAGTTTTGCTCCCACCAACAACTAAGATAATTTCACACAGTGATAAATCCAAGCAAGTAAATAAAATGGGGTAAGGACACAGAGAGTCATGGCAGAGATGAGGGGCTATTTTAAACCTGTTGCTCATGGAAGACCTCTGAGACATAGGCACATGATCTGCAATCACTGTTCTGTACCAAATTCTTCTTGAACTCAAGCAAGCCCCAATCCCGCTTCTGCCTCCTGTCTCACCCTTGTCAGATAACTGTGCCTCTTTCTTCACTGGGAAGTATCAACTAGCAGTAAACTCTTTCATGTGTCCTTACCTGTACCTCCAAATATTTTCTTTCTCCAATCTACCCATGTTTCCTCCAGCCTCAGTCAATGGGAGACCTCTTTCCTCAAAAGGATTGCCTCTCTGTCTTGCTCCTTACCCATGACATTTGATCTTCTCCTGAATGTCCTGGTTCCTTTTCTCTTACTTTCAAACAATCACAGATCTTCTCATATGGAAAAGAATACTCCCTTGAACTTTGGTGCTTTGCTTGGGAACATCCAGAAAGAGACCTCGACTTTGAGACTTCTCCCCTATAAAATATTGAGAGTCCATGGTATGGCCTGAATGTTTGTGTCCACCCAAAATTCACGTGTTGCAACCTTAATCCCCAGTGTGGTGGTATTTGAGAGTGAGCTTTTGGGAAGTAATTAGGATTAGATTAGGTCATGAGGTAGGAGCCCTCAAAATAAATTAGTGAAAAAGAAAGAGGCACAACACTATCTCTCTCTTTATCATGTGAGGATTCAATGAAAAGGTAGTAGATCCACTGGCACCTTGTACTTGGACTTTCCAGCCTCCAGAACTATGAGCAATAATTTATTGTTTAAGCCACTCAGTCTAAGGCATTTTTGTTATAGCAGCAAGAGCTGACTAAGATAGTCCCATAAATCGCTCATCTTCCTCCATAATTTAGCATCTTCTCTTGCATTCTTCTTTCTTCCTTCTGTTAATGGTCTGTATATTTAAGTGACTTTTTTTCTTTTCCATTTTCTTTACCTCCGAGTCTCTAGTGTTAAGTATTGTTCCAATTTTCCCTCACAACATATCTCATATGTGTTCTAATTCTAGTGCTACTGTCATCCATGTTAGTCTAGGCCTTTATTATCCTAGATTTAAAAATCTTTAACAATCTTCTAACTGGCCCCTGCCTCCAAGCTCACCTCCCTCTAATCCATCTTGCATAGATTAATTTTTCTAATCTTTGAATCTTTTCCTGCTCAAAATCATGTGTGCCTCACCCATGAAATTCAGATTAAAGAGTTTGAACTTTGGCCTGGAGACTAATCCCTGCAAACATGCCCTCAACCTATCTTTTTAGATTTGTTTCTCATCACACCCCTCAAGAACCCTTCTGTTTTTACTTGATCTGCTTTCTACCCATTTCCAGACATTTCCTGCTTGCTGAACAGCAGTTTGACTCATCACATCTTACCCTGCCTCATGGTAAGTGAACTTCCCAGACAATAAGTACCACCTTCTGCCTCATAATAACTGTAGGACTTGCAGTATCTGAGTGCAGTATATCAACATTTGCAGGGTCTGAACTTATTAAATCAACATTTTAGAGCAAAAAGAGACCTTAATATCCTCATATGTAAAATCAAGGACTGGGCTAAATGACCTCCCACACCAAGAGGGATTCAGTAACTTGCCCAAAATCAAAGAAGGATAAGAAGGCCAAAGCCATTTCACTGCTCTTCTAGCACCCTTTGCCCCTCATCGACTAGATTTTGAAGTTTGTATCTTTCATTCTTACAACATGCTAAGCAATATTCTATGCACTGGGGATGTAGCAATGAACAAAACAGATATCCCATGGAGCTAATATTCTAGAAGAGGGAGACAGACATTAAATAAATTTATTAAGTTGAATATATAGAATAATAGGTGATAAGTGCTATGGAAAGGGGAAAGGTAGTGTGAGTAGGAGGGTGTTGCAATTTTTGAGAGTAATGAGGGGAAACATGACATTACAATACAGACAGGAAGTGGATAAGGGAGAGAAGTCTGCAGGTATTTGGGGTCAGAATGTGGCAGGCAGGTGGGACAAGTGAGAGTCTTCCTGGAATGTTCAATAAACAGCAAGGAGGTCAGTGTGACTAAAGATGAAGTGAGAGAGGTTTGGAGACACCATTGGGAAGGGTAGTTATAAGGACTTGAGTGAGACTGGACACCATTGAAGGTTTCTGAGATGAGGACTAACTGATACTACCGAGAGTGTTAACAGCATCAGTCTGCCACTCTTCAGAGGGTAGGCTACAGAAGTGCAGAAGCCGGGAGAGATCAGCGAGGAGGCCTGGCTTGGACTGTGATGGAAACTGCGGAGGTGATAAGAAGTGATTGGATTCTGAATGAATATTGAATAAGGCCAACATGTTTCCTGATGAATTCAATGTGGAGAATGAGAGAAAGAGGGTTTAAGGGCAACTCAGAGTTGCCATTGGCTGAAATAAGAAAGTCTGTTGGAGGAACAAGTACAGGAGAAAAAAAGAAGCTGCTTTAAATAACGAGAACATGAGATGTCTAACAGGCTTCCAGGTGAAAATTTTGTATAAGAAGTTAGATTAATGAGCCTGAAGTCCAGGGGGAAAATCTAGATTGGAAATATAAATTTGAGAATCATCTGCTTACGGGGTACTTGAAGCTTTGAAATTTAATGAGATCACCAAGGGAGTATGTATGTTTGTGTGTCCTCATTCCTGTGTATAAGTAAGTTCCTTAAAAGCACTGCCTATTGCCTGTGTTTTATGAAAACTGTATATATATCAAGGTATGATATATATTAAACAATATCTATTAAGTGACTACTTTTTAAGTATAGACCTCAGTAAAATTAAAAAGTACAACACAAACTATCCAAGAACCTGAGAAGGGTAGGATTATTTTAAACTCTACACAGACACAGCAGGAGGAGCAGTAAATTTAGCCAGGCTTAAAACCTAGTAGGCTTGTAACTACAGTTGATTTTTATCAAGTAATTCATTAATGAATTTAGGAAACAAAAAGCTCTAGTCTTCAGATCACCAGTTACTTACTATGAGCAAATCATTTCTCCTCTCTTAGGCTCTGTTTTCCTAAATACAAAAATGAGGGAATTAAACTAGCTAACCCTTAACTCTCTCCCTCTCTAACTCACAGACTAAATCATTACTGAATCCTTCCTGTAACTTGTTTTTCAGCTATATGGCTCCCCCAAGTGGCCAATGGGATAACTGCAACTTGCGTTTCAGGCAATGACTATTAAAAATTGAGCTCAGGTACAGGTCATCCACCATGGATCAGACACTGTGGTAAGCATTTTGGATACATTTTCTTGTTAAATCTTCACAAAAACACGACGAAGCAGTTTTTCTTTTATCCCCATCATTTATATGAAGAACTTGAGACACAGGATTCAAGGTTACCGCAGTAAGTGCTAATCCAGGATTCAAATTCAGGCAGTCTGAGTGTAGAATCTCAATTCCTGACGACTATGCCCATCAGGATGAGCTGCTGCCCCGGAGTAAGAACTGACAAATAGCCAAGGCCAGAAAAGCTTTGCAGTGTCAACACTTAAGGAGAGATTATGAATGGCTACCTGTGCGTGGACAAAGGGACTCGTGGCTCAGCTGGGAATCGAAGAACCTCCCTGCACACTATCTTAGGTCAGAAAGGATTTCAGAAGCCAACCGAGGCCCCTAGAGAAACAGGTGCCTCTCCCCACATGGTCCAGCCACCTAATGCAGGCTTCTTAAATCCAGCATGACTGGAAGAAGCAAGGTCTACTGCTAGCTGTTTTCCTTGAGTCAGAGCTTTCAGTGGTAAAATTAGAAAGTGCCCCGAAACGAGCTCACTTTGCTTGCTTACTTCCAGGTAGTTTTGGGGAATGTTTTTATTTGGGGGTTCAGTTAAGCAACCGAGATCAAGCAACCAAAAAGTGGCTGAGCCTGGTGGAACTCAGGTCTTCTGGGTCTACATCCCATCCTTTGTCCTTTCTCGTGTGCTACTGTTTAAAATTTAATTTTCCATTTCAGTAGGATTCACTCATTTTGGTGTGCATTTTGGTTTTTGACAAAGCAGAGTCTGTGTCTCCAAGTTTCAACTCCTTTCTCCAATTCGCCTGCTGTGACATGCGGTTCAAAGTCCATGGGTAGCTGCCTTTGGTGTCTGCCCGAGTTCTTAGATGTCCTCAGAGGGAGAGAGGCTGGAGTGGGTGTCCTGCACCTTGGCCAGCCCAAAAGCCCTCCAGGTAGTTTTGAAACTCTGAAAAGAACAACTGGTTTGCATGTTAGTTGGGCTTAGTGCTTAAGGAAGAGAGAAACTGCCCTGCTGGCGAGGGAGGAGGTAGTATGTTAGTGTTCACAGAGCTTCCAGAGAGAAGGAAGTTTAGGAGCCGGACCTCCAGGGTGGCTCAGGGTCCATGCAGCTCTAGGGCCATCAAGAAGGAGGTGTTGCTGGAATTTCACTACCTCCAGGCCTCTAGGCCATCAATCTCTCCTTCTGCACTAATTGGCCTTTGCTGTGAATATTCTCCACCTCTTATTCTGCTCTCAGGACTTTGACTTACACATGGGACACACACAGCATGTTCCTCCCAACTTAGAGGCTCTCCACTCCTGTGTTTTTGTTCAACATCAGTTCCCACTGCTACCTGTTCATCATCTCAGCATTCCCCAATTCATAGTCCTGAGAAAGAATAAATAATAGGCCCACTTATCTTTTCACACCAGGTCCTGCCTATGGCTTGATTAATTTTCTGTGGTCCAGGAAGTTGCACCTCAGTGAAAGAGAATAGAAGGTAGTGTTACATGTTATTTTTGTGGCCGCCTGAAGGCCTGTCACCGTGATTGCATTTTCTGGCACAAGTAGAATTGATATCTTCTTCCACTATTTTTTTGTTGTTGTTATTGTTCTGTAGTATATTTTTTAAAATTTATTGTGATGGTGCCAGATGGGTACTAGACTTATCGGGGTGATCACTTCATAAGATATATAAATGTCTAATCAATATGTTGTACACCTGAAATTAATATAATGTTGTATGTAAACTATAATTGAAAAATGAATTTTAAAAAATGTACTGTGAAGTATTTCAGATAAACAAGGGTATATAAAAGCTATATATATAATTTAAAAAATAAAGCAATCACCAGTGTATCTACCACAATCCAGTTTAAGAAACCTATGATTAATACTATGTTCGAAGCAAGCTCATATGTGGTCTTCTCTGATTGTGTCTCCTTTCTTCTCTGCCCAGACAAAACCAATATTCTGTGTTTTGAATAATAATTCTCTTGTTTTTTTAAAGAATTTTACCACATTTTAATGTATTCCTAAAATATATGTTGTTTTTTTTTTTTTTTTAGTTTTGCCTGTTTTTGAATTTTATAGAAATGGATTCAAAACTTATATAGCTATCTGTGGTCTGTTTCTTATACTGACTTTTGAGGTTCATTCAATTTGATATGTGTAGGGGTATTTCATTTTTAATTCTTTATAATATTCTATTAATACATATAGATATATAGTAAAAGTAAATATATACCTATAGCTATATATGTGTATATAAATGCATTATTATATATCCTACTGTTAGTGGACATTGTCTCTGAGTGTAGTTATCATTAGCAAAATAAAAATTTTTATATATTCTTCCTGACATAATTAGCAGAGTTTTTCCAGGATATACACTCAGGGCAGGATCACTAGATCATGAGGCATAATTATACTCAAATGTATGAATAATAATACTAAAAATTATTACAGCACTTTTTCTCCCAAAGTGTTTATATCAATTTATACTCCCAACAATAGTGGACAAGAATTCTGAGTTCCACATTCTTACCAACACTTGGTTTTGACCATTTTTAAAAATATTTCCAAGCTTGTTGAGTAAGAAATTTCACCGTGCTTTTATCTACAGTTCCTGAATACCAATACTATCAAGCTTCTTTACATAGTCTCCTGTTTAAATGCCTGTTAATTTTTTCACATGTTTTTCTAATGGGTTGGTTGCCTCTGTCTGATTGAGTCATAGGAGTGTCTATAGACTCTGGATGCACTGAATCATTAAGGTACCACATTCTAGTGTCTCCTTGGTTTTAAAATTCTGCCATTCTCATTTGTACTCTAGATCTATCTGGAATTGATATCTGTGTACAATGTAAAATTAGGCCTCTAATTTCACTTTTTTTTTTTTTGTCCCAAAGACCTATTGTCCCAGAATCATTACTTTTACCTTTCTCCACAGAGAATGCCTATTGTGTCAAAAATCAAGTTTTTGATATGTTCATGGGTTTGGTTCTGAGGTCTCTATTCAGTTCTTCAAAAAATGACTTGCAGAATAGAATGTTATTCTATTCTCTGGATGACGATAAAGTTTGGAATTATCTGTTCTATAAATGTTTGGGAAAACTATCACTAAAACTAGATATCTCAGTACAGTGTGTTTTTGAAGATTTCTAAACTATAGTTCAATGAGTTTAAAATATATAGAACTAATTATGCACTTTTTTTTTTCTTGAACCAGCTTTTGAAAAACTGTATTTTCTATTTGTATTTTTCCATTTCCTCTAAGTTTGCAAAATTATCAGCATACTTTTTTTTTAAATAACATTCCATTATTTAACCTCTACAGCAAGGATAGTTATAGCAATAGTTCTATTTAATCTAATGTAGTTTCCACCTTTTCTTTCTTTATATAGAAATAGCAATCTTGCCAAGGGTTTATCCTTCCTTTGCTCTTTTCAGAGAAATAAATTCTATGTTTACTGATCCTCTCTATTAAATTTTGTCTTTGGATTCTCCAACATTTATTTCTGCTTTTATCTTAAATTATTATTATTATTTTTTGGATTTACTCTGTCATTAAACTAAAATCTACAAAAATTGAAAAGATCTGGATGATAAAGTGAACAAGCTTAATCTAACACATTTAGAGAATTCTGTGTCCAACATCTAGAGAATATATATTTTACTCAAGTACAGATTAACATTTAAGAAAAATAATAATCACTTACTGGCCCTGAGAGAAACTAATTCAAATTTCAAATAAATACCATACATATTATCATCTCTAACTGCATAAACTATAAGTTAATATCAAAAATATATTTAGAAATTTAAAAATGTACTGTTAAATAATTCCTAGAGCAAAAAAATTATAATGTAAATTTAAAGAAAACTTAAAACAGAAGAATAACTAAACCACTCCATATCAAGAGTTATGGGCTACATCAATATCTGTTCTTAGTGGGAAATTTATAGTCAAAAGGTGATTTTCAAAACATTTAACTCAGTAGACAAATATCTGGCAAGACTAAACTGGCAAGGAAAGACTGAGAAGATAAAGACAATATCATTAGTTAAAGGGAAAAATAAATCAGAGATTAAAAAGAAAATAATATCAATAATAATATGCCAACAAATTTAACAACTTAGATGATATAGAAAAATTAACTTCCAAAAATTGATGCAAAAAGAATTTTTTTAAGTATATGAATCATACTATAAAGAAATTAATAAAGTGATTAAAATATTCCCACAAAGAAAGCATCAAGCCAAAGTAGTTTTACATGCAAAGTTCTAAAAAGCTATCAAGGAATAGATTATACCAACTTTATACATACTCTCCCAGAGAGAAAAGAGAGGAAGAGCTCTCCAATTCATTCTACAGGGCAAGTATAATCTGATTTTATTTTTTTTCAGTTCTTACGAGAACAGAAAATTAGAGGCCCATATCACTCAGGATTATATATGTGAAAATCTTAAATACAACGAAGCTTTGTTTATCTCAGTAATTAAAAAAATAGTTTAAAAATGTAGAATATTGAATTATATGTTATGGAAAAATCCATAAAGTGTAATTTACCACATTAACAGATTAAATAAGAACAATTATATACTGATCACAGTAGATGCAAAAAAAAAAAAAATCATTTGATAAACTTCCACCCCATTTATAAGAAAATTTTAAAAAGTAAGAAAAAGGAACCTTCACGCACTTTTGGTGAGATTGCAAATTGGTACAGCTACTATGGAAAACAGTTTAGAGTTTCCTCAAAAAATTAAAAATAGAACTACCTTATGACCCAGCAATTCCACCTCTGGTTATTTATCCAAAAAAAACCAAAACATTAATTCAAAAAGATATATGCACCCCTATGTTCACTACAGCATTATTTATGATAGCTAAGATATGGAAGGAACCTGAGTGTCATCCATTAATAGACTATTAGATAAAGAAGTTGCGGTACATATATACAATGGAATATTACTCACCCGTAAAAAAAAAAAGATAAAATCTTACCATTTGCAACAACATGGATGGACTTAGAGGGTACCATGCTAAGTGAAATAAGTCAGATAGAGAAAGGCAAATACCATATGATTTTACTTATATGTGGAATCTAAGGAACAAAATAAATGAACAAACAAAATGAAAGCAGACTCATAGATACAGAGAACAAACTGGTAATTGCCAGATGAGAGGAGGATTAGGGGGCTCTGTGAAAAACTGTGAAGGAATTAAGAAGTACAAATTGGTAGTTACAAAATAAACATGGGGATGTAGGGCATAGCATGGGGAATATGGTCAATGGTATTGTGGTGACTGTGTGTAATGCCAGGTGGGTGCTGGACTGGTCAGGGGGATCACGTCATAAATTGTATGGATGTCTGGCCACTATGCTGTACACCTGAAACTAATATAAAACAATATTGGATGTCAATTTTAATTGAAAAATTAAAAGTAAAAGTAAACTCAGAAACTTAATATAACAGGAAATTTCTTCACTTGATTAAAGAATAGCTACTAAAACAAAACAAAACAAACAAAATGGAATAAACATTATCTAAATGGAGAAATGTTAGCTGCAGTTTCATTAAAAGAATGATTAAGACAACATGCCTGTTATTCTTCTATTTACCATGGTATCAGAGATCATAGTCAATGTAAGATAATAAAAACAAAATTGAAGCTTAAGGAAGAAAGGAAAAATAAAGCATTCATTATTTTTAGATGATATGGCTACTTAAATAGAAAATACAGAACAAACCTTAGGTCAATTATTAAAGAAAAAAGGGGAGTTTAACAATGTGATGGATGTAAGATCAATATATCAAAATCCAATTAATTTATATATACAAGTAAAATTATAATGAAAGAGATAACATTATAATAATAATAGCAATTTCAAGTATCTAGTAATAATATTACAAAGTGTGCTAGACCTCCACAGAAAAAATATATACATAATTATTTTATTGAAATATTAAAGAAGACCTTAATAATTGGAAAAATGAGTCACGTTCATGATAGGAGGACATAATAAATATGTCAATTCTTCTCAAATTGACCTATAGCAGTGATTCTCAAAGTTGATTTGTGAAACAGCAGCATCAGCATCACCTGGGAACTTGTTAAAAATGCAAATTCTTGGGCACCACCCAGGACTTGCTGAATCAGAGTAAGGAGGCCCAGCAATTCCTTTTTAACATCCCTCCAGGTGATTCTGATATATGGTAACTACTGATCTCTAAATTCATTGCAATTCCAATAAAAATTAAGATGGAACTTTCAAAGACCTTGATTACTCTGAAATGTGTATAGAGAGGAAATCAATATTGGGCATAACATTGTGAGGAACTCCACTGATCTGCTCCCCAATGGAAGTGGTGAAATTTTTTTTTTTTTAAATTTTTAAGGCTTTGGAAATGGTACTAAAGGCAAAGAACAAAGAAACATCCATTCAAAAAAACTCACAAAAATTTGAAAATAAAAGTGAGATATGTGGTATTTGAATCAAGACCTGCCTCCTCCCTGCCCCCCAAACCACAAATTTCATTTCTTTAATATAGTTTTCTTTTCCCTCTGATTCAAACTGCTTTTGCCCAGATAATGACATTGTGACTCCCTTGCTTTTTTTCCCCCACTCTTATCCTCTGTATGTCTGTTCCTTTTATCCATAAGCCTTAGGACATAAAATTAACCAAGCCTCAGGTTTACAATCATGAGGTTTCACTTTAGACTAAGTTCAATAGGCTGGGCTTTAGACTAAATATAGCATCTTGGCTTTAGATGTGTTTCAGCCACAGGCCCATTGAGGTAGAACAACAACCTCACCAGCCACAGGACCAGACAGGATGGTACTATGGCTGATTTCAGAACCAAACACAATGATCGACTGCTCCATCCCCCTTCAATTATCCAATCAGTAATACCCACAACCCCAAGTCCCTTAGTTTCCATGACTACTGATTTTTTCCTATATAATTTGTACTCTCAGGATACACAGGGAGCCAGGCATTTGAGCAATAGCTTGCCTGTGTCTCTGGGACTTGCAACTCTCTAACAAACCTTACTTTCTTTGCTGCAAAACCTGCATGTATCTTTTCTTTGGCTCATACATGAGCAGACATACGGACACCCCCCCTTTTTTTGTCTCTATAACACTCTTTCCAGTTCAGTAAGGGAGAGACTCCAATCTACACTGCTGCAGCTAAAAACACAAGGTCTCCTCTTCCCTCAGCTCTCAGTTAGAGGGCTCTATTCCCAAAAGGAGTGGAACTTTAGCATTTCTCATATTGCCCCCAGCTATCTGTTGCCGAGGCCAAGTCCCAGATAAGTGGTCAAGAAGTGAGGGGTCCCTTCCTCCATCCCCCATGCATGGACCAGAGGATCAACATCAGGCGTGCAGACCTAAGAATGATGGTTCTGACTGTAGTGGAGATTCTAGCCAAGGAAATTAGACAATAAAAAGGAAAAAAAAAAAGGCATCCACATTGAAAGGAAGAAGTAAAAAACGATGTCTATTTGAAGATGATATGATCTTATATAGAGTAAACACCAAGGAATCTACTAAAAAATTATTATAACTAATAAATAAGTTCAGCAAGTTTTCAGTACATGAGATCTATACCAATATATATATATTTTTATACATTTGCAATGACAATTTGAATATGAAATTAAAAAAAGAATTCTGTTCACAGTAGCATCAAAAAATACTTAGGAATAAATTTAACAAAGTACAAATCTTATATCCTAAAAATTACAAAACATTGATGAAATAATTTAAAGAAGATATAAATGGATAAATATCCTCCTTTCATGGATTGGAAGAGATAACACTATTAAGGTGAAAAACTACCCCCAAAACTGATCTATGAATTCAACATAATCCCTATAAGAATCCTAGCTGACTTCTCTGCAGATTTTTACAGCTGATTCTGTAATCAATATGGAATTGCAAATAATCTAGAATAGTCAAACAATCCTGAAAAAGAACAAAGTAGAACAACTCATGCTTCCCAATTTCAAAACTTACTGTGGAACGGCTTTTTGTCAAGACTGAAGAGAAGTTAAATGTTGTGCTTGCTGCCTTTTGCAACCACATCAAATTACAACTAAGCTACAGAACAGCCATTATTGGGAATAGCTTGAAGGCTAGCTAAACAGAAGTCCTACAACTGTGGATACACAGAAGAGGCCAACTTGAGACTGGTAGGAGGGACAGAGACACAGAATAGGCTGGTCCCACACCTGTATGAGGCGGTTCAGAATTGAGAGGGCTATCTTGGTTGCGGAGGTCCCCCCTGAAGGAGCAAGTGGTCGGGAAGAGAAGTCCTCACAACTTTTAGCTGTGAAAATAAGTGGAGATTGTGACTGAGTGAGACAGAGGGCAGCTGGAGTTGCAGACATTCCTCTTAAGGAGCCCATGTGGGGAATTACTTGCTGACAGACTCACTTGCTCTGAATTCCAGCACTGGGGCAGCAGAAAGAAGAGTCCCACCCCACTCCATCCCACCACCTCCCAAAAAAATCAAGGACAGTTTAAGAGGACCCTGGGACAACATCAAGCATATTCTTCATAAGAGAGTACCAGCAGGAAAAGAGAAAGAGCAAGGAATTGAAAACCTGTTTAAAGAAATAATGATTGAAGACTTCCTTAACCTGAAGAAGGAAATAGATATACAAACCCCAAACAAAATGAACTCAAAGAGGCCCACATCAAGACACATTATAATTAAAATGGCCAAGATTACAGATAAAGAGAGAATCTTAAAAGCAGCAAGAGAGAAGCAATTATTTACCTACCAGGGAGCTTCCATAAGACTGTCAGCTTATTCCTCAATAAAAACTTTGCTGGCCAGAAGGTATTGGCAGGAAATATTCAAAGTGATGCAAAGAAAAAAACTTCAACCAAGATTACTCTACCCAGCAAAGCTATCATTTAGAATTGAAGGACAGATAGCTTCCCAGACAAGAAAAAGCTAAAGGAGTTCATCACTACCAAAAAGGTATTACAAGAAATGTTAGAGGGTTAGGAAGAAGAAAGAAGGAGGAGAAGAAGGAGGAGGAGGATGGTGAGGGGGAAAGGTAAGGTAGGGGAAGGGAAGGGGAAGGGAAGAGAAGAGGAACAGAAAAAAGATAAAAACTACGAATAATAAGATGGCAACAACTATATAACTATCAATGATCACTCTGAATGTAAATAGATCAAATTTTCAAAAAAGAAAAAGACATAGGATGGCTAAATAGATAAGAAAACAAGGCTTTTACATATGCTGGCAACAAGAGACTTTCTTCAGATTGAAAGACACACAGAGACTGAAAGTAAAGGGATGGAAAAGGTATTTCATCAAAATGAAAACAAACAAACAAAAAAAAGCAAAGCAAGGGTAGCAATACTAATACCACATGAAATAGACTTTAAAACAAAGGCTATATAACAAGATACTAAGAAGACCCCAGTAGTTCCACTTTGGGGTACTTATCCAAACAAATTCAAAACATGACTTCGAAGGGATATGTGAATCCATATGTTCATTGCAGCATTTACAATAGCCAAGATATGGAGGCAACCTGGGTGCCCATTAGTGATGAATGGATAAAGAATAGGTGGTATGTATTTACAATGGGATATTACTCAGCCATAAAAAGAATGCATCTCAACAATATGAATGGACTTAAAGGGTTTTGTGTTGAGTGGAGTAAGTCAGACAAATACAAATGCCATATGATTTCACTTACATGTGGAATCTAAAGAACAAAAGAAACAAAACAGAAACAAACTCATAGATACAGAGAACATTTTGAGGGTTGCCAGATTGGAGTGGGGGGGTGTCGGAGTGGGTGAAAAATCAGTAGTTACAAAAAAGTCATAGGGATGTCAAGTATAGCATAAGGCATATAGGCAGTAATATTGTAATAACTATGTATGGTGTCAGATGGGTACTAGATTTATTAGGGTGATCACTTCATTAAATTATATAAATGTCTAACCACTATGTTGTACAACTGAAACCAATAAAATATTGCATGTCATTGTAATTTAAAATTTTTTAAAATTTAAATCAAAATAAAGCACGCTTGACTTCCCAAATATTCTATATCCCGAGTATATATTATTTTCATAGCAAAATAAAGAAAATAAACTTTATTTTTTAAAAAACTTACTACAAAGTAATGGTAATCAAGATAGGTCGGTACTGGCACAAGGATAAAAATATAGATAAATGGAGTAGAATTAAGAGTCCAGATATAAACCTGTATATCTATGGCCAACTGATTTTCAACAAGGGTGCCAAGACTATTCAGTGGAAGAAAAAACAGTCTTTCCAGCAAGTGGTGCTAGGACATCTAGATAGCCACACACAAAAAAATGAAGTTGGACTCTTACTTCCCACCATAAATAAATATTATCTCAAAATGGTTTGAAGACATAAATGTAAGAGTTAAAACTTAGAGGAAAAAAAAGTATGTAGAGAAATCAGAACTCTTATATACCACCAGTGGGAGTATAAAATGGTGCAGCTACTTTGGAAAACAATTTGGCAGTTTTTCAAATGACTACATATGAGTTTATCATAGGACCCAGCAATTTACTTCTGGGTGTATGCACAAGAGACATAAAAACATACACCTACACAAAAACTTGTATATGAATGTTTATAGCAGCACTATTCATAATAGCCCAAAGGTGGAAACAACACAAATGCTCATAACAGGTGAGTGGATAAACAAAATGTGGTAGATTCATACAATGGAGTATTATTCAGCCATAAAGAGTAATGAAGTATTAATACCTGTTACTTGGATGAACTTAGATAAACCTTGAAAACATGCTAAGTAAAAGAAGTCAATCATAAAAGCATATTATGTGATACCATTCATAAAAGTTCAGAATAGGGAATCTATAGAGATATAAAGTAGATTAGTACTTGCTTAGGGTTGTGGGTGTGTAGGTTTAGTATGGGGGTAATAGCTCAAGGGTATGGGTGTTTTTGAAGTGATGAAAATGGTCTAAAATTTAGTGTGGTAAAGATTGCACATATCTGTGAATATATTAAAAACCACTGAATTGTACACTTTAAATGACTGTATTGTATGATCAGTGAATTATAGCCCAATATAGCTGTTTTTTAAAATGTACATAGAGGATAAAAGGGTCAAGAATAGCCTAGACACCTGTTAAAAAGAAGAGCAGGGAGCACATATTAGATATCATAGTTTATTATGGAACTGTTATAAAGACAATGTGATATTTGTGCAGGGATAGACAAATTGACCAATGGAAAAAAAGTCAAGAACCTAAAAATCCCATGCACGTTTGAAGATTTTTAATATGATAAACATGGAATATCTAATCAGTATATAAAAGAGGACCTGATTATTTAATAAATGAAGTTGAAAAATATGGTTATCACGTGGAAAAAGTTGACATTATATTTCTACTTCATGCCATTTACAAAAATCAATTCCAAATGGATTTAGAACTTGAATGTCAGAAAAAAAACTTTAAAACTCAGTATAAAATACAGGTAATTTTAAATTTCAGGATGAAAATCATATATTGTCTTTTAAATGAGCTGCAAAACCCATGAATTATAAAAGAAAATATTGATGTCCAAAAAATTGATGTCCATAGCTTTTGTTCATCAAAATGTACCTTTTAAAAAGTGAAAAAATAAGTTACTGAGAGAAGGTATTTTGAATACACACATCCATGAACAATCTGGATCAATAATATATAAATGACAATAACAAATTAATAAATAAAGCATAACCTAATGAGAAAATGAGCAGAAACATGAATTATGAAACATATCTGGCCAATGAACATATATAGGCTGCTCATCATTAGTGATTAGGGAAAGTCCTATCAAGATCATATTGTGACACCATTTTAAACTTCTTCAAGTGGGAAAATTTTAAAGTCTAAAATATCAAATGTTGGGGGAGATGTAGAAAGTAAAAGGGTGTGACAACTTAGAAAACAGCTTGATATTATCTCCTAAAGTTGAACATCACATGCTTTATGATACAATGATTAACTTTTGAGTATAGATCCAATGGAAATCCTGGCACTTGTAAAACAGGACATATGTACAAGAATATTCATAGCATTACTGTCTACTATAGAAAAATCTGGAAATAACCAAAATGTCCATCAAAGGGAGAATGGTTTTTTTTAATGTAATGAAATATTACACAACAAAAATCAAAAAGCAATATGGATGAAGCTTAACAACATAATATTAAGAGGAAAAAATCCCAAAATATTACAAACAACCTGATCTTCTGATAAAATATAAAGCTAGACTCAAAAGTATGATCTATTGTCTATCATCTATCTTTCTATCTATCTATCTATCTATCTATCTATCTATCTATCTATCTATCTATCTATTATCTATATCTATCTATCTATCTATCTATCTATCTATCTATCTATCTATCTATATATATATATATCATCTATCTATCATCTATGGAGGGAGGGATGGAGGAAAGAAAAAGACACAATGAAAGGAAAGCGAGTGAATGATAACCATGAGGATTAGGGGGATCATTACCTTGTGCCAGGAAGGTCATGAGTAAACTGTGTGTGGTTAAATATATATAGGTTATTGTTAAAGTTAACTTTTACTTTCACAAGTATTCATTATGATATTATTAGCTAATAACTAATCAAATACCTAAATTAAAATGAGGCAGGAAATAGTCAATAGCTAGGCAACGACATGCCCAGATAAAACTTCATGTTTTTATTGCTAAAAGGAAGAAAGGAGAATAGAGATACTGAGTGTGTGGAGTGAGAAGCAGTAGTCCTCATCATACCATTCATTTTCTTATTTCAATTTTTATATTGCTCAATTCCAGAAATTTTATTTGATCCCTTTTATTACTTCTTAATAGATTTGATAGTCTCTTATTCTTGGTTCATATTTTCAAGCTTCCCAGTTGATTTAACATACTTTATATGTTAACTGTTAACTGTTACTGATCATTCAAGTTAACTGTTACTGCTTGTTGTCTCTGCTGGTTCTCTTACAGCATCTCATTTGAGTGTTTGTGATTTTTGATGAGCTAATCATTTTACTTTGAGCCTTACCTGTGGTAATTCTTCGAGCCTGACTTAAAGGAGAGTTCCTCCAAAGACTATTTTGATTTGCTCCTGCCAGTCACTGGGGGGACATTACTAAAATAAGTCCATTTAAAGTCTGTGCTTAGTATGAATTCAGATCATGAACCCACATGGAAGTTGACTTCTGGTTATGGATTCTTGGAGATCTTAAAAAATTGCTTCCACCCAGTGCCAAGATGAAGGCAAATATGTTCCATCTCTAACCAATAGGCAGGTTTCTTTCTTTCTTACATTTTCTTTTTACCCTTACACTTTGTATGTTGCCCTTTGAGCTCCCAGCTTTATTGGAGGATTTCCTAGCATACAGGAAAGGCTTCAATCTTATTTTCTGAGCCCTGAACCCTGTATAATTTTAAATATGAAAGCTCAAGTTTTCCAGGGTTCGGCAGAAACTTTTAGCATAGATGACTTATTTGTTGGCACTTAGGCAACTTTCAAAGAAAGGTCTTGACATCTTCAAGAAAAACTGTTCTCAGCAAGTTCTTAACACTTTTTTCTGTCCTCATTTGAAGCAACTTTTTATGCTTCGAAAATGGATTTACTTCTAGAAACAGACAAAAGCAGGTTTGGATCAAGAGTTGACACTTCTACATAAATAGTTTTTATCAACTCAGGAAAGCATTTTAAAATAAATATTTTTATGCTGTAATTACCTGCATAGTCACTCCTGTTAGGAATATCATTAATGGTATCTAATGTGACATCCTGTCAGAAACCAAAGTCACGAGTACTTTCTTGACAATTAACTGCCGTTTACTCAGTACCTAATATTTGGTTGTTATTGACTATGGTAGGCCAGCTCCAACTACAATCTACATTTGCTTCTAGCAGAAATACAGCATGGATATGTAAGTCCAATTTATTTTGCATTGTTCTAGAGAAAAATCATCTAGGCTCAATAGAATGAAATGCTATCATTGACAAGTATGAAAAAATCAGGCTTATATGTCCATTTTAACAGAAAAGCACTATCATTATATGGCAGGTAGGCTGACTACACCACTGGGCCATAAAGATAACTAAGACTGACTTCAAATAACTCACAACCAAGTAAGGAAAGAGACAAATAATTCTAACTAAACATGATTAAACACTGCAGGGATATATATTTTTTTAAAAGTGATTTGAGTTCAGAAGACATAATTGAGAAAGGCTCCCCACATGGTTTGACATTTAACTCAGGTCTTAAATAAGTGGGCATTTTCAAAAGACAAGTGAAGAAAAGAATTCCAGACAGAAGGGACCAACTTAGACAACAAAAAGGCACAAGAGCGCATAGCAAGTTTGGTATCCATGAAATGTTGTGAGTAGAGTAACAGATTCTGTAGAGCAACCCATCACCTAAGTTACAAAACATTTCCAGGCCCATTCACCCGTCTCTTTATCCCATAACACTCGGTCAAGAAACAATCTAGCTAATTCCAACCCCTAAGTTTTCTCTTACCTCTTCTCCTATTCATTTGATTCCATTACTTTACCTCCCCCAATTTTTGCCTAAAATATTGCAAGTTTCTCAATTGGTCTTCAAATCTCCATGTTTCCTTTCCAGCCTATAGTCACCAAAATGATTTTTTAATACAAATCAGATCGAGCTATGTTCTTGCTTAAAATTCCATGTAGCTCACCAGCACTTGAGATAAAAGTTCATCCTTGGCACGATGTATTATCCCTTAATTATGACCATCCACCTTTTCAGACTTATGCCTGACTTCCGACCCTTCTGGATTCCTGTCCCTCTGTGATGTTGGAAAGGTTACTAACTACAGTGAACCCAGTTCCTCATCTTTAAAATGAAGATAATAGTTCCTACTCAGGGGTTGAGGACTAAATAAAACCACAGATCTAAAAACATAAGAGTTTGGCCTTTATCTTTCATATCTCAGGGACTCATTAAAGAATTTCAAATAGAAGAATGTGATTAGATTAGCACTTTAGAAAGATGAAGGGCAGTAGAAGAGATGAATTGAAGGGGAACACCACTAGAGGTGAGGAAGACCAGTTAGGTCATAATACGAGGTGAGAAATGAGTGTGTAATGGCAACTGGAGTAGAGAGGAACAAAAGGAACTACAGAAAAATTAAGGGATATATAATCAAAAGATCTTGGTTCCTAACTTTAAACAGGTGAAGAAAAAGATGTATTGAGAAAGCATGTTTCAAAGAAAGCCCCTGACATCTTCAGGAACAAAAGTTGATTCTAACAAGTTCTTACACTTTTCCTGCTCTCAGTTGAAGCAATTCTTCATGCTTTGAAAATGGATTTACTTTCTAGAAACAGGCAAAAGTGTGTTGGGGTCAGCCTTGCAAACAAAGAAATCGAGATGCAAATACCATTTGGAATCAAAAGTGAGCAGGGATAATTATGATAATTATGTAACATGCTTCTAATCATGTGCTAACAGCATCTTACCAAAGGAATTTAAAAAAATGTTCTCATCAGTAGTTCCACAGATTGGAATAAATGTAGTCTATAAAAGCAGGCAGGAATCATGTATATGTAACTTTGCTTAAAAAAATAATCTAGCCATTGTATAATCAGACTTTGCAAAATCATCACACTGTCAAATTGGAAAGTTTCATGAGAAAAATCTCAACAAAGCATCAAAAGATCTGATGCTTAATTCTATCAGCATATTACCTTAAGCTAATTTCTTAATTATTTAAGACCAGTGCACTGTGTGTTGGACTAAGGCAACAATATCTTGTCTACCTCAGAGCAGTGTTCACACTGAACCTGTGTATAAATGCTATGAAAAATCAGAAGTCTTCTTTTGCAGTTCTTTAGCAAAATGTATATGTAGACAGACATTTCAAATGCAGATAGAAATTTGATTCATTATACATCCAATAACTCAATTGTGATTTTATACTACGTTATATATGGATTGACAATTTTAAATAGAAGAATTACATTTTACATTTAAGTAGTATAAGTACACTTGGGCATATCATCAGAAAAACAAAAATGTTACTGCAGATATTGAGCTACTAACCCTCATAATGATTTCAAGGACTGAGATAAGAATTCCTGGGTATTCATTTATCTGAAAGATCGGGAAGACCAAGAAAGAAATACATCACTTCAGTCTGCAGCACACTCCCAGAAGATACACAATGTTTCACATACTAAAGGAATTCTTCATACCACACAGCCTAACACCAACTGTCTATCACATGTGGTTCTTATAGTATACTCTAAGAAGTCACTATTGCTGATTAGATTTTCCTTCAAACCGCCTAATGAGGTATTTAGAAAGTCAACAAGTTTTTAGGTTCTCTATCCCTTACATTCCCAGTAATTAGCACAGATGCTGTGGATGTGACTGATGCACACAGCCCTAGCCAAGAGCTGAGAATATAAAACCACCTCTGCCCCTAAGACAGGGTAGCCAGTGTTCCAGGGCACTTTTAAGACCTTATGTGTCCTTTATCCTCCTGTAGCTAAGACAGGACAGAATCAGCAAGTGAAAGAGTACTTTAATACTAACTAAAAGAGCCACCTCAAGTTCCTTTCCTGCCAAATCCCTATTATTAGTGATTGCCACATAACATCATCTTGCTAATGGGGACATAGAAGCCTCTATACTGAATTCAGGTGTCACACTTAAGAATTAGGGCCTAGAGCTTCTCTGGTTGGTTCTAAGTAACACAGCTGCCTTTATATTGGCTACTGACCTCCACTATGGTTCCAAAACACCTCTGACTTCATTTCTGAGACAACAAAGCATGCCTTGCTAAGGTTTATGAAAAGGTTATCTCCAACTGCCACTCACTCTTTTACTTCTCAACTCCACACTTCTTTGATGGTAGTTTCTTAATGTAATTTCTTATATATAATTCAATGAGAAATTAGGTGTTATAATCTTGGATTTGAATCTCAGCTCCCCTCCCTGTTATTGGGTCAGAACTTCACTTCTCCAAGCCTTTTTTTCCTCATATCTAAAAGAGGACATTACAACCTAGCTTTGAAGCTTATAGTCAGGATCAATGATGTTAACATTTGTAGTGTCCACAAAGCATAGAGTAGTCTGCCCATCTCTCATGACACTCTGAGTCATTTCTCGGCTGGGGTCTGGGATAACCTTTCCTGTAGCAGCTAAGGCTTAGGTAGAGAGGCCAGGATTCCTACAGCCACACTTTTCCTTGGAGAATGTTTGATATCACATCTGGTTCTTAATGATATCTCCTGAATCGCAGATCAGGTCAGAAGCAGGCACAGGAAAAGGGTAAGGTGCTGAATTAGTATATGATCGATGAGTCAGGATTTAATCCATGACTGAAAGGTGGTAGTATAACAGATAAATTCAGTAGTGGAGATTCAAAGTTCTCTCCAATTGTTTCCAAGCTCCCATAGCTTTTTGCTCATCTTCACTGTCCTCCCATCCATAAACCTCCCAGGTCTGACCTCCAAAGGTCTTTGACCCACAAAATCTCCCCCTTTTCCCCCTCTCTCATGCAGCGTGAGTTACTGCAATCTGAGTTGACATTTAATGCTCGCCTAGCAGCCGTAGCACCAGGAACAGAAAGCATGGCTGGCAAACAAACATGAGGGACAGGCGGACTGGGTTCTTGTAAGTTGTCTCTCTCCACCATGTCACAGGTTGAAGAACAGTACCCTCTTCCTTTAGTATTAAGAAACCTGGGGCAAGTCAGGGTACCCAACAAAGAAACAAACTTGAAGAGACTCTGTATCATGCCTGCTCAAACAGAAAGCAAAGCCATATAGCAACCACAAGAAAGGAGAAAAAGAAAGAAGCTGTAAACAATGTGGAAGAAGGTGATTTTTCCCAATATGAAATGCACAGACAATTTAATGGCATTTACTTGATTTTCCCCTCAGGGTCTGACTTCAGAAAATCAAATTACAAAGTCATCGTCACATCCTAGATTTATTACAACTGACCTGCAGGCAAAAGGATAGAACTATTACATAAACACTTCGATTCCATGTATATATCTTAAATAGAGGAGAAATTCAAACAAGAATACAGGATAAAATATTCCAAAGCTCCAAGAAGCAGTTATGTTACTGAGCTCCATTTTTACAGACAAATAAGGCAATATCCCTGCACATTAGCTTTTTGATAATTTTTATACATTTTTCTATGGTACAAGAGAAAAATAACCAGAGCTCACAATGTACAGTTCTTACACTATTTTCACAGTTTGTGAACACTATACACCCTTTTGTTTTAATAAAGATACATTGTAATAAACTCCTTGCCCTTAAGTTTATAGTTTATAATAATCTATGATTAATACACTAAAACTGCCTTTTTATGTGGTCATCCACACAATAGAATGGTCAGATTAGCTCCTGGACAGTCAGAATTGCTTTTATCTCCATTTGTAAAATAGCAAAGTGACCCTATGCTGAGCCAGACGGGAAACTGACAGCAGAGAAACAAACTCCTCGAGTCCCCGGGAGCAATGGAGGATGATGGCTTGGTGTGATCAAAGGAAGACATATAGCAATTCTTCCTTTCAGAACACTGGGTAGTCTAAGGTTTAGGATGCCATGGGATTGAAAATAGGAAACTTAGGCAAGTGGACTAAAGCAATAAATCATTTTTGAATTCTAAAATTTATAGGGATGTAACTTTAAACAGCACCATTCTCTCTTTATTGTTTTGTAGTGTTTATGACTGTCACTCTGGGAGGAGACACAGCAATACCTGCCACCATTTGGTTCTGTAATGGCATCATCTGCATCTCAGACCATGGCTGTTTTATATTCCAGTGTGCTTGAACCACTCACAGTGCTGCTTAACTGTTATACAAAGCCTAATGATCAGTGCCAGAGAGGCCAGAGCGAAACCTAAGGAGAACCTGGCTAACAGGTGAGTGAGGAAGCACAGCAAAAGATAGCAAATTTAAATGACCTCTTATAACTATCTTGGGGTTGTTTTGTTTTGTAAATTCCAAGAAATAATAGTGACCTGCTAGAGATTCTTGCAGGTGATGAGCTTATTTAAAAAGACTACCATTTCAGATCCTTACTGGGTCACATATGTCTCTAAAAAGATGCTTCCTCGTCACCAACCACATCGGCTGAGCCCCATGTTTCTCAGCCTTTTAAACATTAGAGTGTATGAGAGATTTGGGGCAGAAATCCTTGGTAAGGAACATCCCTGGTAATTATAAAGGTTTTGATATAGGAAAAGGCGAAATACTGTATTAAGCAAAAGTCACATAGCGGCAATAGACTACACGGGCAGGGAAAGGGATTCAGAAACTGAAGACCTGGACCAGTGATGGCAAACAACTGAGATTTGGTCTTTTGCTGCCTACAAGAAATCTTTATCTAATCAATCAAGGCACATTGCTACTAGCTACTTCTCCCTGTTAGTGAGTTATGATGGCTAAAGTATCAGGCTTGGGACAAAGGGGAAATATATAGCTGCTACAAGTTGTTCCAGATAAGATACTAGAATTAAAAACATCTGTAAACTTTGCCCTCCGTACTTTTTTCTTCTTTCAGTCCTGGTGGTTTGTGGTAGGTAGGACATCAAGCTGGCAGCACACCAAATTCTGAGAATGAAAATCCTTAGGATCAGCACCTTCTTTGACAAGTGGCAGACTCCTGAGTCTTCCCAATGAAGAGTAGAAGGACTGGTAAAGGAGAAAAGAACACATTCTGTCCTGTCTCAATATTTTAATGTTCATCTCTTTGAACGAAACATGGTTTTTGGTAAAGATAAATTCATTCTAATTTAACATGATATTTCAAACAGGAAATTTGGCTGAGCACATCGATCCCCAAACATCGACTGTGACTGTAAAGCAACAGAATATCAAATCAGTAAATCTATTGCACTTGGTGAAGAAAGTAAATTCCTCCTTTGTCTCCCAGCTCCAGAAGGCAATGTGTCTCATTGGCTGTGCAAGCTCTTCTCACTCAAGCCCAAGTCTCTAATTTCAGACATAGTACATCCATCACTGTATTCTTCCAGTACTTGGAAGCCTGACAAAACATCATTCCAGTAGCTGCGTCTCCAGGTTTCGAGTCTAGAAATGAATTTAAGATGTGATCTAATCACAGTCAACAAATTGATCGTACTGACTTCCACATTTCATGAATATGTTCATCAGGAAAGAGCAGGATGAGGTCTCTCTGACCAGCACTAACACTGTGTGATCAATCAGGTATTACAGGGATGCACGTTCTAGGTGACAGGAGTATACAGACATGATGGACACAAACACCAATCTTATTGCACATGGTGTTGGGCGAGCAATAAAAACACTGTGATACGGGATGAAAATTCTTTACGTCTTGCTTCCTCTCAGCCCTTTTATCTAGAGTCTGACGTAGCAGCGATATCAATCAACATACATGGGAGAGCTGGGAGTAGCTGGCATTTGATCCAGGATTTTACAAACGTAGCTTGCAACCTCTACGGTACGTTCTTCATACATCAAAATAAAGGGATGTTTCTGCAAGAAAATTGAAAAAAAAAAAAAAATTTCAAAATTTGTATCAGAGCCCCCACTGAACTTTTCCCAATTTCAATACAGTGCATACCCAAAGGCTCAAAGCACATATGGCTGTAAAATACTGTAGCACCAGTTCAGAGGCAAGCACAGCCTGTATTTCAAGATGTGGTGGTAGGTGTGGGTATGCCTACTTATGATGCCCGGCACTATGTCCTGGAGGAGCCATCCTGGTAGTGAGGTCTGGAAACTTATCTGTATACCAGGGAGTATTTGCTGAGGCAGAGAGTAGAGTTACTCCTCAGCACAAAACATAGCGGGAGCCTCTGCAGCCATCTGACAGCTAAGAAGAACTACATGAGTACTGGCTGCTAGTCTTAGAGGACACAGACACAAACTCTAATTGCCCACTTCCCCCAGGCTTAGCAGAAGGAGCTTACAAAAAGAATTCAGTTTCAATCCTTCTGACCCCCACTCCAAAAGAAGCTCAAAAGAAACTTATCCTATGAACTTCTGTGTACGTTCTCCAAGCCTGTAGCCCTATACCTGCCTCACAAACACATCTTTTTTTACTCCATCTCTCAATCTTTTTTTCATAGCTTCTGTAAGTACAATAGCTGGATATCTTTAGAGTCATTGCTGGGTTGACCATAAGTTTGGCCTAACATCCTGAAAAATTAGAAGGTAAGTGTAACAAACAGGTTTTTTTTTTTTTCTTAAAATATTCCCAATTATTAGATCATAGTACTTTCTTCACAGGTGAGACCCATGCCACATCCAGAGACTGTCTAAAACACCCAGGTTCCATGAGATGGGCGAGAACTTTTAAAGAAATGGGAACTGGCTATATGATCTAAATTTGCATAAGAACATTTAATAAAGGCAGAATAAGCACAGTACATTTTTATGGATATATCACACATACATAGACCATGAAGTGGAAAATGGCTCCTTAAAGTGAATGTTAAAATTCTTAGGGTTAATTTTTATAACATGTCAAGGCCAAAACTTCCCATAAGAATCTAGCTTAGTAAATAAGTAGGAAATTATAATTATACATTTTCTCTCTCCAAATATCTTTGTTACAAAACATTTTAAAATACTCATTAAGGTCAAGCAGTTGGTCTATGGAGGAGCGGCCTATTGTTTACTTAGTAAACCAGCATGCTAAGAGGATTCAGGGTAAGTTAACAGTTAATATTCCCAAGATCTCATACTCACCAGAAGTTCTTTATACTTTGGCCTTTTGGATTCGTCCTTTGTAAGGCTAAAATAACAAAAATAACATTATTAAAATGGACACATGTTTATCCCAAGTATTTTTCTTTTCATGAACAAAATATTATAAAGAACCAAGGAGTTTTTTTTTTTCCTTCAGAAACAAAAGTAACAAACAAAGCAATCTGTCAAACATAAACACACAAAAAATTAGACTATAATCTAAGAATTTATCTTTAGGATATTCAGTACAGGAGCATTAGAGAAAAATTAGAAACAAGTTAGCTATTAAAAATTGGATAAATTATGGCATAGCTGTATGGAAGAATACTAAATACATTCTTAAATATATGAATGTATAATTATAAAACTGTATGTGTATATGTATGTGTGGACATATGTGTGTTCCTAAATATATACAGATTTATACAGGTACCACCTAAGAGAATCCAGTAATCTGGGGCATAAACTATATATAAACTTTATACATTTATCCTTAGATTTAAAAAAATTTTACACTCTATCTCACTTTTGTGTTCTTCAATGCAAAAGTTTACAATAGTATAACTTCATTAATGACTACTTGATATAGTAAAAACCTCTGCCTTGCTGATATTTTCCCTTTGAATTCTACTTTGTCTAATTAATGTTGCCAGAACGATTTTCATTTTATTTGTATTTATCTGATCTTGGACTGTATCTTAATCACCACTCTCCTCCAATCTCAATTAAATTCACTTTTTACTATCGAAAGTTAGTATCAGGAACATAGTTCATCTATTTCTAAACTCAATGTTGTTTTTCATATTCCACATCTTTTATGGTAGATGCTGCACTGTGATACATGGAATACAGCTACACAGAATTCCTCTTTAGGAATGAAGGACTTGTTCCTCCACCATTGGGAGTGCTGACAGCAGACAACCCTCAGTGGTCAGCTTCTTAGGGATTACATCAGCTGAAGAGAGGCACCTTAGCCTTCCCCGGGCAGCCAGTATCTAGTGACTCACTCACAAAGGAGTATAAAAATCCAAGAACCTCATCCCATGTTGGGTCAATCTTGGAGGGCCATCCCAGCTTCGTATCTTCCTATACGGTGAGCTAAAGCCTTCACTGAGATTGCACTGCAGACCACCTTCTCTTTCTGCTTAATCCTGCCTTCTTTCTCTTCCCTATTTATTGATTCCACTACTATCAACTAATCAACTTCCTGTACACACTTATCTCTGCTCCAAAGCTTGCATTCCAGAGAACCAACCTGCAATACCCTTCTGCTGGGTTTACTTTTCTTCTTGGTCAAGTATATCTTTTCAAAACAATCTATGGTTAATTCTTAAGTCTGTCCATTCCTGAAAAAAAAAAATCTATATTTCTTTCTTATTTTGAATGATAATTGAGTGACCAGGTGTAAAACTTTTAGACAAGGTTGACAGTTATTTTCCCACAGCACTCTAGAGCTATGACACCACTGTTTTCTGGCAATTATTGTTGCTGATAACAAATTTGCTGTCAGCCTAATTAATTAATCCTTCACAGGTACTCTATCTTCTCTTCCTGCTAACTCTTTTAAAAAAATCTTCTATTTAGAAAGACTGAAATGACTGTATACTAATTTGAACAGCTAGACTATGTAAGAAATGACTTGAAAGTTCCCTTTTTGATGTCCTCCAAGAGTTGGATTCCATTATACATGCTTTGTTCTTTCTTGAGACCTGGAAAAAATGTACAATTTTTCAACAAGTAATTTATTCCTCCCTTTCCAATGTTTAAAAATCCTTATGATCCTCCAGACAGTTCCTTCTGAAATAAACTTTCCTCTTCTCCCTCACCCAGGTTCACTTTTACAGGCTCTGGAACTAGGACAGGAGGTAAGAGATGTAAATGTTTCCTCAGTGGGAATCTTCCTGCTAACTTTTATTTTACTATTGTTCTGTAATTTTGTTTCAATGCATTTAGGTATGAATTTACTTTGTCTCAAATGATGTGGAGACACTAATTTCAATCTGAGCCTAATCCTAGATCAATTCTCAAATGTTTTTCAGTATTATCTCCTTAGATATTACTTCTCTTTCAGAATTGTCTTTTGTCATTTCTATTACATACATCTTAGGACCTCATTCTATTCTCTTTCATTCTTTTTTTTTATAATTCCAAAGTGTATTTGAGACTATTCCATAAATTCATCTTGATTTAAAATAAACGTATGTTCTATTTTGTTGGTTGCTTTTCTTATCATTAGACTTCATCTATTTTAGAATTCTAGTTTGCGAACTCATTTTGAAATCTGAACAGTCCAGGTTAGAGATGACAGAAAATGTCTAAGGATAGTGAATGGGAGAGTGAACAAATGTGGAGAGCTGATAGGAGCATACCATAAAAAGAGATATACTTCAACTGTAGACCCTAATGATATGGAATGACATGGAACTATGAACCTATTCAGAAAACAATGGGACACTGATGTCTGTAACTATTAGCTATGGGAGAAAAACTAGCTCTAAGGGATACAATTAAAAAATATGCAAGTAATACTACATATACATAAAGAAAAACCAATAAAGAGATCAAGAAATTAAGAAAAAAGCAACCCTGGTAGGTGATCATTTTAGACATTACGGTCTATGACTCACACATATTCTTTTAACCAAATATTTCATTAAAATGGAATATATAAAATGATCACATTTATCAATATATAAACTGTATTTATTGTGTAAATTGGTAAAAATAGGTTGTTTTGAAAAAGAAGCAGCTTATTTGAGTCATCCTGATGGCCTCTCCCCTCGGAAATCCAGCGCTAATATAGAATTTGGTTAGAGAAGATGAAGACTTGCAAACTAGAGTCTAACAAATGTTTTCTAATTATCTGAAAAGAGAATAATGCTAGACAACAAAATGTAAGTTTCACAGGACCTAAAAAGAGTGGAGAGAAATTGCATTCCTGGTGAGAAAAAATTATGAGAAAAGTAAAAGCATTTTTAAGAATGGAAAGAAGATATACTAAACACTCTGGCTTTCTGCTCATAAACATGTCTTATTTTTAAATCATGTTGGATAAACAATAATCAAAAGTAGTCAAATAATAATGAAACAGATTGTATTTAAAATATAGATAGAAATAACATGACATATGACTGTATTTTTGCCATATCTGCATATATTTCTTACACACTATATACACACACGTTAAAAAGTGGACAAACATTAACAGGTATGGGGTTCACACCTTCACTGGAATAAGGTTTCAGAGAGCCAATATATAGTACTACCAATCTACTACATACACCCAACCATGTTATTATATGTTATGTCAGAATAGAGATCTACCCCTGAAAGTCAGATCTAGTAGGGTCTTGACTTAGTAAAAGCTTTCAAGTGATTTTGGTATAATCTCACTGTTAGAACCACATCAGAAAAAGATGACCAGTCTCACCTAGGCTGTATTTCTTATAAAAAATACTGGAAAGCTGAAGGCAGCAGCTTTTCCATCACCCACATGTTTTTCATCAGTGCCTAAGTAAAAAGGAGTATATAGCCTCTCCAGTCTAGTTGGAACCTTCCACGTAGTCACAGTGATCCAGAGTGCTGGCTTAGAAGACAGAGTGATATGAAGAAGGCTCCCCTTCCCCAGTATAAAGTACTAATGTTGCTAAGATTAAGTAAACCTCACTGTTCTCACCACAAACTTTTGTGTATTCATAATCAAGTACTCACCACAAGTTGACAAAGTTGATGAAACTTGGGGAGAATTCCCTTTCCTCAGAATTACTCAGCTGTGGAGGATCTCCTTTCACGACTTGTGTTAGTTGATCAAATACACTATTCCACTTTGGATAAGGAAATCGGCCTGTGGCCAACTCGTACTAAAGAAAACACAGAGGAAAAAGAAAAATACACTAAGGCATTATTTACTATTCCTCACTTGAACGGCCACAGTGAAAATCTAAAGTCCAAGTAAAATTCTTGTAAAAGCCTTGAATTGAACCCATATCAGATTAAGGTGGAATCTTCAAAATTATTAAGTCTAAGTGGAAATGATATTTAGAATCAAGATAATACAGAGGATTCTGTAAACTTAAGTCCAGAAAATGGCCATACAGTGCATGCTATAGGGAAGCTTCTGGTTCTGATTCCTTTGTGTGAAGATTCTAGAAGGCTGGTTTTAGAACTTTGTACATCTGCATAATTTATAATCATTTGAATGGAAAGTCATATCTAGAACAGTGGTTGAATTCAATTTTAAGGTAAAAGAACATTCGACGTACAAAAAGCCCAAGCTAAGCTCAAAGGAAACAATGCATAAATCTTGTTCTATAACCATTCTGTAGTTACTATGATTTCAACCACAATGATATCACTGTTACTGAAGAAACCAAGTCAGGGTCAAATTTTTCACCTAGAACCCAAAAATGATGCTCAAGACAATAGCTCTAAATCATACCAAACTATATTTGAAAAATCTTATGGACATATGTCCCAGTATGTCAAGGGTCAAAAATATTTGTGAATTATATTCTCTTCTTTCTCCCATTCTATTCTAAGTATAGTGAAAAACTAGAAATTGTGCTTTTTCCAAGAGACACATATCCAAATCTATGGCATGGCCTAAATGGATCTCATTTTATGTGCATTGACAGGTGACTGATATCTTACTATGATGATACTCCAAACTTATTAGAAAGGAAGATGGCATATGAGAGGAGCCCTATCTGAGAAAATTGTTTCAGAGTTTTCTCAGCTTAGATTTGATTTTGCCAATTACTCAAATATTAAATAGCTAATTTGTACAATGAAAAGGAAGTTATCAAACAAACATAAAGCCATTCTTAAATAGAAAGCTGGTATGGAAAGTCCTTTTTCCCCAAAAGATGCCACCTTCAGCTCAGCTCATCACTGTCTCCAATAACATACATATGCCTATAGGAAAGTAGGCAGGGATGCATGCACACACAAACAGAAATCCATTCATTTGGCTGAGTTTTCTTTTTAATAAAAATGCAAATACGTAGTAAGAAGTAAGCTTTATTGGTTATTCAAAGCATCAGGAATAACTTAATTTGATTAATTTTTGAAAACAGGTTTTAATGAGAAGGAAAAAGGATACATATCATAAGATAAAGGACTTAGGACCTCAGAAATTAAATTAATTTCACATATTTCATAATTTTAATAAGATTATCCATATGAAAAAATTATGAAGCAATTTTAAGTACTGAATATCTTGCTTTTCAAATAAAGTTTAGCCAGATGTACTAAAGAAACTTGATAAAAAATTTTTCTTATGTTTAAACCTTTCACAGAAAATTTGTTTTTACAATGAAGTAAATACTTGCTTTTTAAACAGAACTGGTTTGAAAATAGATAGGTACTTCTGAATTGTTACTATCTCTTATATGAAAACAGTTGCTTCAGCTGGAATCTCTAGGTCTTACTATAATCTTTGAGATCAGTACCAGACCTAAAAGATGCCCAAGTTCCATGATCTCTCCTGACTGAAAAAGAAGGGATTCCCTATCCTTTAGTCACTTAGCTGCACATAGGAAAAGACTCCAGGAGGTATCGCCTGTATCTGATCACAAGGGAAACTAGACAGTTTTCTACAGAGAAGACTATTAGCCTTCAACTCTCTATACAGAAAATTCATTAGGCCTGGCAACATGCCTCACCAATAAAAACTAATAACAGTATGTGATTGTGATCTACAGGAAGAGTATCCATATAATGATAATGAACAAATGGAGATCATTTAGTAAGGTACAAAAAGGTTCATTGTTCTGAACGTATGTTATCTCTGGGCTGTGGAACCTTATTGAAGATAAGAAAATGGAAGGAAAAGTTTTGAGCTGTCTACCAAACAGGACATGGCCCCATCTAGAGATAGAAAATTCTACATACACCCAATGTAGAAGAACTTGAATTTAATAATAAGGAAATAAGCAAATAAAGATACTTTAAAAATAGAACCAATATTTCAATACAGTCTACAGGTGAGAAAAAACGGTTTACTTAATTATATTTATTCGTTGCAAATTAAGTAGCTTTCTTACTATTCTTTCTCGGTGTTGTTTTAAGATGGAACTTTCATTTAGAATTGTCACCTAGAAGTGCTTGCTTCTCAACAATGAATTATTTTCAGTTCATTTGTTTGTGACTTTTCTATTCAGTGAATAGAAGATTCTGAGTAGAAATTATTTTCATCCATATAAACGTGTACACCTAACATACACAGTGTACATGTTTTACTGGACATACTACTCTTGCTTATGTGCAAGAAGCCTATGTGCCTTTACTGCTGCATTGACTGCAGGTGAGCTGCCCTCCCCTGTTCCCATTCTTAGTATAGCTGCTGACTTCTCCTATATGGGGCCAAGAGATCCACCGTGACACTTTATAAAACCCTGAGAGAAATAATCAACTCTGGTTTGACTTTTAAGGTATAAAGTATACTTTTTTTTCAACAACTAGAAGATATAGTTCTTGTAATTATAGCCATAAGGGAAAAAAATAGGTAAATAAAATCAAAGAATAGAAGAGACAAGCAGCAGTTCTTAATAGGGGAGGGGGGTGGTGGTAGAAGATGATTAAATTTTCTTTCGTTTCTAAATTTCTTCTTGCACTACTATGTAAGGGTTGAGTCAACATAAACATACCAATGTGATCCCCAAACTCCAGACATCAGAGCGAACATCATATCCTTGTCGCGATGCACTTGGGTCTATTCTTTCAGGCTGGAACATAAAGAGAAGTCATAGTCATTAATTATGCATATCCCCAAAGAGCAGGCAAATGGAAGCAATAGCCTGGTAGGTAGCCAAAATGCAAGCATAATCCTAGAGGAATACATGTCTAGGTTCAGACTGGGAGTAACAGAAAGTCATCGTCAAAAACAATCAACAGCAAACAAAATAAAACAAAACAAAACACCCAACTCAGTGGCTTCCTTCATAAACGGAACACAAAGCAGCTCTTAATTTCCCCCCTAATTTTACAAGCATTTTAAAACCTGAAGTTAAGAACAGACAAAGGGAGACATAGGAAGAAAACTGGAAAAATGAGAAAAATAAAGAATAGCCTGGTCAAATCAGTAGAAACAAGTGGTTAATGGGGGACTCAGGGGTGGAGGAACTAGGTCTTTTTTCTTTTAATGAATAAGGCGATATGCAATATATTTGGGATACAAAAGCAAATACGAGCTAAATATTATAATTGCTTTACCCATTCTTCACCATTAAGCTACATTTATCACTATGCATTGTCTGTCATTTTTAACCAAATTAAACACTGCCAACATAGATATATGTTATTCTATCATATAAATATCATAAATCATTTTTAGGAATTTCTTTGAAGGAAGCATCCTTACATTTCCTTGAAATGAGAGACCACTATTTACACAGTGTGTTAGGGATGGAGAAAAAATGAGAGAGAGGGTATCGGTGGCACAGAGCATACAATGAATCTTTAGCTAAGACTGAGAGTAACTGCTATTGAAAGACATATCCAGAGAAGCATAACAGTTGGTTGTATTATATTCTCTGTGTGTCAGCAACAAATAGTTTGGAGACCTATATATTTTGTTTTGAATACGAGTTTTGTGGTTGCATAAATTTTCAGTAGAAGCTATTCATTTTGTTTTTAGTTACAAATATATTTATTTACCTGGTAAGACATTACATAAAAATCTCAGATAGTCAACCAAGAGAGAAAATGCTCCATCCAACAACAGCAGAATATATATTCTTCCAAGCTCACAGAGAACATTCACTAATATAGACCATTGTTCTGAGCCATAAAACACACCTTATTTTAAAAAACTGAAAGCACACAAAGCATGTTTGCTGACCAAGAAGTAATTAAATTAAAAAATAAGAGAGATATACCTGGAAAATCCCCAAATATTTGGAAATTAAACAACACCCTTCTGCATAACACATGGATCACAGAAGTCGTCTAAAAAATATTTTGAATTAAATAATAATGAAATTATATCTTATCAAAATTTGTGGGATGCAGCCAAAGTAGTGTTCAGAGGGAAATGTGTAGCACTAAAATGCATATATTACAAGAGAAACAGACTGAAAATTAATAAACTAACTTTATAGCTTTAAAAAATTAGAAAAAAAAGAACTAAACCCAAAGTAGAAGATTAATAAATAGCAGAGTGGAAGTAAGTGAAATAGAAAACAAAACAAAACAAAACAGAGAAAATTCAATCAACAAAACCAAAATTCGATTCTTTAGAAAGATTAACAAAATTGACAAACCTTTAGCTATACTGACCAAGAGTAAAGGAGAGAAGGCTCAAATTACAAAAGCAGAATACAAGAGAGGACATTACTATTCATACAGAAATAGATGAAAATGACATTCTTTGAACATGAAAACCCACCAAAAATAATATAGAAATCTGAATAGCCTTAAAACTACCTTTTCAATGAATTTATTAATAAAAACCTTCCTATGAAGATAAGTTCAGGCCCAAATGGGTTCACTGGTAAACTCAAACAAATACGCAAGGGAGAAACACCACTAGTCTTACACAATTTTATTTTGCAAAACATAGAGAAGGGCAGGCCCTCCAACTTGTTTTATCAGGCCAATATAATCTCTATGAAACCCTAACAAAAACATTACAACACAATTAATAATCCCTCATAAACACAGACACAAAAATTGTTAACAAAACATGAGCAAATCTATCTAGCAACAGATGGAGAGGTAACAGGTCATAACCAAGTGAAGTTTATCTCATAAATTCAAAACTGACTTAATATTCAAATCTCAATGTAAGATAACACATTTACAAAGTAGTGCTTCTATTCAGCATTACTGGAGGGTCTAGCCAGCACAAAGAAGGCAAAAAGAAAAAAGCACTGCCTTTATTCACAGACATATGAATTTCTACAACTGTTTACACAGAAAATCCCCACTAAAAGTAATGGTGAAAACCAGCAAGGTCACAGGACACAATGTCAAAATATGAAAATCAGTTGTATTTATCTATAATAATAGCAAAATATTAAAAAATATATTTTAAATTGTTTCCAATATTAGCATCAAAACACATGAATCTCTTAGAAATAAATTTAAAAGATGCTCAAGAGTTCGACACTGAACATTTCAAAACATTGCTGATAGCTAAAAGACCTAAATAAATGGAGAAACACAGCAGATACTAAAAAGCACAGTAATGTCAAGCTATCCAAAGAATTGATAAATAAATTGTGGCCTATCAATACAATGCAAAACTTCTCAGCAATAAAAGGAATGAATTAATACACACAAGATAATATATGTTTGTATGAAACTCTTGGAAAGGCAAATCAAATTTACAGCAACAGAAAATAGGAACATTGATCTTTTTTGGATGATAGACATGTTTTATATTTTGACTGATGAGGTGACAACATGAGTAATGACATTTGTCAAAATTCAAACTGTATATTTAAAATAGATGGCTATCATTTGCCATTATAGCGGTAATGTCATTTTGAAACTGTTGTAATGTTGAGGTCATTAAGAGCTGGAATTTCTAGCAACTGTGTGTTAGGAAAACTTATCCAATTCCTGGAAATAAGTCAAAAAAAAGATTCCATTTCTTTTTAATGTTTTTAAAAGACAGGGAAACTGAGGTGACATTTTAGAAGTCTCTTCAAGTTGGAGGGTAGCAGAGGGAAGAGTAAGAAGATACTGATGAAGGAATCCTTTGAAAATGAATATTATCAATTACTCTTTTGGGGATGGGAAACAGAGGAAAAAAATTGAAGAAATGAGTTTCTATTTTACAAATGTTTCAATTGCTTTTTCAAAAAGCATGTTTATAAGCATTATAATTAGTGAAACAACCTAACATTATGTGTTTTGTAATACGATGCTATATAAAATACCTATCATCTAAATTCATGTCAAAAAAAATATGCAGCCTGAAACTAATTATGAGGGAACAATTAGACAAATTCAGAATGTGGGACAGTCTAAAAACAAAAAATTCAGTCATGAGCGGAAAAACTGGTCTAGATTGGTTTATGCAGAATTTAACAACTAAAAGCAATCTTGATGTGATCTTTTGGCTGATGGCCATAAATACATTTATTTTGGACAACTTGGAAATTTGAGTATGAACTGTATATCAGATGATACCATGAAACTCTAGTTAATTTTTAAGGTTTATGTTAGGTATGGTAATGATAGTGTAGCTATGTAGAAGAATGCCCTTTTACTTGGGAGATATGTGCTGAAGTATTTAGAATGAAATTCATGACATTTGTGACTTCTTTTCAAATGGTCCAGAACACACATATATATGTATGTGCATATATACATACCTAAATGTATAAATATGTATATATACATTTGAATATGTCTGTGTATATAAACATACACATACCTAGATAAGGAGAGGTAGCAAAATGTTAACTGGTTTATGGAGAAACTTAAAATTTAAACTCTACACTTTATATACTTTTTATGTTAAGAAATCACAATTTCTATAGACTAAAGCAAATGATAAATCTCAAATAAAAAAACAAAATACATTGCTGATATCTTCTGTCAAGATATATCAAAGAAAAGGCAAGTGACTCAGAGGCTTACAAAATGAATGCTGATTATATTCTTGTCCATCTATATAGGCTTTAGAAGTCTAGAATGAACAAAAGCATTTCTTTTAGTCCCATAAAGATTTTAGGCAGAGTTTATTAGCAGTCTGCTTACTCTAAAGCTGAAGAAGGTCAGCAGGAAAAGAAAAGCTTTGCTGGGCCTGTGGACCTTACCTACTTCTACACAAAAACTAAAAGTCTACTTCTTTCCTAAAAGTTACCTAAATTAAGTTCTATTAGGGCTACTTAATATTTAAAGTCCACATAAATTAAATATAATTCGTAGCCAGCATTACATAGTAAAAACAGTCAACCTTAGTACTGAGATAAGCCCTAAAGGTATACTATAACAGTTTACACTTAATTACCAGAATATCATTACCAAATATGTTAATTATATGAATTCCCAAATACTCCATGTTTAAATTTTTGTTTCTTACTTTTCAATAGGTTGTTCTATTTATTCCTAATTATCATGATGAATGCAAGATCTTCCAAATCTTCTCAAGAATCTGCCTGGCCAGTCAACATCTACAGAGCTCAAACTATAAATGAAGGTATCTTTTTGTATGTATTAACACACACACCTCTGACATTTTCATTTGCAGAAAAGGTGACATGAAAAGATGTAACAAAACACAAACAGTGTCCTGAAAATTATAATGATTCTAAAATATTGTTAATTGTAGAAAATTTTCTAATACAATGTTTTTCAAATACAATGACCAGGCAACAGACTATGTAACAAAAAACATGTAACATATAATACTGTGTACCTTCCATTATTTATAGATTGAGAGATAAATGAAAAATGAATTGTTGATGTAAAATTTACTTTCAAATAAGGCTGACAATAAAACATATTCAAGTTTTTTTAAATAACTGTGAAATTTGAGATAGCACTAAGCCTGCCTATCCATAAACAAGATAAAAAAGGTATAATATGTAGCCTGTGATTTTTCTTACTTTTCTATTGCTTAAGCACTGAGTTTAGAAATATAGAAATCAAGAAACAAACAAATAAAAGGAGAGAAAAATTTATTCAATTCTTAGCTAATTTTTAGTTTAAAAGAGTCTTCGAAGACTGAAACAGAAACTACTAATAGGAATACCTTAATAAATGATTGCAAATCTTATGTAACATCATTTAGAGTAGTCTGCTGGTCCCCAAGGAACCATGGCCACATTAAGAAAGACACCAACGCCTAGTTCCCTATATTTAAAATAAAGACACTATATTTCCAGTTAAATATAGAGCAAAATCCAGGCTGTAGGAATAGTATATGCAAATGCACTGGGGTAAAATGAATATGATATGTGTAGAAGTAAAGTGTAGGTCTGTCTCCCTGAAGAGAAAGTGATTCCAGGTTGAGAGACACCTCCGGCATCTACCCTTGCATTTCTCAAGGGTAATGCAAGGACCTGACAATATTCAGAACATAGCCTCAGACTCTATAAGATATACTGAGTTCTACTAAAAACTCAAGTCTTCCCCTTCTTCTCTAACTAGAAATTGCATCACTTAATAGTTTAGGACATATTATCTATGTGTCTACTACAATGTGATCTAATACAGTCAAGACAGCATATGGAGTGCTAGAAACACAAAGAGACCTTCTGAGAACTAACCACTTGGTGATTAGTAGAGTTGAATATAATGAAAAAAAAAAAAAAGGAATCAGAGAAGACTACAAATACTAAGTACCAGAGAAGAGGAACAGAGTAAGACAATGGAACATGAGTTCACTGGGGTAATTTTACAAAGTTTCACGTAGAAGCTAGAACCTGAGTTTGGTCTTTAGGGAGAGGAAAATATTGTAGTGTGGTAAAAATGGATGACTAATGGCAGAGTCCTTAGAAGTATAGCACCAAAGGACATAGGCTCTATGAACACTGTCAAGTAAGAAGGCTTGGCCTTTGCACTTACTGCCATGTACGGCCTACACCCAGCATCTCTTGTCTTGGCAATGGAGTCCACAAGTTGTCCACTGATGCCAAAGTCACAGAGTTTAATATTTCCACTTCTGTCCAGAAGGATATTGGAAGGTTTGATATCTGTAAGAGATAGATATTGGTATACAGTAATCAGTAAAATGAGCTATAATGTAAATTATTTTAAGCAAAAATATTGAAAAACCTTAGATAACATAAGTGATCAAGTCCTTAAAATTCAGATATATAAGACGAAAAATATGAGAAAACAGTTTTCTAATGCCAATGCGTAAAAAACTCAATATCAAAAAATGTTACACAATATAGGCATTTTATAACGTCTTTGTTTTCATCGAGGGATTTATATTCATTAACTTGTTTCAAATTCATTACTTAACAGTCAATATATGAAGAATGAATTTAATCTATAAAAGCATAATAACCTACTTTACAATATGTGTCAGACTATACAACCAAATATATAATATATAGATTACAAACCTTCAATTAGTTAAAATAGAACTTTATATAACTTAGGAAAGTATCCAATCTAGTACACCTAAAAGATCACAAATTTCAGGATCAGACAAGCAAAGGTTCAAAATCTGGGTCTGAAATTCACAATGTGAAATTCACAATGTCAACCTGTATCTTTTGGTAACAACCACAATTTCCTCATCACAAAATAAAAACAATAGTTTATAAATCATGTAGTTGTGGAAATTAAAACACCTAATACAGTGCTTGACCATTATTTACACTCGGTAAATGTGTCCACTTAATAATTATTTCTATTTGAGAGAGCTGTCTAATCTTAGATGGCTTTATCAAGTTTCCCCCAACCAATCCTTTCTTAAGAGTCACCCAGAGAAACCAGATTCATTTTTACTAATCCCAGAATGTTTGTGCTTTCCAACAAATCTGAGAAAGCCGAATATATTCCGTTTGGATCTACAGGTTCTATACAGTCTTGCCAAAATGGCCCCTAGGTTATCACTTCTTCACTGACAATCATCAACTCACTGCAGGTGCATGATAATCGGCTGTCTGGCCAATTCTCACTAATTCTCTATCCTTATCTTAATCCTTCTATCCATTTTGTTGTCACTATCATGGCTCAATGGATAAAAAGTAAAGATAAAAATATAGAATACAAAAAAAATCGGTCTATAATTCAGAAAGTAACCTACAAAAAGAATCCAGAAAAGACCTCTCACCATCACTGACATTGACTGCCTATCAAACATCCATTCCTAATCACACTATCCTTTCTAATGGAAGCTGCATTTTATTGTGGTATCCACCCACTTCTGTTTAGCTCCATGCACACCTTGCAAAGCTGGGTCCTGACTGGTCTAGGCTTAGCAGGATAGTTGCAGGCCCTTGAGCCAGGGACTAGTTTAAGAGTTTAGGTAAGGGTATGAGTCAATTCTGGTGAATGACAACAGAAAACAAAGACACCTAAAGAAGATGTCCCTGCTCCTAAGATAGTCACATAGGAAGGGAGAGCTTCTTTAAGAGGCTGTCATGTCTAAATGGGGGGGGGAGGGGTGCAGGGGGCCTGCTTTAGCTGATACTACCTTGAGGATGGAGCTGACATACTAAGCAAGGCAGAGCCTCAAAAAGGGAGCTTGAACTCTAATATTTTGTGCTTGAAGCCTCCTTATCTTTGGACTTATTACAAAAGATAATGAATTTCCTTGAAGTTTAAACCAGTTATCAGAATTTTTAAATTTGGGATCAAAAGCACTGTAACAGCAGCAAAAATACTAACTGATCTTAATTGATAGACTGTTATAAATTTATCATTTTATTTAGTAATAAGAAAACCAAAGCTGTTTTTGAAGCCTTTCCCTTTTATTCTACTCTTCAGGCACTGTCTTGTACTTTACTGTGATGGGTGAGCATCCCAAAGGGAACTGAGTAGAACTGCAACACACCACCAAAAAAAGGAGGCAAAACCCTCAAACGTGAACAAGAAATATCAGAGGAATAAATTAATTTTTTAGGGACCAAACCCTACATGACTTTAGGCCAAAAGAGAAAATAAGAAGCTTACCTAATGTTATTTTTAACAAGCACTAAGCCAGGGAAAGTAAATAAAATATTTTCATGTTCAAGGTTAACTAATTTCAGTGTCCAGGGTCAACTCCAAACTAAAATTAATGCCCCAATTACTAATTTCTTTAACCATGAGAACCTATGTTTCTTAGAATTCAAGTTTTTTTCATTTCTCTAAATATAACCTTTGACTTTCTCTCCTATTTATTGTCAGGCTGAATCACACACTGGCATATACTGTCTTAGGTTTGTCCATCACAAATTTACTGAGAACAGTGAACTTGTACACCTTTTCGAAACTACCACCTCACTAGTCTTGAGTCTGTCATAGTAATAAACAGAGTAACTATTTAATCTATTTGCTGAATTAAATTCAGGATTCCCACTGTCTTCCAATAGATCTACAACAAATGTTTAAAAAATGTGGACCTGTGTCTAATTAAGGACTATAACACTGTTCTCAAAATACAAATGTTTTAGAGGCATTGCAATGTAAAATACTAATTAAAGAATCTCTCTCAATTTGCAAAAATATCCTCTAAAGTAAGAAGAAACACTTAATAGAGACAGTAGCATGCCTTTAAAATGCTCAAGGGTACCATCCCTCTGATTCTTTGAATGTCTACAGGGCCACCTTTATGTGTTATTTGTATACAAAGAGAAACAAATTATCTGGCAAATGAATGATTAGTTTTCAACTAAGAGTAATGAGAACTTACAGTAAAATCTTTTGCAGTTTCTAAGCCCAAAATACGAATAAGTTAGGCTGAAATTTACAGAATTCCAAAGGAAAAAAAAAAACACCTAAATTAATAATCAGATTTAGGGCACATATGTTTTGCTAAAAAGTGACAGTCATTTTTAATATTTCTTCCTATTAAGGAAAAATCATCCTATGAAAAACAATCTTATACCCACCTCTGTGAATGATTTTCAAGTTTTCTTTTAAGTGGTTTAGTGCTTTCACAGTCTAGAGAGAAAAAGCAGAGATGGGATAAATAATTTTCTTTTAATCAAACAGCTCAATAGTTTATCATAAGTAACAGCCCACATGGCCCTTTGCATTCTTTTAAGCTTAATGTTTCTATATTCTATTTTTTTTATGTTAACTGAAGATACTGAATGATGATTTTAAATCTAAAAACTTAGTTCCTTTATATACTATTCCCTGACTGCTAAAAAAGCCCCAGTAACCTTTAATATTTTTAATAAGTCATTAACAAGTTGTATGATGTTTCTTATACCTTCAAATTGTTCAAGAATAGAAAGATGTAGTATAACAAAGTTCAGTAGGCTGGTTCCATTATCAATCCTAATTTAATAAGTTTTTCCAAATTGTCAGTTTCTCACAATCATTCATCCTCATTGGGTGCTGAGCCTTCAAAATAATTTTTGTAGAGCTAGAATATCTCTGCCAGAATTTATCGTATTGTTTGATCACGGCTCATGATCAGAAAAACAGAGGTTTCTTCAGGAATGGAGGAAACAGAGATTTGAATTAAAATGCTCACAACCTCATACTAAAAAACAGGCCAACCATTTGCTATTAGATAGGTCAAGTCTCTGCTGCTATCAAGCTTCTGAGTATCAGGAATGCAGAACGTGCAAACCTGTATTGTTTCAAATAGCTAGGCTTGTGTGTTCACTCTATTATTAGCAAGAAGAGATTTAACACAAAATACTTCTATTTTTTTATTATTTATTATTATTTATGCCTACAGCACCTGGTCTTCCTAGGTGGTCTCCCATCCAAGTACTAACCAGGCCTGACTCTGCATAGCTTCTGAGATCAGATATCGAGCTTGATCATGGTGGCATGGCTGTAGACCATGGACCGTGGCTCCACTGGGGCGTGAACCCAGAACCTTCTGCATGTAAAGCAGATGTGCTAACTGCTACACTATGGAACCATGTCCCACAAAGTACTTTTAAATGTTGTGCTTAATATAAAAGATGATCACCAAGTCTAGACACACAGGGAAATATATAATAAATTATTTATTAGTGTATCTATATTACATATATTACAACATACAATAAAATAATTTTATCCATTTTCCAACTTCATGCTAACCCCATCATATAGCAGTCAAGAGCTGGATTCTGGGATCAGGTTGCTTGTGCTTAAAGCATTTGCCACTTGTAATTTTATGAACTTCAAAGCAAATTACTTAACCTCTCTATGTTTCAGATGTGTCATGTGTAGAAAGGGGGTTACACTATTTACCATAGAGAGTTACTATGAAGATAAAATGTCACAAGATCTTGTGTGGTGCAAATAAACACTCACTAAACATTAACTATTACCATTATGTTACTATTGTTTCACTATAATCATTATGGATATTAACAAGTTCCAATATAATAGTGGGTTTGGTATACTGGAGATGACTACATTGATAAATATAACATTTCATATACATATCTGAATAATGAACAAGTTTCTAGCATAACTCAACTTTTTATAAAACTATATGAAAGGGTATATATCTTAACATGTCGCTCATAAAACATTTAAATTTAAGCATTAATTCAGCTAAATAACAAAATATTAATATGAGACCTATGAATCTTAAGAGTATAATGACTATAGAGTTTAATATGATTTTTTAATTTATTTATTTTGTTTTTTGAGAAAAATCAATAAACTTTTTAAAACTAAAATTATTGGGGAGACATTAGTTAATAAATCAAATAGGTTTCAAGTGTACAATTCAATAATGTCATATGTATATTGCATTGTGCGTTCACCACCCAAAGTTAAATTTCCTTCCTCACCAATATTTGACTCCTCCTTACCCCATCTACTTTCCCCTTACCCATCTGATTTTTAAAATTTAATTATACACATAAACACATACATCTTATAACTAAAACACAGTTTAGAAATTGTCTATATACGTTAACATTTATTGTCATTAACCCTTAGTGATTAAACAGGATAAAATGGTAGTTAACAAATAAACTATATTGGAGGTGCAGGGCACTGGGAAGGAAGATAGGAAATTACATGCAACCAGAATCTCTATCTTCCTATAAAATTTAGTTTAGACATCCACTAACACAGGTCATGTATTTAGCTCAGATTCTCAGGGGTTTCTAAATATCTTATTAATTTTATTCTACCAAAAAGAATTTTTTTTGGAAAAAGGAATTGTGAACAACCTTTGTCAACTAAAAAATTCAGAGCAAGAAAGAAAATGATCACTGAATTTACTTTCAAAACAGTAAACACATATGCAAAAAAGTACCTCTTTTCTTTTTGGTATACTGGTAAAAGTGCATTAATTGACCAAATTAGTAGTAACGCAGGTTAATAAACTTGCTAGTCAAAATTTTAATACAGTTTAGACTGGATAGCCCAAATCTTAAACCACAGAAAATAATACTTTGTCTAAGAGTTTTAATTAAAGGACTGCAAGGAGACTCCTGTGATTCTGATTAATTTAAGGATCACTGAAAATATAACATTTAAAAATAGTTAAACAGGGGAAAGGAAAAGCGGAAAACTGCTTTTCCTAGTCTTATTGACAGCACAATACATTATGGTTTATTGTGATTTTATTGAAAAGAATATTGTATTTATGAAGACCATATTTTAAAAATTGTTTTTATGACTTGTGTTAATTACCTCCACAAAAGTGATTTTATCTCTTTTCCTATTACAAATTATTTTCCAAGAAAGTTATTAACATTCTGTGAAGGGCATTCAATATGTATATTCAAAACTTCAGCAGTATCTTTATGTAAGTATAAACAGAATGAATAATTTGAAAGCCAGGTACTTACTGCTAAAGTGATTTTTCCTAAAATTTCTTCTGGAATAACATCATCTAATACACTATATACATATTTGTAAAACTTATCAAACGAGGTAGACATGAGTTCCATACAGATCCAACAGTCACCCTAGAAAATAACAAATATCTGTTATTCTTAAGAACCATCTTTACTTAAAATAGAAATACAATTAGAGAAAAAGCAATCTTCTTTTTTTTTAACCTCATGTTAGTGGTTAATTTCTGGCTTATTAAAGCCCTAGGCAGAATATTCAACTCATGTATATATATAAACTTATTTGACCAGTTTTCCCCACTCTTAATTGTAAACACGGAAAGTCTTACCTAGAAAATTTTTATGCTTTTAAAAAATTTCAAATTTTGCCATAATTAAATATTAAAAATAGAAAATATGCGGGAACCTATTCATTTTCACTAATAAGCAGATTACAGTAATCTTGAGATACTATAAAAACTACTTAAAATTCGTAAAAAAAAAAAAAAGAAAGAAAGAAAGAAAAAAGAAAAAAATACATAAAGCAAACCCAATGCCTCAAGTCCTTATTCAAATGCCACCTCTCAGTTGCTAACAATTTTAAAATGCCTAACTGATTTAAAATGCAAGTCGACTCCCTCTTAGTATCCCCATACCCTGCTGTATTCTGTATAACCATTATCATCTTATATAAAATATTATTTATTATGTTTTTCATCTATATTTCCTATTAGAACAGACACTCCACCAGGAAGAGGCTCAATAAACATTCCTTAAATGAAGGGATGCTGGCTACAATAAAACTGAATCAGTAAAAAATTGTTGGCAGCATTAGAGAGTGTTTTAAACCAGTCTGAAGGTACTATGACAATAAAACAAGAGAAATAAGTGTTTTATACCCTTTGATAGTAAGCTCCTGACTAGAAATCTAACTTAAACTAATAGCCCATACATTTCAAAGAGAAAAAAAAAAAAACTAGAAAGCACTGAACTATCTCACAAGGAGAAATGGTACATTATTAAAGGTATTATTTAAAATTATTTTGAAACATACAGTTCTTCAGAGGTATGCATGACAAAACAGAATTTAAGCAGATATCATGATTGTCACATAGCAAAAGTATTTGCACATATGAAGAAGGACTCAAAATACCTTGTGAGAGTGTAAACAGTTGTCAGGATGATGACAAAAATTATCTTAAATAATAGTATATGTTGTTATGAACTTACATATCCAGATGTATCCTTAAAGATTTTCTACCACAATCTCCTACCCCTCACATCTGACTTAGATAGATTATGAGAAGTTAATACCCCTCACAGTAAAATGTCCTGCCCAGAACAATCCTGCTAACGAGTGATAGAGCCATGAATAGAATCTAGTTTATTTAACTCCTTTCTCCTATTAACCCCTACAATGCAAGGATACTTAACTTAAAAGTAGAGAAAGCATGTTGTGATGAGTATCGAGATGACTAATAGTACTCTTATAACAGGACCACCTGCTAGAGCATTCATGTAGCTACATGGCTTCAGAGAATACTTGTTTGTAAAGCATATGTGACATAGTAAACTTCTACTTATATTTTCTTTATTTGAATGTTTCTTCTCTCCTTCTCTTTTTCTTTTGAGTGCTACTGCAGAATGACTTTTACCAAAGATTAACACCCCTCAGCCAAAACACACACTTGAATTTATTTTAATCTAAAAATATCAACAGATTTACTAGAATTTTTTATCACAGAAAAAGATAGCACATTTATCTCATCTACTTAGCAAAACAGTAAAGAAGGAACTGAACTTCAGTTGTATAGCAAAATGGAAAGATCACTGATAACAGAGTCTGAAACACCTGACTTATTATCCAGGCTCTCCCACTTTCTACTTATATAAGCTTGGGCTCCCTCAATTCCTCATCTATGAAAAGCACAAAACAAAATGCCTAGCAGTTGCTAAAAACTATAGTCAAGAAAATAAAGGGAGAAGGGAAAATGATGAAAAAATAGGAAGATAAACAAAAAAGAAAGACAGATATGGGAATAGGGGAAATAAAGGTAAGACATTAACTAAGAACTGACCACGAGAAGAGGAGGTACAAAGGAGCAATTAGCATCAGAAAGGGAAGTCTTTGGAGATTCTCAGGCATATGACCTGGTTTAAACTATTTATTTGGGCAGTCATTTTTGGCCATAACTAAGAATAGACAATGGCAATGAGTTGCATCAAAAAAAAAAAAAAAAAAAAAAAAAAAAAAAAAAAAAAA
>CM053506.1:65630012-65723791 GCA_028627145.1 Eidolon dupreanum
GATGTCAAATTCCCCCATTCTAAGAATTCAATTAGATTCTAATGAAAATCGTCAGCATGCACCTGGACAAGGTGATCCTAAAACTTTCATAGAAAAGTAGAGGCAAGAATAACTCACACAATTTTAAAGAAGGGAGACTGATCTATTAGACAAATACCTTTTATAAAGCTATTGCAATAAAAGATGGTGGTGTTGACATAGAGGGGTGGGGAGAATACTATGCCAGTGGAATAGAATCAAAAGCCCCCACACAGAAATTTGATTTATGATGGACATAGCAAAGAAAATAGCAACAAAAAGATGGAATATTCAATGAATGCTGCCGAGACCAGTGATTTTCCATACAGAAAAAAGTTAAATTAGATCATTACCTCAAATCATTCACAAATAAAAATACAAAAACTCCCAAATGTATTTTTTGAAAAGCAAAAGTTTAAAACTTTTTTATAAGAGTGCTTCCTGATTTCAGAGTAGGAAAATTTTTTTCCCAAAAACATACATGAAAAGAATAAATCATAAAAGATCTGTTAAATTTAACTCTACTATAATGAATATTTCTGTATGATAAAGGACACCATACCAAAAGTTCAAAAGTAAGACAAAAATATCTATTCGGATGTAAAGAAACAAAGGCTTAGTACCCTGGATTAATAAAGCATATGCTAAATTAATTAAGAAAAGACAAAACTTAATAGAATAATAGCAAAGGTATATGAATGAATAGGCAATTCACAGAAAACATGACGTAAGTAAAAAATTCTGTACCTCACCAGTAATTAGAGAAATGTAATTTTAAAAGTGAGATACCACTTCAACCCCACATGACTGCCAAAAGTGAAATATTTAATACCAAATGACAGCAATGAGATTTGTAACAATAAATGCATATGGCCTACCCAACACACACACATACAGACACACACACCTTTGTTATGTACAACGTGCCCAACTAAAACTACATTTCCCAGTCTTCTATGCAGAGAAGGGCAATCAACAAGATGTCAACACCAACAGTTCATTAATAATTCCAGAACTGCCCTTTTAGTTCTTCCTCTTCCTTCATGTGGACATGATAGCTGAACTCTAGGAGCCTACTTGGAACATGAGGCAACCTTAAAAATGGAAACCACAAACCAAGTAAGCCATTAATAATCTCCATTACTAGCACCTGAATACAATTCCTGAAACAGAAATATTTCTCATTCTTACTAGGAGGAATATAAACATAACCACTAAGGAGAGAAAGAAATATGACAAAATCCACTGAAGTTGAAAATATTCATTAACATATAACCTAGCTATTTCTAGGTATATACTCTACAGAATTTGTAACCTAGATTGTCAAAGAGACATGCAAAATGAATTCCATTTTTACAGTTTACAACTGCAAAAAAATTAGAAAAAACCTACGTTAAGATTATTAAGGAAACATTGAAAATTGTATATTTAATCATTAAAGTACCACACAGCTGTTAAAATAAACTAAATTTATATATTACAAATCTCTATTTACATGGACAAATCTTAAAAACCATGCTGAATAAAAAATGCTATGGAAGATACAAACATCACAATTCCATTTATGTATAGTTTGAAAACATATAAAGCAATACTATGTGTTACTTAGGGAAAAATACATATATGGAATGTCTGACTAAACAAACTGAAGATAACATTAATTTCAAGGTAGTGTTTAGATATGGAAACTAAAATGGGGAATGGGATGGAGACTTCAATTATATTTATAATTTAAAGACAGATGAAGGGCAAATGTGCCAAATGTTAATCTGTGGTGTAGGTACACTATTATTCCACTATAATTTTCTGTATATTTGAAATATTTCATAATTTAAAAAAGAACTACCTTAAGAAACTATAAAAATATTAAACCAAAATAAGCTGAAGAAAGGGAATATGAGAATGAATTTTTTTTTAATAGAAAAACAATACAGGAAATTGATATAACTGAAAGTTAGTTCACTGAAAGATCAATAAAATTGATAAACCTCTAGCCAGACTAATCGGGAAAAAATAGAGAAGGTACAAATTATCTATATCAGAAATGAGGGAGAGAAGGAGGAAACATCACTACAGATATTACAAGTATAAAAATGATAATAAAGGGCTATTACAAATAACTCTATGCCAATTAATTGACAATTCAGGTGAAAGAGACAAATTTCTTTAAAGAAATGAACTACCAAAGACCATTCAAGAAGAAATAGATAACCTGAATAGAACTCCATCTATGAAAAAAACTGAATTTGTTGTTAAAAATATTCCCACAAAAAAAAAAATCCCTCCTAGTTCAAATGGCTTTATTGGTGAATTCTACCAAATATTTACAGAAGAAATAATACCAATTCTATACAAATTCTTCCAGAAAATTGAAAGTGAGGGAATATTTCTCAACTCATTCTATAAAATTAATATTACAGTGACAGAAAGCCAAAAAATTATAAGAAAATTACATATCAATCTCTCTCATGACCAGAGATATAAAACTTCTAAGTACAATTTTGGCAAATTAAATATAACAATATACAAAAAAGAGAACACATCATAATCAAGTGGATTTACCCTAGAAATGTAACAGTTTAACATCTGAAAAGCAATTCATATAACTTGCCATATATATATTTTTTAAATTAACACCATACGATCATCTCAAGGATATAGAAAAATTTTTGACAAACTCTAATATCCCTTCCTGATAAAAACTCTCAATAAAAGCAGGAACAAAAGGGAACTGTGTCAACCTGACAAAGAACATTTAGGAAAAATCTACAGCTAACATTATGTTTGATGGGAAAGCCTGAATACTTTTCCCCTCTACGATCAGAAACAAGACTAGATGTCCAATTTCACCATTTCTATTCAATAGCATACTAGAAGATCTAGCCATTGCAATAAGGAAAGAAAACAAAAAAGAAGAAAAAGGAAAGGGGAGGGGAGGGAAAAGGAAGGGGAAGAGGAAGGGGAAAGGGAATGGAGGGAGAGAGGAAGGAAAGAAGGAAGCCCAAAATGGAAAGGAAGAAGTAAACTCTATTCACAGATGACATGATAACCTATGTAGAAAATGTGATGGAATCTACAAAAAGCTTACAGAATTCATAAGTGAATTTAACAAGGTTGCAGTACAGAAGATAAACAAATAAACTGTATTTCTACATATTAGTCACAAAACAAGAGGAAACAATTTTTTAAAAATCACTTATTAAAGCATCAAAAAATTAAACACTTAAGAATAACTTTAACAAAAAATGTAAAAGACTTGTACAGCAAAACTGTAAAATATTGCTGAGAAAAATTTTTAAAGATGTAAAGAAATGAAATGAGATACCATGTTAATGGGTCATCATATGTATTCAAATATCAGGACTATCTCAATTGACCTATAGATTCAGTGTAATCCCCATCAAAAATCCCAGGGAATTTTTTTTTTTTTTTTTTTGGTAAAAACTGACAAGCAGATTCCAAAATCCATGTGAAAACGGAAAGGACCTCAGGAGCAAAACTTATTTTTATAAAACATATTTTCATTTACGGCCATGCCACCCTGAATAAGCCTGATCCCATTTGCTTGGAAGCTAAGCAGAGTAGGGCCTGGTTAGTACTTGGATGGGAGACCACCTAGAAAGACCCAGCATTGTAGGCATAAAAAATGAAAAACAAGGGATGGTAAGCTGACAAGGTCCTTGCAATCTGTGAGGTCAACCGAGGGTTGCCTCACCTAAAATAATAATAATAAAAAAAATAAATTTTCAAGACCTGCACTAGCTGATCTTAAGATTTTCTATAAAGCTAGAGCAATCAAGACAGTATGAAATTGGTGCAAAGACAGACAAAACAGACCAATGGAACAGACTTAGACAGTTTAGAAACAGACCCACACACTGATTTCTGACAAAGGTGCAAAGGGTATGCAAATGCTAAAAAGTAAACATAAATCCATACCTTTCACTGTATAAAAACTAACTCCAAGTGCATGAAAAAATATAACTGTAATATCTAAAACTATAAAACTATTAGAAGAAAACAGAAAATCTAAGTGACCTTGAGTTTAACAAAGGTTCCTGAGATAAAAAACACCAAAGCACAATATATAAAAGAAAAAATTGAGAAGTTGGCCTATTTCAACATTAAAAACTTACTTTCCAAAAAAACACTGTTAAGAATATAACAGATAAGCCACAGGTAGAGATGGAGCAAATATTTGCAATCATATAACTGATAATCAACCTGTATACAAAATACATTAGAAAAATCTCCCAAAACAAGAAAATAAACAAAAAAGCAATTCTTTAAAAAGACAGAGAAAAGATATGAACAGAAATTACATCAAAGAAGACACAGTTGGCAAACAAGCACATGAAAAACTGTTCGACATGATTAGTCTTTAGAGAATGTAAATTAAAAATGCAATAAGATTCCACTCTGTATCTATTAGACTGGCTAACTATTAAAAAGACAGACCAATCCAACTGTTGGAAAAATGTGGAAGAAATAGAACTCTCATACACTTCTGCTGGAGTTGAAAATGTTGCAACTACAGCTGATCCTTGAATAACAAATGTTTTAACTGCCCAGGTCCATTTATAGGGGGATTTTTTTTTTTTTTTTTTTTTTCAAAATATAGTGAGCTCTCTGTATCCCCTGGTTTCGTGTCCTCAGATTCAAACAAATGTAGATGGAAAACAGTATTTTCAATCCATGGCTAGGAACCTGAGGATGCAGAGGGCTGACTATACATTGTTCTACACCGTTTTATATGAGGAACTTGAGCATCTAAGGATTTTAGTATCGACAAGGGTCCTGGAACCAATTCCCTGCAGACACTGAGGGACACTCTAGTTAAGTTTTTGGGGAATCAAGAGTTATATGCAGATTTTTGACTATGCATGGGTCAGTACCTCTAACCTTTGAGTTGTTCAAGAGTCAACTGCACTTTGAAAACCAGTCTGTCCATTTTTTTTTAAGTTAAACATACACATACCATATGATCCAGCCATTCCACTCCCAGGTACTTATCCAAGAGAAATGAAAGCATATGTCCACTCAAAGACTTGTACCCAAATGCTCATAGCAGCTCTATTTGTAATAGACAAAAACTGGGAACAACCTAAATGTGCATCAGCAGGTGGAGGAATAACAAACACAATGGAATGCTACTAATACTACTCAGCCCTCACAAATGTGCATCAGCAGGTGGAGGAATAACAAACACAATGGAATGCTACTAATACTACTCAGCCCCCGAAAGGAACTAAACAGTGACACACACCACAACATGAATTACAAATAATTATGCTGAGTAAAAGAATATTTTTAAAAAGAGTAAATAATTCCATTTACATAAAATTCTAAAAAATGCAATTGGTGGCTGAAAGCAGATCTCTGGTTGCCTAAAGATGGTGCAAAGAGAAAGTGTGTATTACCTATGAAAACTTATGAGTGATGGAGTTGTTCATTATCTTGACTATGGTGATAATTTTACAGATGCACATATTTGTTCAAACACATCAAATTGTATACTTAATATATGTGTATGTTAATAATATATCAACATTATCTCCATAAAGTTGAATTTAAAACTGACAAGGGGGAAAGAAGAACATGAGTAGAAGTAGGGAGGAGGTGACTGTATTCAGCTATATCACTGCCTTTTATATAACCTGATGAACTTCTCTATAATCACAAGTTACTCAAAATAGTACTTCCTACACTAGAATTTCTACCACCTAAAGATACATGAAATAGGGATTTCCCTGCTATTAAATTCTAAAAATTTATAAATTAAAAGACAATTTTAAGTGAATCTAAAGTTATTTTTATTCTTCAATACTATTAAGTTCTTTTTTTTTTCATTTACAAAGTCTAAAACTGAATTTAGAAACTTGTGCAATTATGGGTCTTAATAACTTATCTAAATCAAATCCAACTTGTACTTTAGGCTTTTTATTTGAGCTTAGTACCATCTAAAAATGAAATATATATAGTTAGAAATAACTGCAACAAATAAGTTACTAACATCAGTATTAAATAATATTTATTCACTACTCTGAATAGAATTTTCAGAGGCTCAAAATTACCCAACAGAAAGATTAATCTCTACATAGTACCTGCAAGAAGAAAAATAATATCTTAAAAGCCCCGATTGATTGGTGGCTGATTAAATCAAACCAAAACCTGATGTCTTGTGGTCATATAAATTATGTGAAATAAAATACTCTGAAAGGTTTCTCAGAGTGACAGAAATTAAAAACATCTGTCTCTCTCTTAATGGTGGTAAGGTAAAAAGTCCTGACTGCATACAGTTGCTTCCATTCTTTCTTGTCATAAACCCTAATTTTTTTGTCTATTATTAGAACCAAAGGTTATGTCACCCAAAAGATATCTTCAAGTAATCAATCTTCAAAGAAAAATATTTCTCCAAATCCTTATTTAAATGCGTTTAACATTTTTAATCTATAACTTTAGGAGACACACTTTGACTATGCACTCTTTAAAGATAAACTTTCTGCTTCTAAAACTTCATTATTTATTATTCAGAAAGTACCTATTATTTCTTCCATTCTAAGACTGGCGGGGGAGAGGAGAGATTCAAGTTCACTCTATCTAGGCATTTTGTGATGTTATACAACTTAACTGTAGTTCCTAAGCTTTCATCTTATCATATTCAAAAATCATAGTGCTTTAAGAGCAGATAATATTTTAAATTAAACTAAAAGTTCTTCATTCCTGGACCACTTGTGGTATAACAGAAAGAACAGTGAGATTTTTGTCTTTGAATCCCCATCTCTGACATTTACTGGCTGTGTGACTTTTGTCAAATTAGTACTCAAATCTCAGTTTCCTCCCTGGAAAAAATAGATAATAGCACCAAACTCCCTGCAACTGTTGTAAAGATAATATTTGTGTAAACTATAGATGTTAGGGCTTATAACTACATATCTCAACTCCCTTCAACCTTCCTGAGATATAAAAATAAATGGTACCCAGCTATTCAAAAGAACCCATAAGGATACCATTCAGATACTATTCCAAGCTTTTTGTTTCATTTCCAATAACTTTCCAATCACAGATATCACTTACTCTGCCTTCTTTTCATAAAATCAGATTTCCACACTATCTAGCCTGGGACTATGTATTTAAATGTTGCTTCAATGACTGACTGAATGAATGAATGAATGAACACGAGAAATAAACTGTGTATTAGAGCACTGTGGAGGTGAATTAGGGTTAACCAAGAACCAGTGAGGGTCTATAGTAACAGTGAACACAGCAATGGAAAAGGTGACTGTGGAATCTAGTCAGGTGAGAAAATCTAGACCAATCCCAAAACAACTATTGTTCAAGTGGTCCAAGGATTAAGAACTTTTAGTTTAATTTAAAATATAATCTCCTTTTTAAACATTATGACCTTCAAGTATTATAAGAGGAAAGCTTAGGAATGATACCATTAAGTTGTATAACGCCACAATGCATAAGCTCTGAAGAGTAAAGTAGCCAGAAGATTTAGTGATTATGAAAAATAAAAACACAGTATGAGGAAGAAGGGGAGAAGAGATGGTAAGATTCTTGTGCAACATGAAGAAAGTTCCAGAATCATGATCTTACTAATGGAATAACATTATGTAATACTTAGGTCCAGGATACAGTCAGGTCCCTGAATACATGGCCATATACTGATAGAATGTAATACTGATGTTAAATGTTGAAGTAAGTTAACAAATTCAATGTATCTGGCCACAAAAAATGAATGTTAAGTCATAAAAAGTTCAGAGATGAGAATAAAAAGAAACTACGTGAGTCTATAATTAACAGTTAATTAGTGATTCACCAAAGAAACAGGCTCTATCATGAAGTGCAACACTTCCAGTTATTAGAGTTACCTACTAAAAACACAGAAAAATAAACTTTTAAAAAAATCAGGATTTTTAAAAAAAATTAATTGACTAACCTCTAAGGTCTTCTCCAATTATAAGATTTCATAAATTTCCATTCAGTGTTACATTCAGTCCTGTCTTACAACACAGTATAGTTTAAGTTTCAATAACTACAACAAAAACCCCAAGGCTTCCCTCTATGATCCATTCCCAAAATGTAGAGAGGAGTGGGAAGGGTTTTTCCTTACCAGTTCAAAACAACCCCACCAGCACCACCTCACCCTAACATTTTAAAAAAAAGAATGGTATTTTTTAAGAGTATTTAAAATACTTAAGAGTTAAGTTAAACTCCTACTAACTTAACTAAATATCACATGTGTATAACAAATGTACAGAATGCCATAAAGTATTTGATTCATTTACAGCTCTAACTTTACTCCCTGGCCCTAATTCACTTCCATGAATTCATTAGGTAGTGAGATGACTGGAAATGAAGAAGAGGGTTGACAGTTGGAGGCAGAAGTGATAATCCATGTCAAGACACAGAATAACCAGAGGCCAATAAAAGAAACATGATCATGAGACAAAGAAATGATAGAGTTGTAGTTTCTACATAAAAATCTAGATAACAGAATTAGATAAAGAATTTCTATTATACTTAATTTCTATATCTGGTAGTTTTATTGAGGCTTGTGGGTGGGTATGAATAAATGCTTATATTAAATATAGATATATCTGATGACAGAAATTAATTAAAGTTTTTTAATAAAGGGGTGGGATACACTGAGGGAGCCCAAAGCCAAAGAAATAGATCTAAACCTATAGCAAAGGGTTAATATTTAGAAGTCGGCTGATTTGTCAGGTTCTTAAAGTACAGAGAATATTCATAAATGAAGAAAGGAAATATGGATTCACAAATAACAATCATTAAAAAGTGTATAAGATTCACCCCTTAACCAAAGGAACAATGAGTGGTAGAAATTAATGTATAGATTATCATGGGTATATACTAAAATATTGAGACATTAACTTATTACTAATGTATAGCACTCAACTGTAGATCAGAATCTAATCCTGCCACCCTCTTTTTTATTCCAATTATATATTTATTCCTCAGCTAAAAACCAAATAGCTTATTCCTACCTCTCTGAAGAGTGCACCATAAAACTGAACAATGTACGGGCAATCACTACTCCGCATTACTACATCCAAATCCATAAGAAGTTGTTTTTGTTCTTTTTCATCCACTGTTGACCGAATTCTCTGGAAAAGAATGACAAAAGATGTCATAAAAACATAAAACAATTTTAGAAACCTGAGAAAAACTGCTACTACAAGACTGAAAATTTCCAAGCAAATTTCACAAATACTAACCAGACATAAAAATTACCATCTTTTTTATACTTAACAAGAACAATTTTTATCATAGAAAAACAAACAACAACAACAACAACAAAACACTTAGGAATTTTTATTTTTAACAAAATAGCACTTAGTAATTCTTAAAGGACACAGGGCTTTTAACCATAAGCAATCACTGATGATGCTGGAAGTTATGCAACAAAGTTCTAAAGTAGTGAAAATGAACCCATTTGCAAATATAAAGAAAATCATAATGAGCTATAAACAGATATGTGAACAGTTATGCGAATAATCATAGGTAGCTTCACATATACTTTTAATCACCATTTCAGAATTGTATGAAATGTAGGCATTCAAACAAAGAACAGCCCTCTTCACTCCCTGGCATCCGTACACCACAGCATCCTCTTTGATTAGAGACAGAACATAATTCAGAACAGGTAAAAAGTGAGAACTAGTGCAAAGGCAGCACACAGATTATAATCCATGTCTCCCAAACTCTAGACTGAAATTCTCCCCCTTCACCACACTCTGTATGGTAAAAACAAAAAGTTTTAACCTCACTCTGCAACCCATGAGTCAGAATGCAGGGTAGTATAAACCTGTTAAAGAAAACCTAAAAATGAAGAACTAGAGGGTTCTCTGTCTATTCCTAAGCTGAGGAGGCCCTCCTTAGTACATGGCAGACCTAGGGTATATCCCTAACCCACCTGTATAACCTCCCTGCACAATCCTAAAAACTCCCACAAACTCCCCAGGAACAGTATAGTACAAGGAGATGGTCAGAGGGATATTTCCCACTGCATTAGAGAGACAGGACAGAATCAAGTTCAGAAGTTATAAAACATTAATAATAAAGTTATAGTTTAACATCAAGGCATGCAAACAAATTTTGTTCTCATAAAAAAATTCACAACGTCATACTGTGCCACTGTGTACAATACATAGCACATACTTACAAGGCAAGTTAGAATAAAAAAAATGCACAAGGTGGCATTTTGTCTTCCAAAGACTTCAAAGGTAACTATCCTCAATATTCTTGAAAGGGATGAAGGGAGTCAATTAAGTTCCTGAACCCATTTTACAGAAGAGAAGCCAGAGGCACAGAGATACAACAGATGTATTCCATGTGATATGAAAATAGCAGTTGTATAATGAATAGAAGCAGGTTCTCTCATTTTCATTTTTCCACACTAAATGAGGAATTTCATATATTCCCAACATGATGAATTTAATTTTGCTACTTAAAATGTATAGCCTACTAGCTCCAATAAGTCATACCAAATAAAATTTACTGGCATCCATCTTGTGTCCACTGATTTAACTTAACTTTTACACTATCACTGCCTAGATAAACAAGGAGGAAAAAAAAAGAATTAAAAATAAAAACAAAATAAGACTAGTATTTGAAAATTTTTTTTCTTTCTCTCATTTCTTTATTTTCATAGTTTAGGGATTAATAATCTTGCTTTATGATCAACATAAACATAGTATTTGCTCAAAAGTGATATTTTCAAAAAGTCAAACTAGCTCAGAGATGTAATTTGTATTTGTTCAAAACAGGACACTGATAACTTTTTAAAATATTTTAATTACACTTATTCCTGTTTTAAAAACATAACTTTAAAAGTGTAGTTATGAAAATACTAATTTGGGAAGACAATTATTTTTCAAAAGACTTAATAATTCCATATATCTAAATTTAAAAAACAAAAACCTGGTAATTAGAGACAAACAGGAATGAAAAAGCAAATGATGCTTTAGTTGCGGAAGATTTTCAGCTACTAAAGAATTCTCACTACTAAAAGATTTAAAAACTTTTTTTAAAAGTATTTTTATTTGTATGGATATATTGGCAAATGTAAACATAACAGCACACACACTTACAAAACATTAATTTAAAAGATGCCCTCTTTGCTGGTTTATTTTTTCTTTCCCTAAACTAGTTATATGGTTTTCTAAATTTAACATTTGTACAAATGCTTATATTTCAACTATTGAAAAGTACATTACAGTCAAAACCTCAACCGTTATCAATACATGACTCTTGGGGACCAATTTCCAAAAACAATGCTATAGCTACAGAAAGGATACATGTTACTACATGAACTGGAGGCCTAACTGAAATACCAACATTGGATTAATATCTAATACTCAATCCCTGACAAGATTATTGTTAACAAGAATGTAGAGATAATCCCTGGCAAAGCTCTAACCATTGAGATCAGCATGGGAGGAAATCTATTTTCATCTGTAAAATAATCTTTAATGCCGGTGCTAGTACAAAATAGAACATGGGGCTGATGGAAGGCCTACCTGAAAATGATTCTGCTCCTGGATGCTTGTCCAAAGATTAACACCTCCTCATGCTCTCTGAACATCTTGCCCACGTGACAGGCAGTGGGTAGAAGAGTAGCTGCTGGTACTGTATTTGTTTGGGATTAGGCAAGTACAGCTAACTTTAATTATACTAAAGTTTTAGGGTTATATTACATTTATTATATGTAAGCACTTTATAAAATAAACCAATTCAAAGAGCCTAAAGGACTCAAAAATGGGATTAACTACAAATACCTACAACAGCTGTAGCTTCAAATAGATATTAATTCAATAATTCAATAAATGATTAAAGTTGGAGAATACTTAATGATAATCAATGATTCATCAGAGAATACTTAGCAACAAAAGCCACTACTAGGAAAGTTCTTCTAATGGAACATCAAAACAATATGTATGGAAAAGATTTCTACCATTTGAATTAAATAGGGCCAAGATTCTCTAATATTAACAGAGCACTATCATTTAAAATGGAACACATCAATGAGAACAAACTTCCCTTCCCTTTATAAAGCTATCCTTATCTGAAGGCCTGGAAAATGGAAGCACAAAGGTAAAGCCAATTATATTAATGGAAATTTTCTTATAATTGGAATGTTCAGAAATCAAAAGTATTGATAAAGGCCTTGAATTTCAGGAAATTTTCATTTATTTATATCACAAATGTAAAAGTTAGATAAGGCTGATATTCCTTTAGCCTCAGCAAACTTTTTTTCTCAAAAAGAGTGAGGATGAAAAGTCCACCCAAGTCCACAAAATATTTAAGAAAATCATCTCAAGGACCTTAACTTTCTAAAAAGTTTCATATCATCCAAATGTCAAAACTCATTAAAATCACTCTTGTTTCTTCATTATGGGGATATTGAGCTCTTGTACTTGTCACTATTTTATTAATCTACATTATTATATACATGTTCTCGGGACAGATTAAACTATACTTTTGAAAATCAATACATATCACTTTTCCAATAATAAAGTATTTTTAAATTATAAGTTTTACTTTATTTGGACAAAGTAGAGAAAACACTTGAAATCAAAACAAGGATTACTATCCTATATATATAAGCAGTTTTCCATAGGGAAGAAACTTATATACTTGAAGCTAAAAACAAATTTTCTTAATTGATGTCCAAATCTGTATTTAAGGTTGTTTCATACTTCTAATAAAGCTTTAAAAGTAGGTAAATGTCAATAAAAACAGCATGATTAGGTCAGCAATGACAAAATGACTCCAATTAAGTCAGTTAGAGACACAGGGAAAAGGTAAAATTAAATTCCTAGCTCTCTTGTTTCATAACTATTAGTGTTATACACGGTTCTTGTCCAATTAAAAAAAAAAAATTCCAAAGAGCCTCTATTTCTAAAACAGCCAATCCAACTCATGCCATTGGCTGGAGCAGTCACAAATTCAGTTACTAGGAATACCATATGGATTAAACTGCAGTGGTAGAAAGCTAACAAATACCACAGGACAAGCTAAAAAATTTAAGTTAGAAACTGTGGTCTTGAGCTCTCCTACCTCATGCACAAAACACAGCAATCTCTACTTTAAAAAGAGAAATACTAATAAGTTATTGGAAGCTTGCTTTCCTTTTTTTCTGTGCAACATGGCACCTAGAAGCCAGTGGTAAATTTAAATGTTGACAGTCATACTTGGCCTCATTTGGAATACCTCAATTTTTAACAACTTGAATTTAAAGTATAAATACTCCTTTACTGATCCTGATCAACTGTTTAACTGTGGCATTAGTCTAGATGTCCTCTAACTTTACACTGGGATCTTTACACGGAAAGATTCTCTTGCCTTATCTCCAAATCATGTCAACCTGACCTCCCAACAGGTAATTTGTTGGTACTCATCAGGAATGAACCGCTAAGGATAAAACTAACACCAGTAATAACCCTCAAAAAGAGTAAGACACATTGTTATGATGGAAAAGGATTGGGGCAGCTACTGAAACTAAATTCACTGAGGGAATGGAATGGGGGGTGGGAAGAGCAGAGAGAGAGAAGCAAAGAGGATGGGTGGAAATAGATAGTGTACACTCTCAAGAAAAACTTATTTGGCTCCTTACTGAGATATTCTAATTGCATTTTTGTTTGTTTCTCTTCCTTTCCTAAATTAATTTTCAGGGATCAGAAGAGACAGGGAGAAGGGAGAAATGGAAAGAGTATGATGATGACCCTTATGGGGTAAGGCTAGGATGGCTCAAATGTGGCAAAGAAAGAAGGAAAAAAAAGCTGACAGCACAATGGCTAAGGGATGAGCTGTAGAGGAAGCAAAATAAGAAAGGCCCATAGGGTAGGTCCTCAGAAGCAGGTCACCAAGGAACATTTTGCTTAGGTGCTAAAGAAACACCTAATGGATTCTGGTAGTGGTCCTTGCCACTCACTCTGAGTCAGAGTTAACCCTTACATCTCCATGACAGAGATTTTCAGAGATACTCTGTTGCTAGGGAGGCCAAAGCACCTGGGCCTGCCTTAAAATGACCCCTGTGTCTGCCTATATCCTGATGGAGAACCCCTGACTCTCAAGAACAACCCAGACTTTTTTTTCTTAAGTGATAAGGAAAGATTAGGCAGATGACAAGCTTCATCTCTCGAACAAAGTGTATGTGTGGAGAACACCCTCTGGGTCAACTGATCCCATCCCTGCTTAGAGGAGGGGAAAATAGGTCATCATTATACTTGACAGACTTGGAGTATAGAAAGATTGATGACAAGTCATATATGTTCTTGATTAAAAACAGTAATTCTACAATGTGTATGGCTGATGTTCATTGCTAGGACCTGAGCATTCCAGGCAAAAAAGAAACAAGTCACTTGCAAACTTATCAGTAATCGAGAACTGAGGATTTCTGGAACTGACTTAGAAAGATAAACCTTAAAAATGGCAACATATACTGATAAAAATATACTTATAAAATGCCTATTAATTATAACTGATAATCTTTTTTGTTTGTTTTTGTTTTTGTTTTGAAATAGAGAAAATATATGGGGAAATGAAATGTGGGGAACTGAAGAAATGGGAAAACCAATGTGGATGAGCATGACACTAGTGCTGGCAGACAAGGTCTCTAACTTCTCATGTGACAAATTCTTGTCAGGTTTTTAGAGGGCTCAGCTGAGGGTCCAGAGGGCAGTATAACAAGGTAATAAGAGTAAGGTAGGTGCTTATATCCCTGCTGCACATGTTTATCTTTAGCTGCTTAGAGTAAGTTAAAAACAAGGTATGAAACAGTGTGCAAAAGTGAAAAAAAAGGAGAGTTCTCAAACATAAATGAGGGCATGGATACCATTAAATTCAGCAAGATGATGGATTCAATAACTATGGGGAAAATCAGTGTATGGCTTTGAAGATCATTCCAGGCATTGATTAAAAGTATCTCACATGGAATAAAATAATGGAAGCCATTAGTATTTTGGCCATTAGTAATGCAAAGTGTTACTTTCAATATATCACCAACACAAAGCAGAACACCAAAAGGTATTTTCTCTTCAGCAAAGCTGTGTGAGATCTGCTATCATTTGCAGGTCACTAAAACTCATATTTCAGTGACTGTAGTTCATTGCTTAACATAAGCACTTTTATCATCATCTAAAGTTACCAAAAGTATTTGTAATCCATATTTCAAGTATTTGCCAAATGTCTTGTCAAAATGATATGATGTCAGAACCACCACTCATAGAACAAGAATGAAATCAAAAGCTCTCTGTATTGACTTTTTATATGAAGTGGACATTGATAAATATCACCCATGTGAAATCCTAGAACTGGAGTATAAGCAAACATATCTCAAGGGATCTTAGGTGGAACTCTTCTCCACAGAAAATAAAAAGTGATAGAGTGAAGGTTTGACAGTCTTTCATTTAAAATCAGAAGATGAAAAGAACAAGGATTATTTTAATTGATATAGTTATAATAATGATATTTTGAAAATGTGTCCAGCTCCTGGGATCTACAAACACCAATACTGCTCTTCCATAAATACACCCTTGTTCATTAAGCATTCCTTGCTAAAGACCTCATATAAGGTTGGTATCTATGAATAAAATATGAAGGGGAGTCCATTGCCAGTTAGTAGTTGACTTCATTCACATCAATCTAACTCAATGATGTAGGGGATAGAAGAGGAAGGATTAATTACACTTAGATCTGCAAGTGTCCCCTTCGATCCTAACAAACATTCTGATCCTTACAAACAAGCTGTTCTCCTAGCAGAAATGTCCAGTATTTAGTTCTAATACAAACTGGAAAATCCCCAAAACCACTGTAGCACATCACTGTGCTATCACTTTCTTGGGCGGGGGGTAGTGAGGCAGACAGGAAATCTCAGATATTCTTACTTTCCTAATTTCAGAACAAAGATTCTATATCCCACAGATGCTGCAAGACTCTTATCTCTGCTGCACAGGTTCATCCTTAGCTGCTAAAGAGTCTTCCAAATATATCACAAACAAAAATGGCCATGATATATCTAATAAGGTCCAACCAGACAGCAACATTAGCCAAAACCAACAGTAAAAAAAAAAAGCCAAGTATTTGTAATGTTAATCACAGATTCAAAATTGGTTTTCATGTCAAAAAGTAACAAAGTATCTGCTAAATTAATTGTTTTAAATTATGACAACACATGCTTTTACTTACTAATTAAGAAATACCTGATTGAGCCATATCATTTTATGCTTCCTAATGTTGCTTAAATGTTGTGGTACTGAAAATGAAAAGTTGAAGTAGATCACTTCCTGGGGTGGGGAGATCAAGGATGTGGCAGGGCTGCCCTCTAGTCAGCCCTGATTTTGAACTCAGGTCCCTTATGTAGTTGGAGTTACAACCCCTAGTGTACATGTTTCTTTTGTTATTGATCCTAGTGATTTTCAGAGTGTGGGTTCATTCATTCATACATGCCGGTAAATAAAATAGATAAAATTAGTACTATTTTAGTTGATGTAAAGGATAGGAAGTGGGAACCCTGCCTACGCATACTGGAGGTCCTTAGGGCATGAGCTCAGAAGAACCCTTGGAGTCCACATGGGACAGGTTGGAAATGGTTGCTTTAGGTGAACTTTAATCACCCATTATGATTAACCCTGCCAAAGAGCCAGATATCTACTTTAGAGGACAGTGATAGTGCAGGTCTAATTTTTTCATTCAGTGGTCATCCCACCATCATGCAAAATGGGGCATTAAATACATGTTATGTGCACAGAATGCTGATCAAAGCCAGAAGTACCCAACCAGAGTTAAAGGCTGTCCTTCCTGATCTTTAGAAGACCCTGTGGTTACAATGGTTTTGCCCTCCGCAGCCTTACGACTCAGGCAGAGTTAGACAAACTAGTAATATTACTTCTACTAACAGAAGAGAGGCCCATTTCTTCAGGGGTATGCAATTAAAACTGAAAGGTTAAAATTTTCCACATCTTTGGTTCTAACAAAGAACCCCACTGGCAACTTGAGGACTGTCCTCAGGTTAAAGGTCAAAAAATTATTGTAAGTATAATTCTTACAATGTTATCTTACTGAATCTGATTTTTTATATCTAACTGATTTTTATATTAAGCTTTTGAGATAATCATTTCTAGAAACTAAGAAATCATCTTTTCAAATATTTCTTATATGTGGCAAAATAAACTTGGGGAAGGGCTCCTTCAAAACTAAAAATGAGAAATAACAATTTAAAAATCAGGCTAACTGCACAGTTCATTTTAGTACAGATACTGCAAGTAAATCTTAAGGATAATTTCCAGGATAAGCTTAATATTTAATAAAGTAATCCTTCTATAGTCCCAAAATGCATATTAAAACACTACTATAGAGCTACTTCAAGTGTCAATCTCATTTCACCAACGGCAATGGAAAACTCACAGGAGAGTCAACCATTGTTTCATAGTTCATTTAAATCTCTACAGTTCTAATCTCAGAGCTAAACACCGTGGGTACTCTGTAATTCACTTTCTACATGTAAACTATCAAATCTAACTCCTTAATCATATTGCCTCTATGTATTTGTACTTGTCAACCTGGTCTAAGGAGAGAACAAACTCAGGTGTGACAAAGAGAATGATAAATATATTTCGAAATTTGTAATAGATGGCATATGCCAGTCATCAAATTGGTATTAAACTGTAATGTATATTAATGCAAAAACACTCCTCCAGTATTGTATGAAGTCATGGAATCCAATAGTACACTCCATCAATATGTTGATTAATATGTTCTATTACAACTCTTCCCATTCTAAACTATTATGCTTGCTCAAAATTCTAGGTGATAAACAAAGGTAGACAGTATCAAATAGTTGGTACAGATGTGACTATTACCAGTCTGTTGGTCCCATAACTGCCTTAGAAGCATTTCTAAAAGTTGGGATTTTTAATAGCATTACAACAAAAGTTCTCAAAATAAAGTAAGAGTACAAATGGCAAACAAGAACTTCCTAATTTCACTCTTAAATTCCTTCAAAACTTGAGCAAGCATTATGCAGTTTCAAATGTTACCAAATTAATAAAAAAAATTAACATCAAAATCAAGTACCTTCTTTATTTACCTTTAAACCTATTAACCATGGCTAATGTTAATCCAGATTACTGAAATGAATATGATGTTGATCAGTACAGTAAAACATAAATAACACAGACTGAAAAAAGCAGGACATAATTATTTAAAAGTACTTTCCCCAGTACTGGGAAGAAAAGTTCAGAACTTTAGTTATACAGATTTCCCTTAAGACTTAGCCAAATAAAAGTAGAATGTCACATACAGAAAATATAGAGCAATGCAAGACTCATACAGAAGAGTCTAAATAAACTGACTTTCTTTCCACATACCCTGCAGTAACATAAAATAAAAACAGAGAAATAATCTCACATTCCAAGAAAAACATTTTATTTCAACAGAAAATCCAGAGCAGAGGTCTTAGCCTCTTCATTGTTAGAGGTCTACAAGATATCTGTAAACATATGTATATATGTATGCATCTTTCTGAGAAGAAAGTCTATAGTTCTCATCATATTATAAAAAATATATATTACCTAAAACAAAATTAACCCATAGGGAGAACTATGAATATTTTCCCACCATTAATTTCTCATTGGTTTTACGTGACCTAGCAAAGAGAAATGATCAACAATAAAGGAGGCTAAAATAGCAAAATTTTGCTCATAATAAACTTCAACACTGGCAACCTTTTATATTAATAGGCTACAAATCCACTCCAAACATCAAGTCAGAAACTAAGGCCCCTCCTCTCATCAAGCCACTTTAATAAACTCAAAATAGGGAATTAACAGGAAGATGATTAACTTAGATGGTCTGCAGACCCATTCTCAATTCTTGCAAACTGAGACATCACTTACTGCCATAAGAATTTTAAGTTCAAAGACAGTACGGCCATATCCTACTTTTCTCTTTCTCTCTTTAAAATCCCTCCCATTGTCAATTTTCCTGTAATATCTTACACAAAGCAAATATTCATTAAACATCTGAACAAAACAAATGAACAAATTATAATTACATGGGCCAACTAAGAGTTGGATGGAAACCATGAGTTCATTACAGGTACCACACATAAGCCTGTCAGGTACAGTCTACAGGCCAATCTTGATTTCTAGCCATTCTTTTTTTTTTTTTTTTTTTTTTTTTAAATGAACATATTAAGTGGCATGACACTTAAAATAAGACAAAATGTGACAGCATTATCACAAGGAATGTATTTCAATACAACTTTCAAACCAGGGAACAGGGCAGTACTGAGTGGAGATGAAATAAACAAACAGAAGCCGAGCCGGTCAGGACCGAGTAAGGTTGAGGTTAGTGGCAACAGCATGTGCGTGGTTTCCAGGAAACCTTCAGTAAGACTGCTGTTAGCCCTAGCCCCGCACCTTGCCCAACCCAGTGTGCTGCCTCCTCTTCCAGCTCCCCGCCTGGCTCAGTGCAGCACTGCCCTGCTCCCAGGGGTGCAGCCCCCCGGCCTGAACTCACCTTGGCAGTGGAAGGGCCTGAAGTTTAAAATATGTTAATGCATCATGCCAAAAGTGCAGTGAACATGCACACTTCATACACTCATGTTTCCAGAGAAAGAGAAAACGATGCTACCAATAAGACAACCTGGATACAAAATACTCTCAAAGAATTCAAAGAAATGATTTTATAAACACCCCTATTTACCACAAAAGTAAGAACAGATGCTAGGTATTAGTACATCAAGAAATTGCACCTAATGAATTAAAGAACCAAAAATAATTATGGGCATCACCTACTTTAACTGCCATTATTTGCCCACTTGGTTTGTGGACCATTTTGTTGACAGAACCATAAGCTCCTCGTCCAATTTCTCCAAGGTCTTTCAAGTCCTCTGCAGTGAAATCCCAGTGTTGTTCAGGGGAGATCTTCAGTTTTCCTGACGATTCAATGCTGTGTGTTCTCAGTCTCTCTCTGTTAAAATATTGGGAAGCAATTTTTCCACATTTTAAATAGGTTTTGACTTTTTTCTTTTCACTAGCACTGATTAATATGTGGGAAATTGGTTTTCTCATAATTTACTAAAACAGTCTGATCTCTAAATTTTGGCAGTTTTTTTGTATCATCTTGGTTTTTTACTCACTGAATTCATTAATAAAGGCCTAAATTTAGGTAATCAATAAATATAGTTTTAATGGTATTCATGAAACCAATTCCCATTTATTAAAGAAGCTAATTCTGCAAACCAGTTTTCATTTCCAAATATAAGATCTTTTTCAAACTTTACAAAGTGCATTATCAAATGCGGAATCCCAGGAGCTATGAACCTCATTTCCAAAAAGTTCTTATCTTACCCTACCCTACATTAATTATTCCAGGTCCTCAATCCCTACTACAGCTCTTCATAAACTTTGCTGCACATTAGAATCACCGGGGGAGATTTTAAATATCCTGCTGCCCAGGTATCTTCCCATCGCAATTAAATCAGAACATTGAGGGAGAAGAGGCAGCAAACAGTATTTTCAAAGATCCCCAGGTCAGTCTCACAAAGTTTGAGAACTAGCACCTTGGTGTACTGCCCTGTTCATATTAATGCCATACTGAGGTGGAGGAGGGGGATAGTTAAATGAATAATAAGCTGGCTCTAAGAGAAAAACTCATGTGCTATTCAAAATGGAACTTTTAGCCCATGTTCAATAGAGTAATGAGAGGAAAACAAATGATTCACGGGCAAAAGTGCTCCCTCGTTACAGATTTTAATTAAATAAAAACATCATCTCCAAAATTCCAACCTGGAGATCAATATATTAACTTCTAGCCATGCTTTGTAAAAAAGCAAATCCAATAATCTCTCTCTCTCTCTCTCTCTCTCTCTCTCTCTCTCTCTCACACACACACACACACACACACACACAAACACACACACACCCAACGTGTAGGAATGAACTATATCAAACTAGAGAGTATATAAAGAAAAACATGCCATTGAATATCATCAACATTTTCAATTTCATATTAAATGATCAGAATCTCTTTTAAAATCTGATCTGTGATACAAGCAATAAAAGTTTATGTGCTTGTTTATTTTTCTTCCAAAATTTATAAATGTTTCTCAGATTTTTTTTTGTAGCTACTTTTAAGGTTCTCAAAATATTTAGAATTTTTAAATTGCTCCACCAGAATAACTATATATAAACTAGTATTAATAATAACCAAGATCTGGTCAAAAGGTACGAACTTCCAGGTATAAAATAAGTCAGTCCTGGGGGTATAATGTACAGCATAGTGACTATAGTTAATAATACAGTATTGTATATTTGAAAGTTGCTAAGAGAACAGATCTTAAAAGTTCTCATCACACACACAAAACTTTGTAACTATATGTAGTGATGAGTGTTACATTTATTGTCATCCTTTCACAATATACACAAATATTAAATCATTATGTCACACACCCAAAATGAATGTGCCAATTATGCCACAATAAATAAAACCTCTTCCAGGTGAAAAAAATAAATAATAACCAAGATTCAAGGTTATAGTTCAAAGATTAATATGCCTTGTCTAAATAACAATTTATAGAACAAGCATTCCAAATGCCAGATTCTCAAATCATAATAAGTCATAATACCAGCTTTCATTCATATTTCTTTTCAGTTTACAAAATACTTTCACTGATGTTATTTATACTCTAGCATCTAGAGTCATAAGGAACTCAGAAATTAGTGGCATAAATAACCAGTCAGTCAGGTATGGAAGTGAAGCCTGAACAGACTTTTTAAGACAGAAATCAGATCTAGGCAAGTACATCAAGCCCAGTCATTAATTTTCTCAGTAATCTTTTTCAAGAAGTACACAAATGAAGCCAGGAAATATTCTAACATAAAAAAGTTCCATGTATGATTATTGTGCTATGCTCACTGGCAAGTAAACACCATCTATAGTGTGGTTTAATCATTGACGAAATACACAGTAACGAACTACCACTGAAGATAGCTGAAAAAAGGCAATTACATTTACAGGTAAATTAGAAGCAACATTTTTAAAGTATTCACTAATTCAAGGGCTGTGGCAGACAGGCTCTAAGGTGGTCTCCATGATTACCACTTTCCTGGTGTTTGCATCTTTGTATAAGCTCCTCTCCTTGAGTGTAAATGCGATATGAAACTTACTTCCAAGCAATAAATATGTTAAAGGATGTCTTTCATATAAGCACACTGTTATATAACATCATTGCTAGTATCCCTGAGAAACAAAATGAATAGTATTTCATTACTACGTAATATCACAGAATAATAGCTATAATAGTATCTTTAAAGATGGAATTTTAAAATTATGAAAGATGTCTGCTAATAGTTGAGCTTACTGTAGCCTGCTGTGTAGTTTCTAGATAAGGTCCTTTTTTTCTTTTTGAAAGTGAACAGACTAACAGCTAAGGGATGTGGATTACCTTCTTGGGCTAATGAAAATGTTCAAAAATTGATAAGGTAAATAGATGCACAACCCTGAATATACTAAAAGCAATTGAATTATACAGTTTAAATGGATGAGTTGTATGGTATATGAATTATATCTCAATAAAGCTGCTAAAAGCAAAAGATGAAAAGGAGAATGTGATTACTACCCAGAGTTACATTTTTCTCATTTAGGCAAGAAGAGAGTTATAAAAACCACAGAAGAGTATGCTATGGAATGTTATCAAGGCATGTTCATAGAGTTTTCACACTGTGCTGTGATAAAAGATTCACACTAATCTTTTCAGTGAAACTGAATTTCACAGCTATTGTTTTAAGAGTTAGTCCAACCATGATGGCTTCCAGAGAAGGACTGCACATAGATATAGAGCTCTAGAGACTAGAACTGGAGGCCTGACCTGAACCTTTACTGTTAAACTCTAGCAGTCAATCACTGAGGCAACTGTACCAAGTGGCCAAAACTTTAGTGGCAGTCTTTTTTATCTTGAGGCAAATCTGTCAAACAAGATTTAAGTGTTACTTCTACTCAACAGTAACAGCAATTCATAATCATTTCATTATTAATTTCTTACCTGAAAATTAGTTCAACTCTACAAACCTGTCCCCAGTGCCTTTGCTCTACCAGTATATAAGTCCTGCCTATGAATTTGCACTTATTCTTATATTCTTTCTAAAATGTATGTTACGTACACTACTACTACATGGTCAACTCTTAACCAAGACATCCTACCATCATCTTTGTTGGGTCCACTCGAGAAACAAGGAACCAAGGTTCCAAGTTTCAAATTAACACAAATCCAAGACGAGAATACAATCCTGACCCCATATCAAACCCTTTACATAAGAAGACCAGCAGAAAAAAATTCCATAGAAAAATAAGTAATATTCTCCTATGGATTTAGAGGTCCTTAATATGAAAACAAGTTTCAGTAGTTTTTGTTGTAACAGGACTTGTAATTAGACTATCAAATGATACACATTCCAGTTAAAAAATCAGCTACACACATTTCTTCATGCCTACAGATGACAAACTTGAATTAAATAGTATCTCTCTTGAATACAGCTTTTCAAAAAGTGTATTTAACAACATCAGGGAAGCTGTTTAGATATAAACTGATGTTACTATTAAAATATTTTTTCCTATATAAAGGTAAGTAGAATTTTATTGGCAATGAAAACTCTGGTGAAATCTACAGATACCAACACAATGGATTAAAATCTGAAAAAAAATCTATCAACTTTATTAAGTCAAATTTGAAAAATCAATTCATGGACATACTATATCTTACCACCACATTCACAGATTAACATAGACTGGGTGTTTTGTCCTTTGTGGTTAATATCTTCATGTTCCTTTTCAAAAGACTACAGTCCCTGGCTTTACAAAGGGATACCATGTGAATGACTGGAAAGTATCAAAGATTTTAGGGACTATCTCTCCTAACTGTTTAAGGGAACACTTATTTCCATCATGCCTTATCTTTCCATGCAGAGGAATCTGGTCTCTCACCTGAGCCCTTACTTACTGATCAGTGACTATGGAAGAAGAAACTGAACACAGTTCAATTCTTCTCTTTGAAAGCTAGCCTACCTACTATGGCTGTCCCTCTGAGAGACTGCCACTCCGGTGTTAGGTAAGTCTAACTATTTAAGGGCAAGAGGAGTTAGCAAACTATTCTGGCCTGAAATGTGACATTTCCAATTTTATCAAGGATAGAATGAACCTTATAATCTCCATCTGTTTGGCTCCTGCATCTCTCCCAACTAGTTTCATACACAAATGAAAAGGAGACTTTTTCATTTTTTACTAGACTTCCATATAATTAAGACCCATACATTTTTTAAAGTTTTAACAAGTATTGGATAATAGTAAAACTAAATGCAATTATGTAATTACTAGGGTTCAAAGAAAATAAAACATTTTCAGTGTGACCTAAGATCTCCAGGCTCCAAGAATTTCAGAGCGATGTAACAGACCCTTTAATCTAAAACTAATTCCTTTTAGACCCCTTGTAGAAGTGCATGGAAGTACATAAATATTTTTGGTGAAACAGAGTTATATCTGTAGCTTTAAACTGCTGGCTTATTCCACTTTTGGAAAAAGTTCACCAAGAGTCTCAAGGGCAACAAGGGATCATGTGCAGTCTGCTAGTGGTAATTTCTGTCCCAAGATACAATTTCTATCCTAAACTACATAGGAGGCCCTAGGGAAAAAAAGACATGAATAGTAAGTAGAAAACACACTCATTGAAAAGATTGAGGAAAGTAAAAACCAGCAGCAACGTGAAGTTCCCCTTACTTGGTGACAAATATATATCTATAGTTGTACTCTTAAAGAGAAGAAAGGTCCCTGATTTCTCTTTAGAATATCACTTTGAAAATAGGAACTGCATTTTATCAGAAATAATTCCCTCATTTTCCATTTTATAATTTTCTATGAATAATTTTATATAGATTATCCTTAGCTGCCTTCAGTGAACACGTCATAGGGTTCCAATTCCAAGCCCCTGATTATCAGCCTGAGAAACTCAGCCAAGAGCCCCTGTGGTAATTACTACCAGCTGCCACCCAATATCCATTCTGTTCTTAATAGGAAATTGTTTTATTCCAGGCAGCAACACACCCAGCTAATAGGCTACACTTCCCAACTCCTATGTATTGAACTGTGACCACTCCTCCTAACCTCGGAAATTTAAGTCAAAACCCTAACCCTCAATGTGACTGACTATACTGGAGACGGGGCCTATAAGGAGGTAATTAAGATTAAATAAGGTCATATGGGTGGAGCCCTGATATTACAGGATCTGTGTTCTTGAAAGAGGCACAAAGAACTGCTCACACAGGAGAGTCTCTCCCCAACTCTCACCTGCACAAAGAGGTCATGTGAGTACACAGCAAGCTGGTAGACACCTACAAGCCAAGAGAAGAAACCTTGGAAGGAAACCTACCTTGTCAGCACTTTGATCATTCCAGCCTTCAAAACTGTGAGAAATAAATTTCTGTTGTTTAAATCCAGTCTGTGATACATTTTTATGGCATCCCGAGCAGACTAAGATGCCAAACTTCCTTGTAGTTAGAGGAAACGATATGAATGTAGCATCTAAAAAGAAGCTGACTCAGCTCAAAGGAAGGTCTTTTTTTTTCCTTTTCCCCCTTTTTCCTTGTTGCCTGATGACTGGAATTCCAGCCACCCTCTAGGCCCTTGAAGATGGAAACCATTTATTGAGAACAAAGGAACAGAAAATTAAAGCACTCTAGACTCTGATGACCATCAAGCCACTACACCGAACATCAGCCCGCCTATCGCCAGACTGCATCTACAGAATAAAGAAATAACCTATTTTGTTTGTCATTATTTATTCTTGTCATTGTTGTTTATATAGAAACTTATTTTTAGTTGATACAACTCCTAACAATATTTTATTTCCCAGTGATTCTCATAGGAGGTACTACCCCACACCTTGAGTGTCTAAAGAGATAGGGAGGATGAGAACAGGTAGCAGTTTGATCACCCTGATGATGGGGAAAGGCTATGAGCATTTAGTGGCTGGGAGCCAATGATGCTAAATGTCTTGAAATCCAGACCAGTTTCAGACAACAGGCCAAAAGCAACCCCTCGAATAAAATCCTTAACTCTGGTGTCCCTGATTTCTTAGAGCCCATCTAAATCCCATACCTAATAATTCTTGGTTCCCAGAGACTAGCAGTTCCATTTCCTAGAGAAAACAGATAGGTGGGAGAAGAGGGGGGAGGAGGGAACAACTGACACAGATGCTATGCACATCTTCCCAAATTTAAATGTGTTCGTAAACGCAACTTTTACAAAACATGCAAGACTATAGGTAGAATACTTCATATACAGCTTTAATCCACACAAGCCTCATTAAAATGGAATTCAATGTACAGAAAATTTTTTTAAATCAGAGAATTATCTTGTTATATGAAAATTTGGAAACACTAATTTTTGATTTTACACGTTTGCTCCTTTCTGAGCACTTTCGCTGATAATGGATATTCCAATAGAAATGACTAATTTGTAATACTGAATCAGTGCTAGAGTACTTTTTCATCCTTTCATTGATCCAGACTAATCTATAAATTTCTGAAATCCTGCGGATTCCCTCAAAACACAAAGAACTGTGACGTAATGTTCCAGAACATTAATCAGACTGGGCACTGAAAAAAGCTTTCTTTCTATGTTTCTAATAAGACTGCCTAGGGGTTTGTATATAGGTAAATGTCCTTGTTTTTTTAAAGAAATACAGTGGCACAGCCAACATTACCTCTGAAAGCTGGAGTTCCACCCTCTACCGCCACCCCTATCCTCTACTGCTACCCCTACCCTCTAGTAAATACAGTGTTTTGTTGTGCAAATTCAATCGCAGAAGTCAAACCTCTTTTTCCAATCAGGTTACACAATCCTAAATTTCTCTTAAAGCTACACAGGTAGAAGACAAATTTAAAAAAAAAAAATCATAATGAGTAAACAACTATTAGTAATTTAGTATCTCCTTTGTATCTTTCTGTATTATGCATATAGGTTACAAAAGAACATATCACATCTATTGCTTATAGACTTCACTTAATATATTTTTGACATATCAGTCATTATGTGGTCCACATAGTTACTGTAATGCTGCATAGGGAGTCTGCACTGATTTAGTGGCACCACCAACAAAGTACCCACTGTGCCCAGTTAACAGCACCCTCTCCTTCATGCCAACCTGAAAGGTGATTAGTGTTAAATCACTGTTTTAAACTGCATTTTGATTTATTACTCTTAGGTATCTGGTGAACAAATGTTTCTTCTTTTGTTTACTGCCTGGGATAACATCCTGAGTGCTTCTTGCCCAGGCCTTCACTTGTTTTGTTGCTCCCGCTAAGAAATTCTTTATTAACATATCAACCCTTTGTCCTGCATTACAAATATTTCTCCAGGCTGTTGTTTACCTTCCCATTACATTCATGAAGGCAGCTAGAGTTCTCCAGGCAGAGTAAAGAATAAGAGAGAGCTGCACAGAAAGAGAACCTCAAAGATATGCAGAGGTCCCTCCTGAATCAGCACAGGCTTTTCAGGAATCTATAGGAGTCTGCGGAATGAACCACCCAAAAGGTTTGAAGGGAACAATACCCAGGTTCAAACAATTCCTGTTTCTGGTCATTAGAGTGGAAAATTCCGTAACTCATGGAGAATTACTCAAAAGGATCTGGTCTTACCTACCAAAGCTAAAAAGCAAGACCTGAAAGGATCAAATTATTTCAAAGTAACATAACCAAAGAATAAAATTCAAACATATTGATAAGAATCGAAAAAGACCCAGCACCCAATATCTGGCATGCAAATTAACATCACCAAGTATGCAAAGAAGCAAGATAGTAAGATCTATAATGAGGAGAAAAATCAATCAATTCAAACTTACTCAGAAAGGACTGAGATGTTAGAATTAGTAGACAAGGACAATAGAATGGTTTGTATTACGGTATTCTGTATGTTCAAGAAATTAAAGGATAAAGAGAATATGTTATATATTACATGGAATTAAATATATTATTTGTCTAGATATAAAAACTAAAATGGGGCAGGAGGAAACTTTTGAGGACGACGGATATATTCATTATCTTTCCTGTAGTGATGGCTTCATGGGCATAGATATATGTCAAAACTTATCAATTTGTACACTTTAAATATGTACAGTTTATAATAATCAATGATACCTTAATAAAACTGTTGACAGAGACAAAGTACACTGTCCTCGATCCCCACACTTCTGTGAAAGGGATTTGCCCATTATATGTCTATAGCTCAAAGGATGCCTCAATTTGAGACATCCAGGGCTAAATGTATTACCAATTAGAGTACTTACTGCTCCAATGGTAGGAATGCTATAAGAGAAACCTGGGGTAAATTTTTTTCTTTATCATGGCTGTTATTAGAGATCCTACAGAGTTTAGCATTAAGTTGTCTTAATTTTGTTTCATATTATCTTTGTTTCTTAATAAAATTTTAGCAGGACACTGTTAGTCATATGACTTTGTACTATAAATCTGAAATAGCTTTCACAAAGTCAGAACCTTACTTCTTGAGGCAAATAAGAACCGAGAGTCTTAACTATATTTCATTCATAATCTGTAGCTAATTTTTAATCCTATTACTATGTGAATTATCTTTTAAACATATAACTATGAAACAACTATGTCCTTAAGCTTACTTTTATTATTTCTGGGATACATTTATCCAAATAAGTCAATAAAAAGATTTTATAAAAATAAATTTTATTAACAGACACATTTATGAACACATGTACTTGATATATAATACACATACTTGAAATCTAGGCTATTTTCGAACCGTTTAGAATGCTTAAATTTTAACTTATATGAACTATAATCAACCAACATAATCTAATCCCAATCTATGCTTTAAACTTTATCTCATTATTTTTCCATGTTTACTCTAGATGCCTGCCAATAGAAAAATAAAAAGTTAAAGTCTAATTATAGTTGAATTTGAATCTTTCTGTGAAGCTATTTAAGCTTAAGCATGCAATTCAACATCAGTGGCACTTAAAGTACAAAATACTTTATTAAAACTTTCATTGCCATCGCTTCCTAGTCTCAATTTGGTGTTCAAGATATACACAGTCACAGACTAACAGAATTTGACTAGAAAGGAAACACAGGCTTCATCCAGTTTTGTCCTTCAGGAAACTCTGCCTGGAAATCCTGGATTGGGTTTAGTGTTCTCCTCTGTACCCACGTATACTGAAATCAAGAAACAAAACAGTCCTCAGCAAATTCATCTACAATTCTAGTAGCATTTTTTAACGTATATTAGGCTAATTTGGTACTGCTTATACTCTAATTTGAATCCACTAACCATTTTTGCTTAATTCTTCTGATGATTATCTCCATAAAGTCTAAATCAGAGGTTTCATTTTAAGGTACACAGGTGAGGATATAGGCATTAGGCTAGGGCCTCTCAAATTACAGAATGAGGAGTTTTCTCTGCAGCTCCAGCATTCACACTGGAATCCCATTTAGTATTTGATTCTTCACCATGGGATGTATCACTTCTTAAACATTTCCAGATATACCCAAATATAATAAATGAAACTTACAATGAATGTAAGGATAGATATCTACTACCATTACTAAGGCTTACAAATGTGCTCGGATGATAAATGGAACACAACACAGACCTCTCCTGCGTAGGCTAATAGTCTGTGTATTACCATAATGACAATAAAGGTTTTCCAACCAGCAGCAAGTCTCAGACTCACAGCTCTATACATTGCTGTATACATTCTACATTGCCATCTCTCCACTTGGTTATGAAATCTAATTATTTTGAAATATATATATTTCCCATTGTCATAATCTAGTCATGAGTCTAATCCCTCAAAACTCTGATTCTTATTTTGGTGCCAACTATCTTTCATTCAAATTTCAAATTCACTTTGGGGGGAGTGGACGGTGAGGAGATTCTGATGGAGATAGGAAGCATTAGACATTGTTCTTCATTATTTCTTATGAATATTTTAGTACAACCCCTACCCTGCTGCTTATGTTTGCAACACAGAAGCTGTTTTCTATGATTCTTAACTATTGCCTGCATCACCCTGTCCTTGAAAATTGAATTTAATATCCTCCCTAGCAAGTCAACAAGTTTATTGCAGAGCTATTTTTCACAGGTTTCCAAAGGAAACTTGCCAGAAGCTAGCTATTCTTAACTGAGAATGTGGATGAGAAGCCAAAACCCAGTCTTGAATACCACATGCAGTTAACTAAATTGTGCCCCCCGCCCACAACAAAAGTCATCTGGAACCTCAGAAGGTGACCATATCTTTATGGATATAATTAACATAAGGGCTTCAAAAAAAGATTGTCCTGGATTAGGGTAGACCCTGAATATAATAACAACTATCTTTATAAGAGACAGAAAAGGAGAAGGCAGACACAGAGAAAAACACGGAAGAAGGCCAAAAGAAATTGGAGGCAACAATCGGAGTTATGCTACCACAACCCAAGGAACCCCAGGAGCCACCAGCCTGAAGGAAGTGAGGAAGGATCCTCTCAAAGAGACTTTGGAAGAAGCATGGCCCAGCCAACACCTTGATTTCAGATTTCTGGCCCCCAGAACTCCTAGAGAATAAATTTATGTTATTTAAGCCATCAAGTCTGTGGTAATTTGTTAAAGCAGCACTAGGAATCCAACCAGTGGTCCTCAACCTTTTTGGCACCAGGGACTGGTGCTCCTATGAGAATCTAATGCCTGATGATCTGAGGTGGAGCTGAGGTGGTGATGCTAGCACTTAGGAGTGGCTGCAAATACAGATGAAGCTTCGCTCGCTTGCCTGCCACTCACCTCCTGCTGTGCAACCCAGTTTCTAACAAGCCACAGACTGGTACTGGTCTGTGGCCCAGAGTTTGGGAACTCCTGCAATATACCATCTAAACCATGAGTAACTAAACTTTTTCTGTAAATGGACAGATAGAAAATATTTTAGGTTTGCCAGCCATAGTCTTTGTTACAACTATATAACCAAATGACTATGTTCCAACGAAACTTTATTTATAAAAACCAGCAGCAGTGTACATTTCACTCATGAGCTACAGTTTGCTCACCATATCATTTAAATAATATCCAGTCATCTAAATGACATATATCATTCAAATGATCTAAATCATATCTATTCATTTTTCATATCCTTTTTCTTTCAAATTTATAATTAATCTCTGGAAGATAAAAAACTCCATTTATCCAAATCCTATAGTTTTATTTCCAGAATTTAATCTTGAAATACATTTCAAGTTTTTTTCTTAAAAATCCCCTACAAATCAACAGGGAGTGGGACCAAGGGTCTGATAACCCTTCCCTAATTCTCTGAGGTAAACAGGTACAGGGCAGCAGCAAACCTCCCTAACATCTCTCTTATCTATGTATCTTTCAGCAAGTAAGAGCTAAATACTTTTAAGAGAGTTCTTCCTGGACATGAGAACTTGATTCCTCAAACTTGCCAATGCCTACTAATTTTCCTTTGATAAGTTACCTTCTTGTGTCTAGAACCACTATCCCTAAGAACCCTTTATTATCTAATTAATTTGAAGTGTGTTTTCTCCTCTTATTTCATTATCACATTCTCTTACTTCATTTATCTTGATCTTGATTTCCTCCCTAAGCTATCACACGCATTTGTTCCCAAATTATTTCCTTCTTTTTCCTTAGGCATCTTTGACTTTATCAAGCCAGCATATACTAAAATGCCTAAAGCTGTTTTACTCTCTTCAGCATATATATTTGTAGTAACACTCCTTAGATAGAAAAATAAACACAACACATACCCTGCACACCACAGCAACAGTTCTTCTGTGTCCATACTGTTAGAATCGCTAGATGAATACTGCTTTATGCATCCTTCTGCAATGCAGCTGTTAATTCCGGAAATTTCCACAGTAAATGCAGTCTGCCAGTTGTCATGGAAACAGCCTGCTTCCTGGCACTACTAACAAAATAAGTATCTTTGCTAAGATCTAAGATGAGGCAAAAGGAAAAAAAAACTGAAAAAAGAAAGATGTCTAGAATTTCTCACTCTAAATATAAATTTTCAAATTCTGATATCCATATTCAGTGAACAGAAGGTATTAACTATGCAAATCTGCAGTATTTTGAAGTAGTACTGATTTATGAAGTAGAAAGCAACTTTTTATCACCAAGGAAGAAAGTAAAATCAGAGAGATAAGATAAACATTTGTGTTTCACCTTGCTGCTATTGATGGCATATTCCCTAAAAACTAAGAGTATTCATCTGTACTCAGAGTTCACCATTAGAACAGTTTTTCTGGGCTGTGTTTCTTACAGAAGAAGTTAGAAAAGCTGTCCTAAAAGAACAGGTTACAAGTTTTCCTGAAATCCTTTTCCTGTTTGGGCTCCAGTCCCCACTGGTGGCTACAACCATCTACTCAAGTAAGAAAGTAGAATAGTTGAAAGTGTATCTCAGGAGTTGTCACCAAACAAAGCAGCCTTCTTAAGTACTTACTCTCAGAACATCAGATATAGCTGACCATAATCCCCTCCCACCTGCCCTCTGAAACAATGGTTAGTTTCTATGACATTGCACCTTACTGATTTGTTCCCTACTTCTCAAGTGTCTTTCCTGTCTTTGCCAGTTGCTCCTAGTCTACCCAACCTCTAAACGTTAGATTTCCTCAGGGCTCAGCCCTGAACCCAATTCTCTCATCAAGTTACACCCTCTTCCTAGACAATGTTATGTAGACGCTGACAACTCTCAACCTTTCATCTCTAATCTATACCTTCTCCTCTGGGTAGCTGAACTCTTGATCTTCTATGCTCCCTTATCTACAGATGCTCCAAATCCAGTAGTCCCTATCTAAGTAATGGCAACTGAACCCATCATGCAACCAGAAATTCTTGAAGTCACTATGCACACCTACCCCTCTCTCCTACCCACATTCAAATTAGTACCAGTTTTTGATAATGCTACCTTCAAAATTTCTTTGGAATTTGTCCATTTCCCTCCGCCTCCACTGCCATCAACCTAAAATCATTCATTGTCATCCATTATGTTTTAGCTACATTAGCACAGCCTTACTAGAATTCCCCAATTCCATTCTTGCCTCCCTCCAATACATATTTCACACAGCAGCCAGAATAATTTTAGAATGTAAACCAAACCTTGTCACTTGCCTGCTTATAACCCTTCCGGACCTTCCCATAACACTTCAGATATCATCCCAGGTCTTTACCTACAAGGCTGTACATTATCTGGCCCACTAACTCTCCACATTTATTTTAAATTCATTTTTCTCCTCAATCACTATCTCATCAAGCTGGCATTCATTCAATTCCATGAAAACCTGAATCCTTCCCACCTGATATCTTGCAACTTCAAATACATGCTATTCTCTCCACTTGGAACACTCTTATCAGTCCCTTCCCCAAATCTACCAAAAATCTACACAGGCTTAGAAGCCTTCAATGTATACCTCTTCACCATCTCCACTCATTTTTTATTCATTCATAGCATCTGGTTCTTTTCTTTCAATAGTATGTATATTTATAATTATTTACATTTTTTATTTATTTACATTTTAATTATTTATGCTTATATATAAAATATATAATTTAAATATATATACATATGTAGCTAAATGTCTGTGTCTACCATTAACTTTAATCTTCATGAAGTAGCAATCACATCTTTTCCAACATGAAATAACCTGTGCCTACCACAGTACCTAATAGAAGATAGGTATTTAACATTTGCTGAATGCATGACAGAATGTGTATTAGGTTATTTTGGTTTCTGACAGCTATCAGTTGCTCAGAAAGCTTTGATACAATCCCTGAACTCTATGTGATAGCCTTATATCTATTCTCCAACCCTACGCTCTTTCAAACTCCAAGATAAGGAGTAACGCACCTCTTTTATTTGACTTTGACAGTTCCTCGGGAGAGAGGCAATACTAACCACATGTTGTGAACTCACAATGGTCTCTGTAACAGTGGTTCTCAACCACAGACAATTTTGTACCTCTTGAGCTATTTGAAAATATCTGGGGACAATTTTGGTTTTACAGCTGGGGGAAGAGAAGGCTACTGGCATCTAGTGGGTAGAGTCCAGAAATGCTGCTAAACACCAAACAATGCACAGGGCAGTTCCCTGTAACAAAGAATTATCCAGCCTAAAATGTCAACAGTGCCAAGTTTAAGACAAAGCTACTTCCGGTCTCCTAAGACAGAATTGTTAAAAATTGTCACTCTATGAAGAACAAACAAAAATACATTTCACCAGCACAAAGGTGTTCTTTACAACACTGTTTTTAAAAATGAAAATGATCTAATGGCTATCAGTAGGCATCTAGGTAAATAGATAATACACCCATGCAATATAATGAAAGATATATAACTCAAGATATATAACTCACTGAAAAAGAATAAGGTATATGCTAATTTAGAAGTATCTTCAAGATGTACTAAGTGAAAAAAAAAAATCAAGCTGCAAAGCATGTATAATAAAATTTATTTTTGTATAAATATTTTCAAGTATTCACATAAGTTATTATAATTATGATATCTGAATAAGTTTTTCTGCAAGGACATTTCACATTTTTAGGGTTTATCTTTAGAGAGAACTATTAAGGGCATGAAGCTTTTTATTTTATAACTTTCTGTACCAATTGAATTCTCTTACCAGAAGGATGTGCAAATTTTTTAAAGGGTAACATGAACTATTTAGATGGTAAGATTATGGGTCATTTTGGTTTTCTTACTTATACTTCTCTGTATTAGCAAGAAAGGGATGGGGGTGCGGCAAGGAAGAGGGAGGAAATGAAAGGGAAAGGCAAAGTGAGAGGAAAGGAAAGAGGGAGACAAGCTAGTAAATCTTTTTAAATAAAAACGCAGTAAAGATGACATGACCCCACACTTTTCCTAGGGGACTCCAACTACTTAGAGGTATACCATACCTGATGTGACTTGACAGATGTTCTACATTAATCTTCAAAGACACTTGATAAACTTCTTAAGAATTTTATTCTAGGTTTCTTACAAAAATCATCACAAGGCAAACCAAATGGGCAAAATATGTCACAATACTGTTCTAAGGCATAAGAGGTGAATTCAATAAAAACAGTGTTCATATACTTATCGAAAGACTGTTGAAACACACAGGTGCTGTGAGAACAAGGACAAAAAACCCACAAGTCCTATTCAGTGAGGATAAATAATATACTCATAATTTTTATTGTTTTTGTTCTGGCTCTTTTTAAGTATTATGTTCATAGAGCGAAATGCACAAATCATAAATATACAGTTGGATGAGTTAACAAATGCATAGACCCTTATTTCTCATACTTCTAACAAGTTAAAGAACATTCCGTCACCCTGGAAAGTTCTCTTGTGTCATTCTTATCAGTCCCTTCCAGAGACAAATAAAGTTTTGATTTTGATCACAATAGACTAGTTCTGACTACTTTAGAATTTCATATAGATAGAATAAAGCAGTGTATTCTCTTATGTCTGGCTTCTGCTCAGCACTTCTGGAGATTTATCAATGTGATTATGGGCATCTGTACTTTGTTCTTTTTCATTTTTGAGGACTAGTTCATTGAATAATATACAGTCAGCTATCCATATCTGCGGTTCCTCATCTACAGATTCAACCAAACACATATCAAAAATATTTGAAAAAAGAAAAAGCTACATTGCTGCTGACATGTACTATGTAGTTAGGCCTACAATGGTTGGGTCTGTACTGAACATGTACATACTTTGTTCTTGTCATTATTCCCTAAATATAGTATAACTACTACTTATACAGCATTTACATTAGGTATTATAATTAACCTAAGGATGATTTAAAGTATATGGGAGAATATGCATGTTATATATAAATACTGCACCATTTTATGTATGGAATATGTGAGCATCCCCAGATTTTGGTATCCTCGTGGGTCCTAAAACCAATCCTTCCAGGATACCAAGGGATGTCTGTACCACATTTTGTTTATCCATTCTTCCACCCTGGACATCTGGGTTGTTTCTAGTTTGAAGGCTCTCATAAAGTGTTTATGAACATTCATATGCAAGTCTTTCTGAGGACATTTTCATCTTTTGTAATTAACAAAGAAGAGAATTGCTGGGTAATGGGGTAGATGTTTAACTTTATAAGAAACTATCAAAGAGTTTTCTAAAGTGATGGTACCATTTTCTACTTCCTCAACAATATATGAGAATTTTAGTTACGCCATATACTTGCCAAAATAGTGTGTGGTCTTTCAAATTTTATCCATTCTGGTGGGTGTGCAATGGTGTGAGCTAATAGAAATAAACAAACATCTCTCGCACGCTTGCTCACTCTCTCTCTCTCTCTCCCCCCCTCCCCCCGGCTCCAGGCACAGAGCTCCTAAAACCCTTGGAAATTCCTAATGTTAAGAGAATTCCATCCCTGACACAATGCTCCTAACACTCTTATAAATTCTTACATAAAAAAATATTCTTACATGATAAGAAGACTAGAGCATCTTTTGTTCTAATAAGGTGACTCTCCTTGGGCTCCTGGATAAGGGCTGATCACCGAAAAGAACAGGCCATGATTACAAGCCTGAAATTTTCAGATCCAAACACATATTCTAGAGGGGAAGAGAGGCTGGAAATGAAATAATTGAGCATGCCTACATGAAGAAGCTGCCATAAAATCTCAAAGGGTGTTCAGAGAGCTTCTAGGTTGGTGAACATATCCATACCAGGAAGGTGACATACCCCAATTCCACATGAACAGAAGCTCCTGCATTTGGGATCCTACCTAGGTTATCTTGCTCTAGGTATCTCTTGTTCTGGCTGTTCATCTGTATCCTTTATCATCTTTTAATAAGCTGGTAAACATAAGAAAAGTGTTCCCCTGTGTGGGAAAACACTTTTTTTGATACAGACACACTTTTATCAAATAACTTTACAAGTTACTTGCAAAGTCAGTTCTGAAATGTTCTTTCATAAACAAGTTTGTTAGAAAAATAATGTCAAAATAAATCTATTTTAAGTCTCTGCAATATGACCAACTCTCCATCACACTACATTCAAAGTTAAAAAAAGGGTGGCTGTTTAAAAATAGCACGCATTCCCAGTTTCGAGCAAATTTTTTCCTTCATTCTTATGGTCTGGTCTGCAAGCCACTCTAGCAAATTAACCAAATCTGAGGAGAGGGTAGTTGGAAAATCTCCCATCTGTAGCCTGTCTGGTCTGAAGCACAGGTGATAATCTGAGCTTTTGACTAGCATCTGAAGTGGGGGTGGAAGGAGCAGTCTTGGGCTAAGCCTCAAACCTGTAGGATCTGACACTATCTCTAGATAAATGGTGTTAGGATTGAGTTAAATTATAAAATATCCAGCTAGTGTGGGAGACTTGTTTGTGGAGAAAAATGCCAACACATCTGGTGACCAAAAGTGTCAGAAGTGAAGTGTTCTGTGTAAGTAGTAGTAAAGGAGACAAAAAAAAATGAAACACAAAGTAGGTTTTTACATAGGTAAACTATCTGAGAGTTTTCCTTTACAAATAGGTTTCTCCTTGTGGTTTTATCTTGCACTTCCATAATTATTAATGCTATTAAGCATGTTTTTCTTGTACTTATTATCTCTTCCCATACCTCTTTTGTAAAATGTCTGTTCAAGTCTTTAACTCATATTAGGTTGTTTTGTGTGTAGTTCATTATGTATACTAAAGTCCTTTGTCAGATATAAACTATATTTTCTCCCAGTATGAAGTTTGCCTGTTTATTAAGAAACTTCTGATGAGCAGAAATTGTGAATTTGATGAAATCTAATTTATCATTTAGTAGTGGTTATTTCTTTGTCCCATCAAAACCTTTGTCTATATGCCAGATCACAAAGTGATTTGAATATTTTCTTAGAAGCTTTATAGAGTTTTTGCTTTTAGGTCTATGATCTATCTCAAATTAATTTCACATTTGGTGTGAAGTAGAAATCAAGATTTATTCTGCTCTATACTTAGAGATGTTCCATGAAAAGTCTATCCTTTTCCCCAGTGAATGTAAAGGCACCCTGGTCAAAAATCAGTAACTGTATGTGTTTGTCTACTGAACCTTCCATTCTATTCCACTGATCAATCTATCCTTAATGTCCTTCCACAAAGCCTTAATTACTATAATTATAGTTAATGTTGAAATCAGGTAGTTTAAGTCCTCCAACTTATTCTTTTACAAAACTGTTTTTGGCTATCCTAGGTCCTTTGCATTTCCATATAAATTTTGGACTATGTCAAATTACATATATTTTAATGGTTTGGTGGGATTTCACTGAGATTACACTGAATCAATAGATAAGTGTGGGAAGAAAAGATATTCTAGTAATATTGTAGCTTCTAATCCTTAAGCCTGGCATCTCGATACATGAATTTAGGTCTTTTATTTCTCTCAGTAATGTTTTGCAGTTGTTTTTTTTTTTAACTTTTAATTAAGTTTATTGGGCTAACATTAATACAATTATACAATTTTCAGGTGTACACTATCATTTGATGCCTGTGTATTCTATTGTTTACCACCTAAAATCCAGTTTTCTTCAGCTACTATATATTTGACTGCCTTTATCCACTTCACCCTCCCCCTAAACCCTATTTTTGACCCCTTTACCCTGTCTTTCTCTCCCCTCCTCCCCCATCCCACTAGTAACCACTAGTCTATACTCCACGTCCATGAGTCTCTGTTTGTTTGTCGTGTTCATCTGTTGCTTTTAGGTTTATATTCCACAATTAAGTGATAGCATGTGATTTTCAACTTTTTCTGTCTGGCTTATTCTGCTTGTTGTCACAAATGGCAGTATTTCATCTCTTCTTATGGCTGAGTCATTTTCCACTGTATATATGCACCTCAGCTTCTTTAGCCAATCCTCTATTGTAGAACACTTTGTTTGCTTCCATATCCTGGCCACTGTGAATAATGCTGCTATAAACATCAGTGTGCAAATATCTTTTCAGATATGTGTTTTCAAGTCTTTGGGGTAAATACACAGTAGAGATTGCTGGATCATATGGTAAATCAATTCTTTGTTTTTTGAGGAACCTCCATACTGTTTTCCATAGTGGCTGTACCAATTTGCAGTCCCATCAGCAATGTAGGAGGGTTCTTTTTTCTCCGCATCCTCTCCAACATTTGTTATTACTTGTCCTGTTGATTATAGCTATTCTAACAGGTGTCAGGTGGCATCTCATTGTGGTTTTGATTTGCATTTCTCTAATAGCTACCAACGTCAAGCATCACTTCAAATATTTGTTGGTCATTTATATGTCCTCTAGGGAGAAGTGTCTGTTCAGGTCCTCTGCCCATTTTTTGATTGGATCATTTGTTTTGTTGTTGTTGTTATTGAGCTGTATGAGTTCTTTGTGTATTTTGGATATTAGGCCCTTATCGGAGTTATTGCTTGCAAATATATTTTGCCATTCAGATAGTTATCTTTTTACCTTGCTGGCAATTTCTTTTGCTGAGTAGAAGATTTTTCATTTGATGTAGTCCCATTCATTTATTTTGGCTTTTACTTCCCTTGCTTTTGAGGTCACATTCATAAAATGCTCTTTAAGTCCATGGTCCTTAAGTTTAGTTCCTAAGTTTTCTTCTATGCATTTTATTGTTTCAGGTCTTATATTTAGGTCCTTAATCCATTTTGAGTTAATTTTGGTGTATGGTGATAGACAACAGTCGAGTTTCATTCTTTTGCAAGTGGCTTTCCAGTTTTACCAGCACCATTTATCGAAGAGGCTTTCCTTTCTCCACTTATGTTTTTGGCTTCTTTGTCGAAAATTACTTGCCCATATAAATATGGGTTTACTTCTGGACTCTCAATTCTGTTCCACTGGTCCGTGTGCCTGTTTTGTTGCCAATACTGTCGCTTTGTAGTATAATTTGAAGTCAGACAGAGTAATGCCTCCAGCCTCGTTCTTTTTTCTCAGGATCGCTTTGGCAATTTGGGGTCTTTTGTGCTTCCATACAAATGTGATTATTTTTTTGTTCTATTTCTTTAAAAAATGCTGATGAGAGTTTGATGGGGATTGCATTAAATCTGTATAAGGCTTTAGGTAATATAGTCATTCTAACTATGTTGATTCTTCAAGTCCAAGAACACGGAATATCTTTCCATTTCTTTATACCTTCTTTGATTTCTTTTAATAGAGTCTTGTAGTTTTCATTATATAGGTCCTTTACTTGTTTCGTTAAATTCATTGCTAGGTATTTTATTCTTTTTGTTGCAATTGCAAAAAGAATTATTTTCAACTTCTTTTTCTGTCACTTGATTATTAGAGGACAGGAATGTTATGGATTTTTGAACATTGATTTTGTATCCAGAAGTTTTACCGTATTTGCTTGTTGTTTCTAGTAGTGTTCTTGTGAAGTCTTTAGGGTTTTCTATACAGAGAATCATGTCATCCGCAAATAGTGTTTGACTTCTTTGTTTCTATTTGGATGCCTTTCATATCTTTCTCTTGCCTGATTGTACTTGCTAGACCTCCAATGTTATATTGAATTGAATAACAGTGGTGATAGTGGACAGCCTTGCTTTGTTCCTGACTTGGAAGGTTTTTAATTTTACACCATTAAGTATAATGTTGGCTGAGGGTTTGTCATAGATGGCCTTTATTATGTTAAGGTACTTCCTTCTATACAGATTTTGTTAAGTGTTTTGATCATAAATGGATGCTGTATCTTGTCAAAAGCTTTTTCTGCATCTATTGATATGATCATATGATTTTTATGTGGTATGTCACATTAATTGATGTGCATATGTTGAACCACCCCTGTGCCCCTTTGATGAAGCTCACTTGATTATGGTGTTTAAATCTTTTTAATATGTTGCTGTATTCAGTTTGCTGGCATCTTATTTAGGAATTCTGCTTCTGTGTACATGAGAGATATTGGTCTGTAATTTTCTTTTTCTGTGTTATCTTTACCAGGTTTTGGTGTCAGAGTAATATTGGTCTCATAAAATGAATTGGGAAGTATTGCCTCCTCTTCAATTTTTTGAAAGAGTTTGAGAATAGGTATTAAATCTTCTTTGAATGTTTGGTGGAATTCACTGGTGAAGCCATCTGGTCCTGGATTTTTACTTTTTGTTAGGTTTTTGATGATTGTTTCAATTTCCATACTGCAGATCAGTCTATTTAGATTTTCCAGTTCTTCTTGACTCAATCTAGGAAGACTGTATTTTTCCAAGTACTGGTCCACTTCTTCGAGGTTATTAAATTTGGTGTTATATATTTTTTCATAGTATTCTTGTATGATCTTTTGTATTTCTGCTATGTCAGTTGTAATTTCTCCTCTTTCATCCCTGATTTTATTCGTGTCTTCTCTTTTTTCTTTAGTGAGGGTTTTGTCAATTTTATTAACCTTCTCAAAGAACTAGCTCTTTGTTGCATTTATTTTTTCTATTTTTTTGTTTGTTCTCAATTTTATTTATTTGTGCTCTAATTTTGATTATTTCTTTCCTTCTGCTGAATTTAGGCTTCATTTGTTCTTCCTTTTCTAGTTTTTTAAGATGAACTGTAAGGTTGTTTATTTGGGCTCATTCTTGCTTTTGGAGATAGGCCTGTAATGATATGAACTTTTCCTCTTATGACCGTGTCCTAAAAGTTTTGATATGTTGAACTATCATTATCATTTGTTTCTATGTATCTCTTGATCTCTGTTTTTATTTTTTCTCAGACACAATTATTCTTCAGTAGCATGTTGTTTAATCTCCATGTATTTGTGGTTCTTCCTGCTTTCTTTTTGCAGTTGATCTCTAGTTTCAAAGCATTACGATCAGAGAATATGGTTGGTACGATTTCAACCCTCTTATGTTTTTCTTTTTTTAAAGTAATAGAGAAAACTATAGCCCAGAACACATGGTGAGAGGGAAGCATGCAACAAAAATGAGAGATAAATAATGTTCACAAGAGAATCTGAGAGAGGATCCACAGATGGAAAGTATGAAGGCCTAGAAACATATGAGTTCATTAAAATTCTTTCTAGAAGAAAAATCTAGTCAGTTCCTCCTTTCTTTTCCATACTGCCCTCGGAATAAAAATAAAAATAAATGGCATGTCTCTAAAGAAAATAAACATCTATCTGGAGAGAACTCAGCCTCTTAGGGGAATGTTGCCCCTACATATTCTGGCATCTAGAATACTCATGGCCTGACAGCCAGCTCCCAGAAAAGTAAAGTTGAGCTCACCAGATGATCATCAATAACTAGAGCTTCCAATCAACCTTCTAATTTCCTCATCCTCAATTATTAATGAACAATCGAGAATTATAAGATGAGTGGAAAAAAATTAAGATAAAGGAGAAAGACACAAACAAAAGAAAAAATGGCCTATGAGGAAATAGATTACATAGAGGATAGAAAAGAACTTTAAAATTCCAGTTTTACATCTATAAAGTAAGAATAAGATACTAAGAAAAAGCCACAATCAACTCTGGTAAATTAAAATTAATTTCCAAAATAGAAGATTCCATAGAAAGGTCAGAAAATAAATTTCCTAAGATATAGAGCAAGAAAAAATGAGACGGAAAATATGAAATAAAAGTCAAAGACCCAGGGAATTCAAGAGGTCCAATACCAAAACAACAGACATTTCAGGAAGAGAGAATAGTAAAAATATGAAGGAACCTATCAAAAGAAAACCACAAAAATTTTCTCAAAAACAAATACATGAATCTTCAAACTAAAAGTTCATCTAGTACACAGAAAGATGATCCAAACCTAAGTATATCCTTATATAATTACAGAACACCAAAAATAAAGAAAAAATGCTAAAAGTTTCCAGTGATAGATAGAAATAGGTAATATATAAGTAATATCTCTGCTACAATTAAATAGATCCACACTAGTATCCAAAACTTATCTTGTACTCACTAGAATGTAATTTTCCCTTCTCTCCACCTACCTATTCTCTACCTGTTTTTCAAAATGCAATTCAAATATTGTTCCTTCGTGAAACTTTTCACCAAGTTGTTTACCTAAAATGATCTTATCCCCTCTTGCACCATTCATTTGACATTCAGTCTGTATTGCCTTACACCCTACTTCTTGAATTTCTGTGGCCAATTATCATTTCTTGGAATTTATTTTAGCTGTTCGTGCTCAGAAAATAAGGACATTTTTTTTTTTTTAATCTTTTACAGAATCCTGCAGCCAGGGGACATCAAATACCAAATTATCTGAAACTAGTTCCTAGAACATATCTTAACTTCATTAGTTACTTATTTTTCACCTTGTCTTTTCCTAAATTCATGAAAACATTTTATATTTATATTTGTAACTAAAGTTCAACGAAAACTGAGTTCAGGGAAATTTTAGAAAGATGAAACACACAGATAGAGCACAGAGGTATCTTTTTCAAAGCTCCCACAAACTTCAAGTTACATTTTCTAATTTCAAATTACTTATCCTAAACAGTGACTAACAGTGATTTTCAGTGCCTAAAAGTCCACAACTCAGAGGAAGAACACAAAAGGATACCTTTATGGAAGGAGGTGAGACAGTAAAGGAGATACGCTGCCCTAAATAGTGAAACAATTGTCTCTGACCAATATCTATACAGGTAGTTGCTATTCCTGATCCAGGTAACAAAGCAGTGCAATAATAAAATTTAAAGTCTAGGTCTAAAATTTTATATACTGGAATCAAATTCTAAAAATTCTATCAAGCAGTAAAAACTTTGTCCTCTAAAACTTTTAACACCTGCTGGGAAAAGACAAAGGATAAGGAACCTAGCTGGTTATAGGATGACTATAAAGTTTAAGAAGTACTAAGAGTTTCCTTCCTCAATACTATAGTCCCCATCTGATGTTTCAGAGAAGGTAAGAAGGTTGAGCTCTGACAAGAAATTTCACTTTGAACACCTGTCTAATAAAACTGACAGACACCATTCCCAGTCAAATCAACTGTTACTCCAATTTTCATTTTAAATGTTTTTTACTCCCTTTAAGGTTACAGGTGAAAGCATAAGAGTGGATACACACACGTACACGTTACTCCCTTCTAGACGCTGCTGTTTTAAAAGTAAAATATTTTCAGCATTCCTCCTGCAAGACACTCTTCCTCTACCAATTTGTTATTGTTTGCAAATACAATGCATTCCTAACATTGAAAGAAAATAAATAACAATAAGTGTGCTTCTTTAATAAGAATAAAATATCTGCAGTCTAATAAGGTATGAATACAAATTGAGAAATTACTAAAATAATGTATTCTGACCATATCTTACACTACTTGCCTTATAGTTCTCAATACCTGAACTAGGTGAAAATTATTTTTATGAACATGAACCTAAATTTAAAACTACTGCTTTTGTCTATGGCCATGCCACCATGAATGTGCCCGATCTTGTCTGATCTCAGAAGCTAAGCAGGGTCAGGCCTGGTTAGTACCTGAATGGGAGATGACCACCTAAGAATTCCAGGTGCTATAGGTGTAAAAATAAATAAATTAAAAAAAATAAATAAAACTACTGCTTTTGACCCTGTCCATGATAGGTTTTTTTGGGGGGGTTGGGGGGAACTCATAATTAATTAATACATCACTTCAATTCAAAGGTTTCTGTTAAATATTATTTTGTAAAATATTTTAAAAAGGTAGTACCATCAGCAAAATAACATCATTTCTATTTTTTGATAAAAAATATTAAGGGAACAAACTTAAAAAATAATCACTAACACCTGTAAACTGACATGTACACATTTTTTCAATTTACTGGGACATGGAAATCTTTCAGGAATTCAGTTTATTAAGAATGGGAATCTATTTTGTCGCCTAGTCAGTGGTGATGATTTGTGCAGATCTACAGGGGAGAGTTAAGTTTCCTAAATACCACTTAAAATTTAACTGGAAATCCAGAAGAAAAGGTATAAACAATATTCTCAGTTCAGTGAGAGAGAAATTAAAAAGATATAAATATATCTAGATATTCAGCTATTTTCTTCAAGTAAACCTTAAAAGGAAATTTGTGTTTACCTACTTCATAGTATAGCACCAATAGCTTTCTATTTAAATTCAAATAGTAGTATTTCAAATGGCCCATAAAAATAATGGAAATACCAACCCCTCAACTCAAAAATTTTATAAAATACAATAACTTTAAAACCTTTGCTTGAGTTGAGTCTTTTATTTGATTACCAGAAATACTCACATGTGTGGGTTTTGAACTCCTGTAGGATTGGGATTCAGAGTAAACCTTGCTGTAGATTTGAAAGGTGGATTTGCAAAATTCAACTTCAGTGCTTTGCGTTTACCTAAGAAATAACAAATAAAAAGTAAAAGTTTCAAGTACTATAATACAGGTACTATTCTGAGGGCATAAGAAATTCACACCAAAAGGCAGAAAAACTTGCTTTAACATATAGTTAATATAATATTTGGAAAGATAACAGAATTTATCAGAAATAAGAAAAAGTAAATAAACTGATCTAAAGTTGTTATCCATAAATTATTCATTATGCTCCAGTAAAATAAAAAACAATGTTCAGTGCTTCAAGTTTATACTGTTCAGAGATGCTAACACTTTTGTAAACAAAAATACCACTATAAAAATCATATATCTCAGCAGATATATTGGAAAATACTAAACTATCTTTCCAGTATTATACTTTAATGCCTTAGTTTAATAAAAATTGTTTTCTCTCAAATATAATATAAACAACTAAGTAAATAATTTGAAGCATTTGCAACCATAATGGGCTAAAAAAAATATCATGGTAGAGTCAACTTCAAATTAATAACACAGTTCAAATAATTGTTTATTTTGAGTAATATCTTTATGGGTGAGGGAGGAAGAATGTTATGTTTTATATTATATAAACCAAATATGTCCAGTATAAAAAAGTCAAAAGATTTCAAAAAAGATAAAACAAAAAATATGTAAAATATTACATATACACCTATAAAATACATAGGGTTTTTTAAATATTTATATAAATATTTTAAAATATTTATACAAACTAACCATTGTCTATTGTAGACTATTTCTATACATAGAAGGACATGTTTTTCTTTACAATTAAAATCACACAATACTGTTTCGTAACATGCTTTACTCGCTAACCATATTTCTTTCTACCTCAATAAATCTTACAAATCATTTTTTTTTAGTATTCTAGTAAACAAACTTTATAACACAGTTGGCTTTTTAAGCATTTTTAAGCACATCTTGGTTTCATGTACAATTAGGGATATTTTTTCCAGAATTCACTTCCCAACATTTATCATACATGTATCTACCTACTCAAACATCTCTGCAATCCACTTTCCCACCTCAGTGAATTCAAAAGACATATTAGAGGGCCCAATCTGCTCAGACTAGTACTTTCAATGAGACTTGAAAGTTTGAGTGTGCCACACTAATTGGACAAGGCTGCAGGACAAGGGCACAGACATGGCTCCTGGATCAGCTCTCAGTGGTGGGCCTTTCTACGGAATGATGTGAATTCTCAAGAACAGACACATCATTTTCAGAAATAAGCATAGTACAACACAAATTTTCCATATAATTTGCCTTTCAGACACCAAATATTTACTTTAAAATAATTTTTATTTGACAGCAAGTAGAGTAAGGACATTCAAACTATACATGCAAAAGGTATTCTATGAAAAGTGGCATATTTGGCTTATTAAAAAGCAAATTCCGTGTATTACAAAAAACTTTACAAAAATTACAACGAAAACTTGGAAAATCCTTGTAATACGAAATCAGAAACTCATATTAAAGACATTACACGAATCAAGAAAAATAGAAAAAATGGCTAGGGTATGTATGATCAGTAAAGCAAAATTAAGAATTATGAAAGGCACTAACACCAAAAACAGTTAAATTTTTGTTCATGTGAAATTGGTAAAGTGTAGAGGTTTTACTTTATACATATACATATATTTTTTAATGATAACGTGTCGATCAAAGTGACTAGGTAAAATAATCACTAGTACAATACATTACTGGTGAAAAAATGACAAAACTTTTCTGGTGAGAGGTTTAGTTATATACAAGAAAAATTTTAAATGAATATGTTTAATTACTTCCTAGAAATTTGTGTTTAGGAAATATTTAAAGGTAGAGGATTAGTCCCAGGTCTTGAAACTTAATGGAACTTCCCCTGCTGAATTTTGAAATTGCTTGGAACTGCTGACTCCTTTCTTCCTTCAATTTTATCCAATGCCTGACCTACCAGTGTATTTGGAAGCAGAAAACTTGTCTTATTTTTAGGTCCACAGACAGAGAGGAATTTTGTGTTAAAATGGATCATCCATACCTGATTTAGATGATACTGGTGATGAGATTTGGAACCGTTGGGCTGATGGTGTCAATGTGAGATCTGAATTTGACCTGATACTATAATGAGTTGACATTTAGGGTTGTTGGGTTGAGTAAATATATTCTGCACGTGGAGAAGATGTGACTGTTTGGGGGCCAGAGGCATACTGTAGCTGACTAAATAGTGGCCCCCAAAGATACCGGGTCCTAATTCCTGGAACCTATCAATGCTATTTCATATGGCAAATTTTCTGGAGATAAAATTAGTTAAGGACTTTTGCGATCATAAATTTGAATAAGCTCAAAACCCACAAACACCTCAAATCAAAAGCTGAACACTGCCTGTCATATGGTCTGAAACCACCTTGTACATCATCTATGATCTCTATATGTAAAAAACTGATAAAAGACTAAGATCAAATACAGGACAATAACAGAACAAAGAATCATTGTGAAAACCATCCAAAGAAAAACACTATAATTGGCCCATTCTTCAAAAGCCCAATTTGAGGAGATAGTAGCTAACTTTTAAATTAAATTAAAACAGTTTTATTGAAAACAAACATTGATATATAATACACACATAGAGATTCTTTTTCAGCATTGCATTAACATTTAAATAAAAATAAATTGAGGTCTTTAAAAGACATATACTGAAAAAATGAATAAGCACATGTGTAATGGAATGTGACTTAACTTACATAAATTTAAACACATTCTATACTTCAGAAATATCTTCAACTATCTTGAAAACTAAGTAAATATTCTGATCTTGCACTAATAAAATACACTAAATAATTCTATAAAACTTCAAAGCCTCTTTTAAGTATAGGTGACTCGAGATTAAAACTGGAGCCAGGGGATTTACGGTATGATCAAGTTCCATGACCTGTTCTCAGTAGTTCTGTATTCCAATTGTCTAAGTGATGATCAGTTAAAGATGAACTCACTATAAATTTGTAATTATAATTCCCCCTTTGGTGAGACTGTCACCAAATAATCAATTCTAATCAATCAACAAGATAAAAAGGCTTCCCTTTATCTACTACAGGATAGAAACCACGCATGACAAAACAGCTTAAATTTATATGACAAGAGAAGATCTTCTCTACTATGAGAAAGGATGGTCTTTGTATACCTATAACCTAAGTTCAGTGCCTGATATAGAAAATATTTTCGAATATTTATTGATCTGGGAATAAATCTGACATGACAGCCCTAGATAACTCAAGTACAGGTTAAATTAGCTACAGAAAGTTTCTATTGTTTCCAAAGCACTGCTATATCCTTTAGGGCAATACTGCCTAACTTTTTTTATGTTTTGGCTGTTAGAGAAAATGAGGACATTTGTTCAACACACTGGGAAAATTAGAATCATAGCTAGCCCAGAGGCTAGCCAATGTGGTTCAGCAGCCTTAGGCCCCACTTAACCACTCCACGGACTGAGAGGATCAATCTCCGCACCACCTTTAAAATTGAAGTTTCAAAGCTCTCCCTTAAGAGAATATCCAGTACTATTTGAACAACCATGTCACATCATCTTAGACAATTTCCTCCTCAGAGTTCTCATGAGAAGGATTCCTAAGCACTGAATCTTTAAGAATATTCAGAACTATGATTCTAGAGAACAAGAATCTGTCCAAGCATATACATATATTCACAAAGACCTAGGTCTATCTTTTGCTGTAATTCTGACCACAGAGCAACTCATAGGCTCACAGAACACTGAAGTTGGAAGGAAAACATCTTTCAGCTTTATCTGGCCTTAAGCAAGATAATAAAGAGCCCTGAATATTCTCCCTTCACTATCTTCTCAAGTGGCACAAACCTTTAAACATCGTTTTCTACAATCAGCTAAGCTGGGCCAACAGTTGAGTTCAACCTTGGCCAAATATCCCACCAAGGGCAGCTGAGAGTCTACTGCTCAAATATGGAAGAGGAACATTCTGTAATCTAGGTTACCAAAAGCAATTCTACTTCAAGTTCCACAGATGAGGAAAAAGTGTCATTTCCTTGTTATTCATTAAGCAGTGTTATTTATAGTTTCTAAAAACATTAAAACCAGTCTGTCCTCAGGAGATACTATGTTTACACTGAATTTACCTTGTAACCCTCTCCCATTCTCCTCAAGGCTGTTCTCATCATCAAATTGTGAACACTTTTTGGTTCTAAATGTTTAATATTATTAATTTATTTTTGAGCTCTGCAAAATCACCTATAATCGGTAATTAGAACAAAATAGCAGTTCAACGAATATTTATCAAATTAGATTGTTTTTTGTCAACACTATACTATCCTCTCATACAACCTAGTGGGCTTCTTTTCTTCTATCGTATCATAGGAAAGCGAGATCCTGTTACCCTTATAGCAAGATTGAGAGAACAAGAATCCTCCCACCAAACCTGTAAAAATGGAGACCATCTCTAAAATATTTCAGTCAAACCACGTATCTTCAACACCAATGGTTTCACCAAATTCGAAACAGTAATAGTAAAGTTCTTATTGTTGATAGCAATAAAGATCACTGAAGGAATTGTAACATGTAACAGCTGCCCTAGAGAATGGCTTTTTTGATATAATCCTAATGGATCACTGTGGGTTATGTGGTAGACTGACACAAAAATAGTCACCAATGAATCACAGCTCTCTGTGTTCATACCTCTTTGCAGTATGACTTTGCTGCTCCTCCCATTAATAGGTGAAGTCTATTTCTCTATTTTTCTTGAATCTGAGCTGGCCTCGGGATTCGCTTTGATCAGAAAAATACAGCAGAAGGGATGTTTAATGATTTCCAGCGATAAGCCTTATGAGGACTTGTGGCTTTCACTTTCATCCTCTTGGAAAGCTACGGAGTCTAAACATAAAGCAGTTTAGTCTAGCTTCCTTGATGATGAAAGGCCATTTAAAGTGAAAGGTCCAGAAGTCCCAGCCATCCTAGTTGAGCTTAGTCTCCCCCAATACACCTACTAGCTAAATGTAGACATGTGAGTGAGTTCAAGTGACATCTGCAGAACTATCACTCAACTAACAAACAGAATCATGAAAATTAAATAGGTGCTCTTTTATATCACTACTCACAGGCCAAAGGAGCTAGGTAGGAATAATCAAAAGTCAATCAGTCACTCCCTCTTACAGAACTCCCACAGCCAGAGGGAAACCAACACAGGGAAAAGTGAGAACCTGAAGTACAATGTATAAGTCACTCATAAAATACCTTCAAGAATATTGATGACTGACGTACAAGTACTGAAAGCAACCCACCAGGGTTGTGGATGGGGAAAAGGACTGCCTTAAATTCTCATTTCTCCCTTGGGTCTAATTCTTAGTACCTTATTTTCAAAAGAAAAAGAGAATCCAGAATAACTTTTAAAATTATTTGTAATCACTGGTTATGAAATGAGCAATACACAATTCCAACTATACAACTTTATATACAAACAATTTCAGAAATGAGGAAATAAAGTAGTAGACAAGAACTTACTTTCATTCCCTTTTCTGCCAAAATTACTACAGTGATGAGTGCCCTAATTCATTTCATAAGTTCAAGAGAATAAGAAAGGAAGGATGTTTGACTTGGAATTAGAAAAAAATGGGAAACTGTCAGTTTTATCCTAGACTTGCAATCTCAGGCATTCTAAGTATTAAATAAGCTACTGACAGTTAATATTATATTGTCTCTCTCCTCCTCCAGCCTTTGATGCATAGGAGTGGGCAATCTCCAAAAATTCATAAATTGCACTTAGAATTTTGAAATCCCATTAATAAACTAAAACACTGTTATTCAACCACGCAGTTAAGCATTTTGGAAACTAGGCTGTTCTGAGTTTGTATAAGAAACCAAGTAAATATGCCAACAAACCCTTTTAATGAATTTTAACACTTTTGTGTAAGATGGATTTTGGGGAAGTCCAATGTAATAATTTACATAGCCATAGGTGCGGAAATATTACAATTATACTCAAGCTAGTGTGCCTGGCAATAGAGACAAAAAGATAGATAAGGTGGCTGACTTATCCACAAAAACTGTTTTGTTTGGCATCCTACCAAAATTAAAAAATAATGTGGTAGGAGGAAGCTACAGGTAAGAATAAGGAAGAAAATTATTTTTGCTAAATGCTAAATGATCACCACTGAAATACTGGTAAGGAATACTTCTATGATCTAGTCATGTGTACATCTATAAAATCAAGATAAAAACAATCCCTTACTTGGCAACATTGCTGTGGTGAGGATACCTTAAAAATACAAAGGTGGGTAAACAGTAGCTAAGAAAAAAATGGTAATTACTATATTAGTTATTAAGTATTAAAACCTGATTGAAAAGTTAGTTTATTACATTCTCTAAAAGAAAAGAAAACTGGAAAAAGTATGTCTCATACCTTCTGAACCAACAAAACATATGAGCAACAAGAAATTCAGCTTGCTTTATGGGTTAGTTTAAACTACTATCTCATAAAAATCACTATTCCTATCCAAAGCCAGCATCCCAGCAGTGTTCAATAAGAAAATAGAAAAAAACAACATAGAGTGGTAGAGCCAGTATACCTAGTTTTCAAACTCAGCTCTGCTACTACTAGCTATATACTTTGGGGCAAGTAACTGCACCTCTCTGCCTCAGTCCTACTACCAAGTGAGATTAATGTTACCTTCCTCAGAGAGGCCCTGAGAGAGTAAAGGTGTTAATGTTTATCAGTGTCAGCCACATTGTCACTCATTTTTTCCCAGTTTTTATTATTAATTATATCTAAGTTTATAATGGTGAGGTTCTGAACAAGGATGGTATTTCACCAACACCAACCAATGCTTCCTAAATGTAAAATGTTGTCATCTGACAAGCTTGGGCCTGAGAGGCTCAGCTGTCAAAGAAAAGAACCAAAATCATTCACCATCAGCATTCCTGAATTCTGGCAGATGATTCACAGTCTTCTCCTTGGGTAGAAAGGTTTGTTGTTGTTTTTTTTAACCTAGAATTTCAAGGATTCTGTAATTCCTCTATCAGTTCCTGAAGGGGTACTGCTTTGACAAAGGTTTAACAGCTTCTAGCAGAATCTTATAGACTTCAGACAAAGGCAAAAGAAGCATTTTACTTGTAGACTACATTTTACTATAAGGCTCCAGTTAATAGAAGTCTTCAGGGAGAGTTTGAAGGCTTAAAAGCCCTAAACTTTTCACAAGTTGATCATCCTACAAGAAAAAAAATTGTTAACTTATTTTCCAACATAGTAAAAGGGGGAATTAATCAAGTTTCATGAAATGAAATTCACAATATGCCCTAAAATCCTTCCAAACCTAATATCAGAAACTCATAATTGATTCTTCATTCTGATTCAGCTAATAATCAATTCTGACATTGATTATATGAGCCCCTCTAAAATCCCAGTAATTTTAACTCAATTATGCACAATGTTACTATTATGGGTTTCTACAGGTAGCCATGCCTTTGAGCTAGCAATTAATTAAAGCCAACAACAGCATTGCTTTTGATCAGACTCTGAGCCAGATGTCAATTACAAGCAAGCAAATATAATTTCAGGCTAAACTGGCCAAGTTCTGATTAACTCAAACTCCTCAAAAATACCTAAGGCACTAATGCAGGAAGACCCTGTTGGGATTACCAACAAAGCACTAATGTCAATGCTTTATTGGTATAAATGTGGCTTGAGATGCTTGTCCACACAATAATGCAAAGGGAATCAAACAGATTCTGTTGAGCCAAATCCTGGCTTTGGATCTCCATGGTCCCAAGTTCTCCTATAAGGTCCCCGGCTTCACTGAGGGGAAGAAAAAAAATATCCTTGTCTGAACTACCTAACCTCAGCTAAAGTCACTACCTTCTGAAATGACAAACTGAGGGGGGTGGGGAGGGAAATATAAGGGCCTTACTAATTGATATGACAGCAAATATCCCAATTAAAAAAAAAATATATAAACAGGTAATTAAAATATAAATAAACCTTTAACATGAAAAAATTATCAAATTCTTCCAGTTATCAAAATATTGAAATTCAATTTTTACCTTTAATATCACACATACATAAAAAGAATCCTATCAATGTTAAAAGAAGCAGGTAGTCTATTCTGAACTTATCATAGCTGTACTTTTACATCTATTTGTCATTATTTGATATCTACCTTCCTTATCACAACATAAGTAAGCTCCAGGAGGGTAGAAATTCTATTTCTCATGTGTCTCAATGCCTAGAATTATGCCAGACATATAAATCCTTAACATTTGTTCAGTAAACAAATGAAGAAAGGCAAATGAATGAACAAGCAAATTACTACTATGAATATAAATTGGTCTACTTTCTAAGAGGGCAGTATCTAGCCAGTATCTCAAACTGTCCTTACAATTAACCCAATAACATCATTCCTAAGAATTAACCCTTTAGTAAGTTAAAGAATATGCAAATAAAGTCATTTAAAGCAGTGATATTTATGCTAGATTGGTTACAAAAACTATGGCACATCCATAATTAGAATACAACACTGTCATTAAAAAAAAAAAAAAAAACCATAAAAGACTACGGACATCAAAAAATATTAATAAACAATAAAGAGTTTCTTAAGTTGGATACTAAGGAATGTGTTCAATAAATTATCATTTTAGGAAAGCATATGTGAGTATGATAATTTATAAGACACACACGTCATTCTCTAAAATATCAATGGTGATAAATTCAATGTGCTAGAATTAAAAGTGATTTCTTTTTCTTTTGCTACTTTGCTGTTTGTTTTTCTACAGTACGCATTTTTTGTTTTTTGTTTTTTTAGTTATAATCATCTTGTTACTCATACCAGAGCTTTCTAGAAGGGACCAATCTTACTGAGGCCTAGAGAACAAGCTAAAAAATGGGCTTAAAAAATACAAACATAGACACTTTCCTACAGTTGTTAATATAACTTGGATATTTCCATACCCTCATTATTTTGTAATATTTCACAAACGATATATTTTGAGATTTTTGACAGTATATATAAATCAGCTAAATTTAACAATATTTTAATCTCCAACAAAATAGTCTGAAAAGCTCATCGACAATACAATCCGCCCCATAATGCCATGCTCCAATGATTTTGCAGGCACAGCCTTCGTGGGAATCTAAAAAAAAGTTGGAATTCCAATTACACACCCACCTTGAGAAGTTTCCAAATGGATACCCAAAAGATGGTAGCCATTACTGACAGCATAACCTCCACTCCAGTTTAGGGACAGGAAGAAGAACGTGCTAATAATTCTGAGTTCCTCATTTGTCTCCAGCTTGCTTAGAGTTCTCTTTTATACCATCATCCTCACAATCCTAACTAAGTAAGGCCTAACCTGCTACACACCTGCACTAAATCCATTCACATAGAAGCACTCTTGCTGACACAGTGCTCAAGAGTTCTAGCCAGGAAGGGGGAATGGTTATAGCAGAGCAAATAAGTAAAGGTACTCAGCACCTTGTTCTGGTGCTCAGGACACTTTTTAAATCCATGAAATGACTAAAACACAGCCAAATCCAAAGAGCATTTATATTTTAAACCTCAAATTTGTGAACAATCAACAAGGGCCCTATAGAGACAAGTGAGACAAATGCTATGTTGATCAACTCCAAAAAAACTTTCCATGAAGAATGGTCAAAGTGATCCCTTCTGAGATGTGAAAGCATATGTACAGTGACCTCTGACTCCCAATCTGACTCCTGAACATTCTAATTAAGCTCATCAGCTCCCCAAAGTTTTACGTTACTGTCGTACCATGCACCCATAGCACGGTATTAGGATTTCTGGAAAATCACCCATATAACTAACTCTAACTTTTTGATAGCCATCTTTTATTGGGACAAGGCACATAATACATAAACTTAGGAAAGCTGTGTCAAGAAAAGTCAGAAGGCTTCTTCTGATTTTTTATCAATACCCCAGTAGCTTCCAGTCACCCTTACTGTCGAGGCAGAGGCACATATCACGCAGCAGATATTCTCACAACAGCTTGCTTGAACTCCAACAAGGAAGCAAGTGCCCACTGGTCTTAGGTCACACTTTATTTTTCCTGTGTGGTAAACCCGCAGCATCCTACCATGGCCATTTTAATTTTCTACCACTCATAATTGAAATAAGCACATTAACCATTAGTATTTTTTCAATCAGTGCTTCAAACCCTTTTCATATGTGCCATGATCCGAAGAAAAGAACATTTGTAAAACACAGTGAAGGAAAAACAAGGCTGTTCTTGGCTAAAGGCCAGACCTAGAGCTCTAGTAAGTGGCTCCAGGACACAGGGCTAAAGGATCTATATTTCAACTGACAGGCAATATATTCACAGCAGCACCCAAACTGAGGAGCTACCAAAACAACCAGATCTGACTTCTCCTTCTTGAAAAGTTTACTTACAATATTACTAACCACACAATTAAACCAGATTTTCATCAAATGTTAATTTCTTTCCTTATCAGATAAAAATGCCCATAAGGATTCCCAGTAGTCATAAATAACTCTTCTATACTCAGTCATACATGAATTTCATTACCAAGTAGATTAGGATAAAGAAAGCTGTAGAAAAAGGCAATTAAGCATCATAGTGAAGGTATCCCTTTGGTCCTAGTAGATAGGGCATGTTGATTCTCTTCACAACAGAACACCATCCACTGGCCAAAATGATATTGGGTACCCACTCTTCTTTCAAAGTAACTTTAGATTAGCCCTACCAGAAACCTTACAGATTCAAAGCTATGGGTCTATTTAGATGCAAGGCAGTTTTGCTCTAGACAGTTCTGTGACATTATAAAAATATACATTTTATAGGTACCTAAAAATATTTTTTAATTATATATTTTTTGAAAGTTTGCATTATGACACTTTGCTTTTACTAAAGACCTGCACTAGTTCCTGTTTTTGCTGAAAAAAAATTCTAGGAGAATTTTTGCTCTTATGAAAGAGGCAAAAAACAAAAATATCATTCAGCATTTGTTTTGCAGCAAGCCATTACAGAGGCAGTGCACCCTCAAGCAATGAGAGTGGCACCAATAAGTTCCTCCCCAGGAACTCTTCTCACCATCTCAGCAACAAGCACCATAACTTTGAACTGTGCCTGTGAGCATCTGTGCTTTGATTTACTTTGAGCATCCACGTAAGACATGTCCAAAGGTATCAGAAAAACCTCAAAAAGCTCATATGGTTGTTAGGCTTAGGGTTAAACTGAACATAATTAAGCATTTCGATTGCGGTGAACAAAATAAAACACTGAGTGTCTCCAGGCCCAAAGTTCAACACTTGCACAATATTTTTTCCATATAAATAAATGAATGGCAATTGCTTCTTCCCTTTACACCATTTCGACTCATGAAAGGTGTCATAAGAATGCTCTACTTTCGTGAGTTTTGTGAGCTGGTCTAGCAAATAATGAACCAGGGCAGGGAAAGGGATGGTCAAATGTCAAGGGAACTCTCTAATTTGTGGTTAGCCAAGCAGGTGTGTGGGTAGCTTTGGCACCACATTTGCAGCTGGATCTGAAGTGGGGGCAGTTTTGTGGGGCTGAACACTAACTTATGAGATCTGTGCTAACTCCAGGTAGTGTCATAATTGAACTGAATTACTTAGAAACTCAGCTGATGTCAGAAAACACTTGAGTGTTAACATTTGAAATACTGAAAAGTAAAGAATATTAAGATTTCCTAAAGGCAGAAAAAGTCATTTTCAAGAAATAAATCTTTTATTTCCATTAATACTTGTAAATTGATTTTTTATACTACCCAAATCTACACATAAGCCTAAAAAACAGGTGAAACATATTCCAATTCAATTAGAAATAAAGTGAAAAGATTTCATTTATGAATGTTTTTCTATATCATGTATCAATAGTCAATGTATAACACAGATTTAACATGTTATCAAAGATTATCAAGCCAGAAGTCCTTCAAATATCTGGCAGACTTGATTTCATGAAAATCTTACAGCAAAGAATGAATATACATGACCACATTATGCTACCTCAGGATCAAATAAAGGTATTCTTTACTTCTTTTCCTTTCTATTTGGTTCTGTATTAGATCACAGTTAACTTTTTATTCCAAGATGACTTCTCTCCGCTCTCCAAGAACACCTGACTCCCTCACCCTACTGCCCAATTAGCTTATCCCCAAAGCAAAAAATTCACACCCTCATATAAAACTTTACCTGTAATAACCCTGCTTTTCACCATATGCCCTCAGGAATCCAAAAAGGAAAAGAAGGAATCAATTTTGCTGTCACATATAATTTTACACATATTTTGATTCAATAAAGATAATTTGGAAAGCCTTCACACAAACTTTCATCCCAAATGATACCTTTAAATGACAATAAGCTCAATTTTACTGACCATTTTTGTACTGATGGCTGAAACAATGTGCACTCAAAAATATGACATATTTACTGCTGTGAAGCAGTGGAATATAGGAGCTTGCACCATCTAAAGCAGAAGTAAAGCATTATTTCAAAGATGACTTTTCCAATTCTAAAACACCATCAATAGTTTAGCAATAATTTAATAACTGCAGAGGGGGAAAAATCACACTACATAACTTTTAATTAGTCATCAACAGCATATTACATTTATATAATAACCCCCTTCTTTTTCAGGAACACAGTCAACATTTGAACATAAGCATTCTCCACATTCAGAACCTATTCATCTGGATAACTTTTGACCACCAGAAATTAGATACAGCACTCCAATGACTCAGTACTTTACATAACAGCACTTAGCATTTTATAAGAATTCAAATATTTCTTGAACTAATTAGTAATCCAAGCTCGACTTTTAGATTTAACATCTTTAGGACAAACTGTTTTTACTAAGATATCTTAACTGGGGGTTTTATTTGTATTTCTTAAAAGATCTAATTTGTTGCTTCATTTTTTTTCTCAATCAAAATATGTATAACTAGGAGTTATGTAGGTTCTCTGAAAAGTTAACTCAAAGCTTTAACTAGAGAAATTCTCCTTACTAATTGAGCATCATGACACATAATTTAGCCATCTTCTGGCTTTAAAAAAGATATTTTGGTATTTTTAACTGAATTGCACAACATGTGACAATCTTTTGAAGTATACTCAACTGACTTTCCATTTCGGTGCTGCCTTACACTTTATATCCTTTCAGAGAAATTTTAAGTAATAATTTGTGATTCAAATTTAAATCCCAATCCAACTGTGCTACTACCAAAACAAATAACAGAGGTGAAAAACGAATAAGCACCTTCTACACAAAGCTCGTATTGTATACACATAAGCCATAACTACAGCACTATTATACTCCTCTCACCCGCAATTGTATAGCTTCTTTTGGACTCCACTGAATAATATCTTCCAATTTAAATATCACTGAAATGTGAATAACACTTTTATTCCTTCGTAGACACAATTAAGTACTATTTGTTGCCCATAAAAGTATTCTACAAATTGAGGTTTTTAAAAGGTTAGAATAAAGTAGTATTAATCAAGAGTAAACTGCACTCAAAGAGGATCTGTTGTATTCTATCTACTTCCTGAATATAAAGTACATAAGAGTATCCTGACTGAAATTTCTCTAATTTGTAATTTATAAATTGTGCAAGATCAAGTCGGTTTTAGAACATCATGAAAGACTTTAATAACTTAGTTACAAGGTTACTGAACAGGAACGGTGAAAAAGGAAAGAAAAGTTGGGTAAGAAATTGTTACTACTGAAGAGTGAATAATGACACCTGTTGGACAAGAATATATTGGTCACTGAAAAGGTAATTGCTAACTGGAACACAAGTAGTTCACCAGGTTTTTTAATATTCTGGACGAGAACTCTTACTTACTTCTGTTCTCACCAACCTGCCTTTTGATGACTAATTATTGTTCCCAAGTGCTGGGAAGATAATGCCCTACTGGACCTGAGCATTCTAAGCACTTAATATAAATTAATAAACCAAGCTGGACTCCATTTTAAGACTGAACTTAAATTGGCAGAACTAGTCTCCCATAGCCACTACAACTTCACCAAAAAGTGTCAAGAATTATTATTTGACATGGTTTTTATATTAACTTCAGAGATTAAAGATATTTTTAAAAGTTAAAAAGAACTCTGATTAATGAATAGGGTAACTCATGTTCAAGGGTACAAAGAATAAATGTCCGGTTTTAATTAACTCAAAGTACAGAAAATCACAATAAATGTTTGTGTATATAGGTGTGCATATATATACTTTTATATCATTCAACAGTAGTGCAGTTAAGTCAGAGATGATCGACCAGTGCTTACCCTCTATAATTTTCATTAGATGGTACGCCTCAAACTGGCTGATTATAGGTACTATTTGTAGAGCCCACAAATGTTTGGGAACACAAGTTAACCAGTCCCTAATGAAATAATTAATTTAGACAAAGTATCAGATGAAAGGCTGATGAGGAAATTTGGCCTGTACAAATCACACTGACAACACCTAAACCCAATGATCAATCTTAACAAGACCTACAACCAGAAATCATATGCTTCCTGATGTGATGCAACAAGAAATACACAGCTCCACCTATGAAGTGTTCCTGCCAAAACCTTGAATCTCTACATGATCAAGCCTCTATATCTAGCTACCAATTAACAGTAAATACAGGGCAAAGAGAAACATATGAAATACTAATTACTAAAAGGATATAATCAGCCAAATCCAAATGTGCAAAATGCTACAAAATACATGACCCAATTTTATCAGTAGAAAAATGGCAAGAAACAAAGGACAGAAGAGGAAACTACTCTAGATATAAAGACGCTTAACAGACATATCAACCAAATGCAGTGTATGTAGACCTTGTTGAGATCTCAGCTTGAACAAATTTACCATAAATATGGCATCTGTAAGGCATTTGAGGCAATCTGAACATCGAGTGGCTATCTGATAACGTTTTTGTTTTTGTTTTTATTTAATGGTGTAATAACGGTACTGAGGTTGTGTATTTAAGAGTCCCTATCACTTAGAAGATATGTGAGTGACAGACATGTGGACGAAACAATGATAATCAGTAGAGACAGATGGAGGGAGGAGAAACAAATGAAACAAGATTGGACTAGCCATATGCTGTAACTGTTGATGCTATGCAGTGGGTACATGGGAGTTCATTATACTATTCTATTTTTGCCTATGTTTGAAAATGTCTATAATTAAAAGTTTTAAAAAATTAATGTTCTCTCTTCTAACACGACTAAAAGAAAGTAGGAGAGACATAAATCTTTTGCTAAAAGCATCAAGTCAGTGTTGAGAGTCTGTATATAGAAATCTATCCTCGTGCAGTGCATGGCTATGCCACTTTGCTCACTGCCTACCAAGTCTCCTGACCTCATCTTGATCAGCTGTTCTCCAGACACACAACTTATTTGAGAATTCCAAAGCAATCCGTTCTCTGCATCTGGCTAGGCCAGAATAATTTTGTTTCTTTCACTAAACATTTTTCCCTAGTGGTAGGTAGATCTCCTATGTCCCTAGCTTCAGAGCCACAAGAAGGAATCTTTCTACTTAATGTTCTATCAGGCTTATTAGATAACATTATAAAACTCTGCAGGGTCAGAAAACTAGAAATGATATAAATGGTTAAGTCCAGATCTCACAACCATTTGCAAGTGAAGACTCCTAAAAAGCCATTTGCTTTAGAAAATCATTCCCACAGGCACCCACTGCTTTCTTTCAAAAATCAATAAAACACTATGGTTTATTGCATGTAACCTGTGACCAGACCAAGGTCACATAGGTTGTCACTCATTAACTGTATGACTTTGGAAAATTTGCTTTACCTTTCTGTGCTTCAGTTTCCTCATCGATAATAATTATTATACCTATTTCACAAGTTTAACAATTAAAGGAGTTAATACAAAGTGTTTAAAACAGGGTTTGGTAAACAGTGAATAAGAGTTATCTGTTATTATTTCTCCCACACAGTCTGTCTCAACATGTTCAATCTCTCAAATATAAGCTTCTTCAGAGTTGGTCAACATTATAAAAGGTTCTCTAAAGGGGAGTGAATATGCTTGTATACACTTGATTTTCATTTCTAATTAATATTCACTTAATTTACCTAATAAAAAGAACACAAACATGGGAGTTGCAAGTTTCTCCTAGTCGATCTTTTCAACTAGACACCTGTATCTGGATTTTGAAAGCACTCAGAAAATCATGTAGTGAGAATTCAAGTATTTACGACACTTGTTTGAAACCCCTGCTTAGCTTCTGAGATCAGACAGGATCGGGCTTGTACAGGGTGGCATGGCCGTAGACTCATTCCTCTTCCTTCCTGTTTCCTTTTTATTATTATCAATTTAAAAACAATTAGAGATACTCAATTTAAAAGAACTGCTTCACAATGAAATGAGATCTGTCATTAGGATATCCCTATTTTTTCTCCAAATATTCTGATGTGCAGTGTAACCAAAAGCAATCACTACCTGTAATCTAATTTCTATTAGTGAGTTTGAGGATAACAGTCATCTCTGGAGCACATAATTTTCTAAATAAAGATCCCATTGATATGCAAACATTCCCAAGGAAAACAACTTTTAAAAGCTACTAAATATTTTTAAAGCTATCAAAAGTGTAAAAGGCAAAGCTACAGAAACTCAACACTAACCAAACTTGTCTTTAGCACTCAAGAACACTACAGTCATGGGCTAAAAATACATTGCAGTACAAAAGGGGAAAAAAAAAGCTAAAAGAGCCCTGTGTGAAAACAAAAATTATTAACAGGGTATTTACCAAACTGCTACCTACTCACACTTTGATTAGCACAGGATTATTTTAGGCATTTTCTGAAGAAAATCTCTATGTCCCTGGATCCTTAATGGGTCATAATTCCCATTCAGGTAAAAAATCAGAATGTTGATACACTAAGTTAAATCTGACATTTATACAAAGGATTTCTCAAAAACCTTGTCGCTAAGCAAATCTACTACTCCCTTCAAAAAAAATTGGTTTTATAATGCAAAACATATCATATTCTAAAGAAGTGTTCACAAGTTCATTAAAGCCACTGAAATAATTCAAACTTGGTCATAAATCATATAAATACCTTTACAAATACAAAATTATTATATTCAAATGACAAATGATAAACTAATCAATCTTCTAAATGTAGAAGCTCTACATCAGAAAGAATATTTTTCCCTTAAGTTGTCTTGTACTCCGACTTCAGAAAAAATTCACTGATCCAACAGGGTTAAAAGAAATATAACACTTGTTTTAAATAATTCTAACTTTATTACTTATTATCTTATATACTATCTTAAACATATATATTTAGAAAATCAAAGAGCAAATAAATGCACAAACTATAATTACAATCGATGAAAAGGAGGACCATGAGGTGCAAAGTGGATTTTTACTGAATTTCTATAAAAATCTAGTTCCAAAACTAAATATATAATCTCACACTACCGGCTTGTGTGTGTAAATAATTATACACACATCTCCAATAAAACTCCACTATATAACAAGCAATTGTAATTAAGTGACTGGAATAGTGATGTAGCAATGTAAAAAACAAAAACTATGTGAAAATCAAACAATGGAAAAAATTAATCCTTTAGAGCTTCCATTAGTCACCAGAATTATTTCACAATGCATTTTTTTGATTTGTGATAGAGAATTGAGCATTTGAAGTAGTAGTACTCAAACTGGTCTTATAACAATATCTAATTTTTTACTCTTTTGTCCCGTCCCCTCCTAAACTGTTGTATGAGATATAATTATTGTTAATGAATTAAATATAAGTTTTTCTGATAACTTTGAAACACCACTAGAATAAAACTGGAGAATCTGACACTAGAGCATGTATGCCCTAATAGATGAGAAAACCTGCTTTGGTGATTTCGAGCCCTCTATCTTTTAAAGAAACAAGCAACCACTTATAAAGTTAATGTCTATATTCCAGAGCAAGTTGGAAGACTGTTTGCAAGTATTACAAAACTGCTCTTTTAATGTTTAAGTCATGCCAATTACAGAACCGTTGGGAAAAAAAAAAGTGTTAATATACGTAAGCAACCAAAAACTTATCCTAAAATATAGGTACCAATAGTGCAAAAATAAATGCTGTCACCTCAAGAGCTGGCCATCTCTACCAACATCCTAGCTCTAACCCTCCTTCATATGTGTGCTCTCTTTCCTAGTCTTCCACTGAGGTCCCAGCCAGCACAGGCAGCTCTACTTAACTCCACAGTAGGGCAGGCTCATTATTGGATGTCTGAGCTACAGTCTCCAATCAGGAAAGCAGCTATCATGAGACCAACAGAACCCTTCATGCTCGTTCTGTCTCATGACGGAACAGCAAGAGCAAAGGTGCTCAGTATGTATCTGCTCCTGTACCACCTCAACCTGGGTTCAGCTACTAATCCATAGCATCAGTAGTTGAACACTTATAATCTCTGCACTAAGAGCCCACTAAGGGCAGGGACTAATTCTATTCATTTCTGTAGCAGTAATCTCTCACTTTTTGGTACCCAGATGTCCAATATGTGCTTTGTAAATCAATGTATAAACCGTACTGAATCCCAAAAGCTGGAAAATAAAGAGAAGGATATCCCAAAGAGAGGAGAAGTAAAAAGGAAGATGTGGGAAAGAAGTCAAAGTGTGATGAGGTAGTGGAGGCAACCCAAAGCAAGCATCAAAATGGGAATGCATATGCTTCATTTTTAGATTCTTCCAGGTATATTAAAGTAGGCAAGACTGGAAACCTATTATTTGTATAATAATGGGAAAGGGACAGGACCATTTAGACAGTCGAAAGGCATCTTTTAATCTACCTAAAAAGCTACTTATAGACACTGTATACATATTTCAAACTTAATATAATTAATACATTTCTCTTGTTTTATGACCATAATACTATTAAGCTAGAAAAAAGGCCAATAATGTGAATGGAGTTTTAAATTTTAAAAATGTCAGCATTTTTTAGATTTCATGTCAATATATAAAAACTAAACATTATATTAAATATTAAATAAGAATATTTTATATTAAAATGTAAATGAAAGTTTGTCATAGTAAATGTGTTAAAATTAAAATATAGTGTAAAAGTTAACTTCATTACACAAATATCATATATGTATGTTTGTTATGGGCAGCAAATTGCATACTACTTTTAATTTAAAGTAAGACAAGGATAATAATAATGATCCAATTAAAAAATTTTACCCTAGGGTGAAGGTACCCTACTCTATATTTATTATACATTTATACTATGGGTAAAAAATTCAAGAAATAAATCTTTTGCTAACTATATTTCAAGGGAAGTCAGAGTGTTCATCCAATAGAAATTAAGCACTGGATTCCATCAGAAAATTTAAGAACAGCAGAAATGTTTTCTCCAGGTTAAACTTTGTTTCCTTTGAACTACGTTTCTTAAGAATGATACATATCAAGGGATCTAAAATGTACAGCATAGTAACTATAGTTAATGATACTGCATTATATACTTGAAAGCTGCTGAGTAAATATTAAATGTTCCAAAAAGAAAATATTAATTAAGTAAAGTGATGGAAGTGTTAACTAACCCTACTGTAGTAACCATTTTGCAATATATAAGTGTATAAAATCATCGCATCGTACATGGTAAACTTACACAATGTTGTATGTCAATTATACTTCAATAAAGCTGGGGGTAGGGGGTGCAGAATGATATATATAGAAGAAATGGTCATTATTTTTCCCTACTCTATGAATAAATAAGAAGATGAAACTAGTTACAATTTATTTTCGGATATTTTTATGTTAACTAGAGAACAGTCTCCATGAGTTGGGATTTTCTAAACTGCATTTTATACAAATTATATTTAAGCTTAAAATGCATGTCTTAGCTTTATAAGTTTTGTTTTATAGAAAACACATTCTGTATTCTATAAAGATTAGTGTCCAAATATAAAACACAAGTCTATATTGGGGGTGGGTAGCAGAAGGGAGAAACAAGCTTTGTTTTAAAGAAAATAATAATAATAATAATAAAATGTATGGGTTAAAATAAATCAATTTTGAAGCATGAGATCTCTGATACAGTTATATGCTTTTTGTACTACAATCTTAAAAGTGAACTCTCCTCAACTTGTGAGTTAAATTATGATTAAGTCCAAATACCTATGTACATCTTTCTATAACTATATACACATGGATATCTTTCTATATCTGTACATATATTTCTAAAGCTAGTACGTCTTTTTATACCTATATACATTTGAATACCTATGTATTATGTCTTTCTCCCATTTCAATTTCAAATAAAAAGAACAATTTACAATAAAAAATACAAAATTTTTTTTTTTGTATTTGGAAAAAGAATGAAAAATGGAAGCTCTTTTAATGTCAAGTTTTCATGATGGTTAGTTGAAACAATAGTAGACACATTCCCAAAACCAAGATGGATATGAAAAAAATAAGTAGCATAGTATCATAAAATATGTAGCTTACTTTGTGCCTTTTCACAGAAGTTTATCTGAAAGCCTAAAGTAAAAGAGATAAGTTCCAGTTCATTTACTGTCAATCAAACAAACCAAAAGTAGAACATTACATTACATCTTTATATTACATTTTGAATGAAACTAATTTAAGAACAGTTCAGATTGCAAAACCCCACCATCACAGAAAAAACTATAAAACACAGGCTTTCTTTAATGTAGGTGTACTTTATTATAAAACTAAAACTGAGTTTAAATTATAAGAGTTATACTGTCTTTACCTTTATTTTTCACATCTATTCAATAAAAAGAATAGCTATTAGTCCTTGGAAGTTAAGAGTAACTTTTAAGACAGATTTGTCAATTCTTTCAAACTACAAATTCAAAATATATTATGCTATTTTATTAACTCAAATTTGTGACTTAGAACTATTTATGGTTAATTACTACCAACAATTCAAAAGCTTTAGTAGTTCACAAATTGTGAAACCTAAACACACACAGAAACTTTTTCTGGTTAATTAGCTAACTTAAAATAATAAGACAATGAACTACTAAAGAGGTGATAAAAGTAGGCCTGATAATAAAAGCTTGTTCTTAGAAATAAGACAGAGTAAGACTTTTGTTATAGGAAGAAAACCTGTGAATTCTACTTAGAAACATGAACACATTTTCCAAATCCAATTAATTTAGTTATGTCTTATGCATACGATGTTTACAGATGTTTTTGTAAAATGCAGAGTAAAAATAAGCCGTTTAAAACAAAAGACTTCTCAAAATACCCTTTCATCCCCTTAGTACATTGGATGAATAGCTGATTTTCTTAGTGATCTACTTATGCCTGTGTTTATTACTGCTTTGGGGAACGAAATGTGGAAAGTAAATTTAGAATGTATCACTCAACCTTGTATTTACACAAATTCAATCAAAGGATGTAAGAAAAAGAAACAGGACTAAAGAATATGTTTAAATTGTCTTTCCCATGCAGTTATCAAAATGCTTAGGATTCTAAGAAAATAAAGGCATCACCTATAATGTAGAAAACCTGAAAAATGCTAATGTAGCTACTTTGACATGAAGGTACCTTTTGATGCACAAAAGTAACCCACTGCCTACAATTTAATGACAGAAACAGCAACAAAGGAAGCAGGAATGGAAACTTCATGGAACAGAAGTACTGGGGAAAACCTGGAGGCAGGGCACAGACATTCATCTCTCTACCAGTGAAGCTCAATATGTGCCCTACCAAATGTGCAGCTGGAAGACTTCAGGAAAAAAAAAAACAAAACTGAAGATCTTTGGGTCTTATAAGTCTAAGCAACTAAAAGCCAGCCAGCCTTCCACCAGGCAAAATGAGCCGAACACAAGTCAAGAGGAAAGGGAACCAACTCTCCCTGGAAGCAGCAATGGGACAGAGCATAGAGGAGCCTGAGCCATGGCTCAGATGTCAGTCAGTCTCCCACTCTCTCTCACTGGAAAAGGGAAGGGAAAATTCACCTGTACTACAGCTGGAGAGGAAGCTGATGAAACACTGAAACGATTTTAAGGCAATAGCTATTCTTCTCTTTTTTATCTCTGAATACAGTTAATGGTTACTACTAGGTAGCAAAACTAAAAGGTGAGAGAAGAGGCAAACAAAATAGCAATATGAATAAGGAAAGGAGCAGGAAAAAGAAATTTGAAAGAATAAGTTGAAAGAATAAGTTGGTCTGTACATACAGTTGTATCTTATAAAAAATAAGATACAAAATAGAAAGAAATTTTAAAGGTATATGGTAACTAAGAATGTTAGAATGTCACAATCACTGCTCTAACAGTTAAGCCCACATTTAAGTACTTAAAAAATCTCAAAACTTTAAGTTCTGTTAGTAGAGAATCAATATAAGTAGCTAAAAGGGGGGGGGGGTGAGATTCTCAAAGCATAACCACAGACTTGCTCTTTTTACCAAATTATGGATAAATGAATTCTAAGCCTCATACCAACATCCATCTCTACATTATTTCTCACTCAGAAAAGGCTTGCTAACAGCTAAGGCAGAATCCCCTGTGGAAAGCAAGGACTAAACTAAATGGAACATAATGGCTCACATTTTCCTTGGAATTCAATTATATCTATCAATTAAATCAGATAAAGAGCTATTTGGCTAAATCGTTCTAGACCTCTAAAAGACTACCCTCTCTAGAGATATATGACTATATATGTAGGGAGTCTGTGTGTGTGTGTATATATATATATATATGAAAAAGAACACGCAATGGTCAGAAAGTCTGCGTTAGTAGTACAGATGTGAGAAAGTACCAAATAGCTCCCTTAGTTCATTATATTCAAAGGGCAGGGAGGGCCCCAGGGGACCAACAGCACTCCCGTGCAAGAGAAAGATGGTGGAAAGCAATGGTGATGAAAATTTCCAGTATCAACTTTATGAAAAGCAAGTTTGTAGCTACACTATAATTAGTACATTAATATTAATTCGCATATGTTCCATTTCTTAGGTCTCCCTTGTCTCAAAAATTCTAAATGCCATCTTTCCATGCACATCCTTTAAGTCCTGCATCTCCAACTCCATGAGCGCTAGATAATCAGCTGGATATGCTGCTAATAACCAGTTAATTTTTAAAATCTTAGATGCTTCACTCTTTTTTATCCTGGTGAGTTATCTGTATGCTGGGACTTAACTTTAACGATTCTCCCATTCAAATTTGAGTCTTTCTTATTTTATCTGGCCCCAGGCAAGTTTATTTACATTAAATCTTAGACCCCGAAGAATAAATATTGAGATGTACTAGGCAGAGTGCTAGTAAGCCTACAAAAGAAATAAAGCTATTTGGGCCTTCCCCACCTTCCATTTTTCTCCTACTCTCCTCACATTTTGTCCTCAGTCTTACCCTCTTACTTCAATCTTGGGAGCCTTAACTGGTCATAACTTGAAACTTACAACTGACTGTATCTACAAAATAAAGTGATCATGCTTATATTAGTTTAAAAGGCTGTTCAGGATGTGTGTAAGTGTATATAAAAATAAAGGCAAACAGTATTTGATAAAGCAGAAAATAAAATGAAGAAGGCCAGAAGACCAGGATTCTAGTTCCAAGTGTGAAACTTAACCAAGTCATTGCACTTGAACCTTTTTCATTTGTAATATAAAGCTAAGAATATCTGTTAATTTAACTGCCTTTACGAGGTGTTGCAGTTATTTCCCCTCCCCTTCCTCTGGGCTGATGTTATAATCCAGGGAGAGGGCATGGGCATAAGTGGTTTTCCACCTTCTCAGTAGTTCTTGATGGTTCCCTAGACATCCTGGATTTAGTACTGCTGAAAATGGATTATGAATTAGAGTATGAATCCACACTAATGTAAAGAAAATCAGAGCTGCCTCACTGGTTCATACACATAGACCAAGACCATGTCTTCTTTCTGACACAGCACGAGAGTCTAGTCGTTTGCTGTCCTAAGGCTTCAACCTCAAAATGCTGACACATGTCTCAAACTGCAAAATTACTCATAGTATATTTTTATTGCTTTTACATATAAGAATTTATCTAAGCTTGTCCAAAATTTCTATTTTCATTGTACTTTGAGTCTCACAAGATTTATTTCCTGCTGTATTTCATTTAGCTTTCCTTACCTCGCCTTTCTCAAACTTAAAAAAGAGCCACCTTCATTTAGTAATTCTAGGTTGCCTACATCATCCAGAACCATTCATGATTTTATAAATACTCATTAAATCCTTTTCACATTTTTTAAAATTCAGGATCTTGTCAGTTCTTATATGCCAGTTCTTCTTCCCTATGGTCAATGACTGCTGTACTTACTCTTCAGTTATGTAATTCAATGTTAGATTATCACCCCACGCCTGTTCAATGAAGCCTAATAAACCCAGGGAGAGCAACTTATTAACTATGTGACTGTAAGCCTCAATTTTTTAATCTGTAAAACAGAATAATAATACACAAAGTATTTTGTGATGACTAAATAAGGCAACGTATCTAAAATGTCTGACACAGATCCTGGAATAAAGCAGGTTATTACTATTATAATCATTATTATTCCTGGTCTCTTACTCAGGTGAGCAACGATTATGTCACCTTCCTACCACACCAGCTTAACCTACACAAAACCAGTCCTTCTTTTCATTTCCAGTCCCCTTAAGAGAGTTAAAAGTGGATTCCAGATGGAGGAGGGATCCCCACCCCACTCTCTGCATGTCTGCTACAGCTCTTTCCAGACACAGTCTGGTGTCCTGAGGGCTCTAACAACTTCAAAAAGGTCACTATTCCCCGCCCACCCAACAGAAACCTAACCCAGATCTTAGGGATACTGGCAAACATACCACGGGAACCAGTTAATGTCTCCCATTTTTTTAGCAAAGTCAGGTAATGAATAGACACAGGCATGCCAAATATATAGCAGAACTATATGTGGGAACACTTACCTTGTTTTCCTCTTTTTAAATTTTCATTTGAATGATTTTTTGGTAAGATGAAATACAGCTTGAAAAAGCTGCTGTGGTGTTCACTTTGATCATCTTCCCCTGTAGTAGGGAACGACATATTTTTCTTCAAGAATCAAGCTGTGTATGGCATGATTATCTTCTTTCAAAAGGTCCATCTTGAGTTGTACTAACTACTGGCCAATGCTTCCTTTCACCTATGTAGCCACACACTGGGCCAATCTTATCACTCCTTGCCCTTGAATCCTTTCTACAAGTACATATTAATTCCCAATCCTGCCAAAAGACACACGAAGAATTTCTGGAGTTGGGAAAATGGCTAGAAGCTAACCCATGCCCATTAACAGGGACAAGAATTTGACCAGATGGCAGATTTAGCCAGGATGGCAATGTTATGCTATTAACTCTTATGTTAAATGAGTTCCTTTTATATAACATGCATGGTGTTCAAAGAGTTCTTTTGCCTTTCATATCTACACTGGCCTCTTGGGCCAAGGCCTAATTAAAGTTTTCTACTTACTTACAAATTCTCAATCAAAATGCCTCCAAATTCAAAATGCCAATGCAATTTCATACAAGTGCATCAGGAAGCACAAAGTTTCCAAGATCAACCCAAATGTGGCTAGATGTTTAAAGCTTCCATTCCTTTACAGAAATCTAAAATAATCTTTCCCTTCTATTCCTGAATCTGCTTCACTTCTGGCAAAGATTCTTCTCTCAGATCTGAATGGCTGAAATGACTTAAAGAGAGCTCAGAGAACCATGTGAACCTGTGTTGTAGAATAGTAAGAAGAGCAAAGGCCACCAGTCAAACGGATTGCTCTACCTGTACTAGGGCAAATTACTTAAATGTTGGTTCCCTAATCTACAAAAAGGGACTATTCCCAGCTACCTTCAAATGAAGCATATGAGCATCCAATTAGGCAAGGATAGAGAAAAAGAGTTGTACTATTAGTTTCCCTTTTTAAGTGTGACTTAAAATTTCTTAGGTTGTATCATTTGGGCTATCTCTATCTTCTAGAGATGGAGACTGCAAAGAAGATTGACCTGAATTGTGTATGATGGAACTGATTATGATCTCCTGACCCTAAAAGGAAAACTATGGGCCCAAATCAACCCAGATTCTCAAATTAGGTAAAAAAAAAAAAAAAAAAAAAATAGAATGAAAATGGAGGACTTTACGAAAAAAGAAAACATTACTCAAAATACAGGGTTAACTAATACACCACCTTAAATTAGTTTCAGCACACATTCACTCTGATAGGGTACATTAAAGGAAAATGTGTAAAACAAGTATCCTAAAAGCAATATATTTTTTTACCTTAAAAATTTTAATTCAAGGTTTACTCTCCTTTTTAAGTGAATGTAGTAAAATGCAATATGTGTTTTCAGGGGAGAACTAATTTTCTGAGCTGGACTTGTGTCAGGTTATATCAAATAAATGGTAAAAGAAATAGTATATAATACGATGGGAAAGGCAAGCAATTCTAGGACCTAGAACTACGTATATTCAATGTCCACACAATTTAGTTCTTTAAAATTAAGATAAAGGCACCCTCCTGTGATTCTTGAACACCACAGACTAAATGGTAGGTAGTCCAATATAATCACAAATATGGCATCTCACATATTTTATACATACTCAAATATTAGAAGTATATTAATTTTAAATCTTTATTCACTTAAAAGATATGCTTCATTACACCTGAAAGTTTTGTATTTTTTAAAAGTACAACCAACTATCATCTTTTTACTTAAATTGATATTTATAAAAGGTTCACCTGAGGATAAATTTTGTTACACATGTATATGTGAGACCTAAGAAGAAAAAAATAACTGAATAAAACAGCACATTAAGAGAATCAGAGTTACCTACAACATATACCATACTTTTTGTAACAAGTTCTTCAGAATCAACTATGGATTCTAACCTTTCTAACCATTTTTTTGTTTTGTTTTAAAAAAACTGTCATTTCTTAGCTACTTGAGTAAAATTTAAGGAAAAGTTTTACTTTCCCCTGCTTTGTCTTCTATAATAAATGTAACTTCTTGTGTTTATGAGATCTTTTAAATCTAGTACATTTTAAGTGACTAGTAACTGAAGCAGGTAACTATGTCTAATAACAATTCTTATATATTTATAGATATTTTATAATTTTCAAACATTTCACATTCATTAATCCAATAATGTGATTCTCACAACAGCACAGTAAGGTAGGTACTATTCCTATTTTAATAAATTAAATGAGTAATTTCCCCAAGGCCATGGAGCTTGTATATGGCAGAACAGTTACTTAAACCAGGTAAAATAAAGATTCATCAAGGATATTCTGAAAGAAAATGTTCAATAATGAAAAATGGAAACCAACAATTTAGAGAGAAGTGTAGGACTCAATAATGAAGCTAAAGAAACTATGAGTGGATCGTGAGGGGTAAGAGATTCACCTACTAATAACAAAAGAGACCATTACAAATAGCAATATTATTGCTACTAACAATGACAGTGGCTAACATGTATTGCATCCTTATTATATGCCAGGCCCATGTTTTACATGCATTCTCAGAGTACCTGTGAGGTAAGCATTATTCCTACTTTGCAACTGAGAAACTGAGGCTTGGAGAGGTTCACAAAAATCTTAAGTCTTAATGAGGGAAGTCAAATGCAGAACTCCAGAGCTCTGGCTCTTAAGCTTTATGATATTAAGAAAACAATATTTCCCAACTTGGACCAGTCGAGCCACAAACATCCAGAGTGGTGGTCCAAGTCTGAAAATACTGAAAAGGTATGCAGAGTTATCCAATACCCCATATAATGCTTATGCCACAGAAGGATCTCCAATGTTTGTTATATGAAATGTCTTCCCTATGTCCCACAACTGGATCCTGCTGTTTGAAAGAGCACGGTCATTAACAACTCCCAGAAAGGCAGTGTTTTGGGGTGGCAAGTGGAAGCAGACTGTGGGGAGGAGGTAAAAATATACCAAACATCTTTTAAGGACCATCTCTGTGAAGTCTGACCTAAAGTTGAAGGTCTTTGGTTGATGAAGTATTAGAAGTGAGGTTCTAACATTACAAAACAAAAATGAGAGATACTAAATCTCTGCTGCTTAAGATCATGCTTTCTAACCTGAAGTATGCTAGATAACATTCTGAGAATTTCAAGCACTTCCCCTCATTCTTAGTAATAAAAAGAGGTTCAAATAACAGATATAACAGATTCCTGAATCAATCAAGCCTATACACAGTTCTGTAAAAGAAAATTCATCAGTAATTGAATGAGTTTTATGTCCTCCTCCTCCCTTCTCAAATGGGTTCAGCTTATTAGAAAGTTTTGTTTACTAGGTATCAAAACACAGGGATGAGGAAGGAGAAGGGAGAGCATCAGAATTCCTAACTACAACAACTTTGAGTTCCTAGAAAACTCCAAGCTCTTTCCCACTCCAGAACCTTCACATACACACTGTTCTCTCTGCCTGGAACTCTCTTCTTTAGCATAATAGGGTCATCTTTCCAGACAGATCTTCTTTGACCATCTTATAAAAGCAGATTACTCTCTCCTCTATTATCATCTATCACAAAATCCAGTTTGTTTTTTTATTTACTTGCATGTCTTCCCTCTTCCATCCTATCAAGAAGGTAAGCACCATCAGGGATGAGGCTGTCTGAGTCATGGTTTTCTATATGCTCAGTGCCAGAGTACTATGTCTGGCACTGGGCAAATACTCAATATTTTTTGAACAAAAATAAATTTATACAGCTTTTTCAAAATATGACCTCCTTATCTCCCTAAAATAGCACCACCCGCAAAAACTGCATTATTTTTATAAGTTATTCACTTGAATAAGCAACTCAATCCTAAACTTTCATTTTGGTGTTTCATTTCCCCACACCAAAAACTAAATTGTAAAGCTGTAAGATCAGGAAACATATCTTGTACTTCAACTGTATATTGTGCTGTGCAACAGTGTCATCCAATAACGAATTCAATTTGAATTAATTATCTGAGGGCCTGCACAGATTGTGTCCTCTGAGCTCTGACATCATTCTGTCTAAATATCTATCACTGTTCTTTACATATATTAAAATTATCTCATTGGGAGGGTGACACGGTTATAAAAATGAATAGAATCCTGCCTCTGCTTCCTGAATCACACACACTCATAAATGCGAAATATTCAATAAATGTTGAACCTAACTAGACACACGGTTAAGAGACCAAGGAGCCCTTTAGGAACCATGGTCACACTGACCATCAATGGGTAGTCCAACTGATTCTGCTAATAATTTAACATAAGCATTTTGCTAAAGTTGTCAAGAGATTTCTGAGATTTCCTTTTAAAAACAGCATTGCTACTCGAAATTCTCCAGTAAACTTAAGGAAATGGTCCTTAATTGGCTGGGGCCTGGTATTTTCACAACACCCCCTGCCAAGAGCTCCACGGAGCTAATAAGCATTCCCAGCGGGAAAAGCCATTAAATAGGAGAGCTGCCTCAAATATCCAGACACTAAACCGTGCACCTTGACCCCTGCCTATCTCCTGTATCTCTCCATTTAAACGGAATCCACTTTTTAATTTTTTCTGCATGCAATGCTAATACAAAATCCCTGGCCCGGTACAAATGGCCTCTCCCAAACCAATGGCTGTCTAACTACCTTACAGGTGGCACAAGGTTGAGCAACCCCCCGCCCGAACCAGCGCACTGAAACCCTGAAGAAGTTTGGAAACATAGGGTCTAACAGAATCGCGGAGCCCAGAGGTCAACTCGGTGGTCCGGCTACAGCTGTGTCCTGAAGGGAACCAAGATGGCCCTGAGCGGGGCCCCACTGCGGCGGCGGGTAGCCGAGCAAGGGCGCAGGGCCGAGGGGCACAGGGCTGAGGGGTTCCGGGACGCGGCGGCCGCCGCCGCCGCCTACCTGAGCGGCCGGGGGTCAGGCAGCCAGGCCCCGCGGCGCCTCCCGCCCCGCCGCAGCCTTGGCCGGCGCGTTCCCGGAAATGCGGGCGCGGCGCACGCCAGGTAAGCAGCGGCCGCGATGGGGGCGACCGCGGGGGCGGTCCCGAGCCAGGTGGGCCCCGCGAATCCGCCGAGCAGCCAGGCAGGGCCCAGGGGCCGAGCGCAGGCAAAGGCCGCGACCGCGGCCTGCGCGGGCCGGAGCCCGGATTCAGGCCGAGCCCGAGGCGGCCAGCCCGGGGTGGGAAGCCGCGAAGGAGGGACTGAGGCAGGAGCGGCGGCTCCGGTGGCTTTCTCAGCCAGTCCGGGGGCGTCCGCGGCCGCGGGGACAGGCCGCGACGACGCCGACGGCCGCGCCAGGGAGCCCAGGTCTCGGCGCTGCCGCGTTCCTTACCCTGCATGCTGCTGACGGCCGGGTGGCCCGACGCCGGGGACCCTACGGGGCCTGGGGTGCCGCTGCCGCTGCCACCCCCGGAGCCGCCGCCGCCGCTCGGGCTCGGAGCCGCCATTGTTGGGAGTGAAGAGCCGAGCGGCGCCGCGGCGGCTGCAATGCAGCAAGCTCGGCCTCTCGCTCGGCGGAGGGGCGCAGCCTCCGCCGTCTTGGCCCGCCCCCGGCATGCCCTGGACACGCCTCCGGCACGCCCCCGGCACGCCCCCGCGCGAGCCTGACGCGGAGCCGCATCAGATGCTGAGTCTCAGAACCGCCTAGATCGCGGCTCCCGGACCCCAAGGCCAGGCAGAAGTCTTGCACCGGGACTGTGGGCCCGCCCGCGGGACCTAAAGCGGTATGCAGAATTAGGAGTCTGTGTGCATTTCAGGGAATGAGACGATTCATAGATTCCCACAGAGGTCTGTGACCCCAAAAGTTTAAAAACTAGGTTGTTGGATCTCAGAACCCAAAATCAGAATAGTAAATTTGAAAGGGATCCCAGGGATCATGTTTCTTGTCTAGTCGCTGACGTGGACCTTCCAGGAAGAGTTGTCTCTACCTATGATTCCATCAGGAGCTCCTGTTAAGCCCGCCTAACACCCCAATCCTCTACACTGCCCTGGGGGGCTCCTAAGGGATGCTACTGAAAGTACTATTCATGGACTCATCCCAAAACTACTGAATCAGAATCTACATTTTAATAATATCACCAGGTAATGTATATGCATATTAAATTTGAAAAACAGTACCTTAAATATCCAACATTCCCTGGCCTCCCAAAATATGCTATCTACTTCACTGTCTTCCCCTAAAGATACACTGGATTCTCTCTCCTACCTCCTCTACACCTTATAAAACCAGCCATAGCCATTATTATTAATTACATAAAATGACAAGCCCAAAAAACGAAATCAGGTTTCTTCCAGTGCTTTGCATAGAGACTTATAATTTTAGGAAATCAGCAGCTAAAAGCAGGAAAAAGGGCCTGTGAGGCTAGTGGTTTGTGGACCACAGAAATGTAATTAGAATGGTGAAACACAGGTCTCTGGGCAAGTTCGCCTTGCCTAAGTAGAATATCCCAAGTAGTCTAAACTGTGGAACCAGATGTTCCCTGTCCTTCAGAAGTGTTACACAATATCTACCAGGACCTATTTATCTAATCTCCTTCCACCCAGACCTTATCTGTGCTAGGATTTCCTCAAAGCATCTTAGAAATGTGTCCTCAATGAAAAGAGCCCTTCCTTCTTGTTCCAAACCTAATCTCGGCCATCACCTTGATTGCTCATAGTTTGCAGGCAAACGAACCAAGTGGAGTATCCCCATGGAACCCAGTTGTAGGATGACCAGATACCAAATAGTTGTATTTGAGCAAGTTTGCTCAGATACTAACAGTCGCCAGTCACTAGAAATAGGAATTAAGGAGAGTAAACTGGGGAGGCAATAAAGACAAATTGAGGATGAGAGCAGGTAGGTGTACTTAATTGGAGAGCCTCAGAGGGTTTGGCTAACTAAGCAATATTTCCAAGTTCAGGTAGTTATAAACATTTTCAAATCCCCATCTAGAAATCAGTACCCCACCTCGCTCCTGTTGGTCCTGGGAAGTCCTAAATGTAGGAATCCTTAGAGGGGAAATCTTATCAGAACTAGAAAGGAAAGATTCCCATCCAAGCTGTTCAGCCCAGAGTACAGACTAAATAGTCTATGTACATCTTCTGCATAGTGATGATGGAAGAGGTATAACAAATGACAAAGAAAAGAAGGAGCTGTGGATCCCTACCATTGTCTCCTTTTAAGGTGCAGATTGAAGATGACTTTCTTTATTTTTGGGGTTTAAATTTTAGTGCCTGGGGGAGTTAGTATCAACATGGGAATGAAATTCTTTCCAAACATCAACACAACTTGCCAAAGATTAAAAAACATTGATGCAGGAAAATAGGGACACATACCCCTTGCATTTCCGTTGGGTTAGCCACTTTGGCATACTGAGAAAAGACATCAACAGCCTCGTAGTTTGCTGGCAAATGAACCAAGTGCAGCATCCTGTCATCATCAGGCCCCAGTTGTAGGATACCCAGATACCAAATAGTTGCATTTGAGCAAGTTTCCAACACTTTTTTCCAGTACCTCCCAATAGGGTTCCCCACCAGTTCCTGTTGTTTAAGTGTCACTGTTTTGTGTGTGTCATCTCATTTCTCATTTCCAGTTGCAGAATCCCACCCCCATTCTTTGATGTGGACAATTGATATATTTATAGTCTTAAGTAAAGTGCTACAAGCCCCCCTTTTCAATTATCCATATTTCTTTAATAGAAACATTTCTTTAATAGAAATCTTGGAGGCAATACTAAAGAGTAAGCAACTACTAGAAAAAAGTTTTAAAAACATATAGCTTTTCAATAGTGTTTTAGATTATGTATAGGTTATATTTAAATATATATTAAAAAAGGAGTTCAATCAAGTAAGAAAAACATTGACCTAAAATAGTTAAATGACCATAAGTGAAAAAAATATATGTAACAAATAAACCTAAGGGAAAACATTCAACCTAGGAAATTCATTCAGGAAAGTTGCATTAAAAGAGTAATATGTAACTAGTTAGGTTTTTTTGGTTAATAATACTTAATGCTGGATTTGTGACTAAACTAACAGTATATTTGCATTGATGTTAGCCTTGTTAACTGCTGGATAAGAACCAAGAAAAAGAATCAATTAGATCTACATTTGGGCAAAAATAAGAATGGATCTCAATTTGTTCAAGTCAATGAAACTATGAGATTTTTACTTTTTCTTATGCTCATATTTTTCTTATGGTTTTATGAGGGTTTTTTTCTTATGTGTTCTATAATTTGTTATAGACTAAATTTTATCCCCCAAATATTTGTATGTTGAAGTGCTAACCCTCAGTCCTCAGAAAGTGACTGTACTTGGAGATAAGGCCTTTAAAGAGGTAATTAAGGTAAAATGAGGTCACAATTGGATTGGTGGGCCCCAATACAATATGACTTGTATCCTTATAAGGAAAATAGGACACAGATACACACAGAAGGAAGAGTGTGTCCAGATACAGGGAGAAGAGGGCCATCTTCTCCCTGGAGGAAGGCCTCAGGGAGGCCTTGGTCTCAGCCTTTTAGCTTCCAAGACTGTGAGAAAATAAATATCTGTTGTTTAAGCCACCCAGACTGTGGTATTTTGTTAATGGCAGCCCTAACTAATTCAAACATGGTTCAAAAAGTGAATTGTTCAAAAGAAGTATACCCTTTTCAGTAATAATAATAGTAGAGTGCATAATCTTTTGGGCAGTTAGGCAGTATGTATCAATAACCAGCCACTTCACATTTATAAGAGCTCCTTAAGAAAATTCCACATAGGCCTGAAACTCTTGAATCTACCGTGTAATGACTTTTCCTTCCCATTAGAAAGGATGGAAATAACAGATTAAGACCATGGCTATGCACAATGTATAAGCAAGATCAGAGTGCCCTGTCCTGAAAGAGGCAACAGAGAAGAGTAACATCTGCTTATCCCCTGCTTAGAGTACCTTTGTTTAGAAATCTAGCATGCCAGTTATTTTTGATAAATATGTCTCAATGGTTAGATGAAGATGACATTTTTCACCTCAGGTTCCAAATAAATTAAAAATAAGTTAAAACCGGATTTCAGCTTCAGAGAAGATAACAAGAAGGGTCAGACACCTCTATTTGGCTGGAACAATCACCAGATATTCCCTATAAGTGTTCAGCAGTGAGCTTTGAGCAAAACTCATCTCCAGTTCATCTACAAATCACTGAGCGCTCAATACCAGGCCATACGATGACTGATTTTACCTCTTTAGGCAGACAGCTGCAAGCTGTGCAGATTTCTGGATACTGGATGAGCACTGGACTTAATTAGAAATAGAGAGCATGTGAGAATCTTTGGTTCATGCTATCAAAAGAACCAAAGTTCTGTCTGGCTCAGATAAAAGAAGACATTACTAATTTTGACTATTAACGATCATGCATGGGTATAAAGATTTATAAGTAAATGTTTGTCGCATTATCTGTAGAAGGAAAAAATAGGGACACCTCGCTCTAAGTCACTACCACTAAGTGAAAGGTAATATTAATAGTATTAGCTATGGCCTGACCAGATACAAACATATACAAAGATATGATTCTCATTTGTTAGACCTATATCTACAGCCTGTCCTCATATTCTGTACTCTGTTTATCTTTTTTTTTTTTAAAGAAACTAAAATGGAGTAAAGAGAACAGTTGACATATCTTTGAGAGGAGGAAGGAGTGCAGCATGATTGACTGGGAAGGGCAGGAAGGAACTTTCCAAGATAATGGTCATGTTCTATACCTTGACAAGTTTGGGTTACAGAATTATATACTCTTGTCAAAATCCAGCAAATATATGCTCAAGATTTATCCACTTCAAGGTAATTAAATTACACATTAAAAAAATATATGAATAAATATCAAATTCCAGCTAATGGTATAAATACTAAAGTATTCAAGAGGACATGTACTAATATCTGGAGCTTTGAAATATGTCAAAAACAAGGTAGATGAATGAAATGATAGCAGGATAGATAGAAGGATAGGTAAGTGCTAAAACAAGCATAATAAAATGTTAATGATAAAATCTATTGGTGGGTAGACTGGCATTAACTATGATTTTTTTCAACTGTATGTTTGAAATTTTTCATAATAAAATATTAGAGGGAAATAAAAAACAATAAAATTTTTTAAAATCACAAAAATTAAACGTATCGCTAAATTATATTGCTCCCTACAGTGAAAATTACAAACCAAGTAATATAACTTCTAATGACTATGAATTTATCTAACTAATTTGTCTAATTGGGTAGATTTCTTATAAAAAATCAGGACTTATTGAAACTTCTCATCTAAAAGGAATCACCTAGGGTACAACCATTCAGGGTCTTCATGTACAAGGACATATGTCACTGTGGACTTACCTGAGACCACACAGGCATCCCTGGGTAACTCAAGATTGTAGAATTTAACAATTATTTATGAGAGGACACTGTGGTTTTTATTTTTGTTTTCGAGATTGAGCAACAGTATCTGGTTTGAATTAAATAACCTTTTTTTGTTTCATTGTGGAGTTTTTCAGATGGCTTTATTGAGATGTAATTTATATATCATATAGTTAACCCATTTGAAGTATACCATTCAGTGGGTTTTGCTGTATTTACAGAATTGTGCAACCATCATGATAATCAAATTTGGAACATTTTCATCACCCCCAAAAGAAACTCCATATCCTTTGCAGTCTCTTTCAATTGGCCCCAAACCTCCACACTCACAGCTTTAGGCAACCACTAATCTGTTTTCTGTCTCTATACATTTGCCTATTCTAGACAATTAATATAAGTGAAATAATACAACATATGGCATTTCTGATTTCTTTCACTTAGCATAATATTTTTAAGGCTCATCCATGTTGGTAGCATGTATCAGCACTACATTTCTTTTCATGGCTGGATAATATTCCATTGTATGAATATAATGTGTAATTTTTTTTATCACCACTGATGGATGCTTTGGTTTGTTTCTACCTTCTGGCTATTATGAAGAATACTGATATGAACATCTGTGTACAAGTTTTTGTCTGGACATGTGTTTTAAAATCTTTTGTGTACATACCTAAAAGCGGAATTGTTAGGCCATATGGTAACATTATGTTTAACCAACCACTTGAGAAACTGCCAGACTCTTCCAAAGTGGCCACAGCATTTCATAGTCCAACCAGCAGTGTATGAGTGTTCCAATTACACATCTTAGTCAACACTATTATCTATCTTTATTTTAGCCACCCTGGTGGGTAGCATTGATTTTGAGGCATTTCATCTATAGTATCCACGGAACTGGAAATTAGCAGATATGGTATATTTTATAAACTAAAAGGGAAACATATGGTCATTTCAACACTAATTTTTGTGACCACAAATCAGTCATTTTTGGTACAATTGGACCACATTAAATTCTTCCAATCAGAGCTCAAGAAAGTTGTACCCTTTTCCAAGAGCTAAACACAGAGTTGCTGGCTTACTCTAACCATCAGAAATCAACAACTAAGCTCTATTAGCAGTTGCTGAAGCACTTCGTCAGCTACATAGAATAATTGAAGAATTATTGCTGGATACATAGGAAATTTTCTATTTTTGGAATGTTGAAAAAAATTGAATTACTCAACCTCAGAATTAATAATAAAGTTATACACTACACACAGCACAAAGATGTAAATGAGCAGAGAGAAAATGTCACAAGGACAAAAAATCTGATTTAGATTTTACAAAAAGACGAAGTAGACACTTAACAAAAATGTAACTTACCTTACATTAGTCAGATGCTGAGAGCTTTGCTAACTCTAAATACATCCCTGAAAACTATCACCCATTATACTCCAGAAGCACGTCATATTTTTATTTGTTTGTAGTAAATAAATGGCACACAAAGTTTGATTTATTTTAATATCTAAAGATCACATAAACCAATAAATGAACCAACAATGCAGTAGAAAAAAATGAGTAAAGGATAAATAAATATATATGGCTTATAAATCAATGATTCTAAGTCTCATTCATAATTATAGTGATATACATTAAAACAGAATAATGATACATAATATTTTATGATATTTTTGATGATACAAAATTTGATTACATATTTTTCTGTTAACTTTTCTAACACATGAATTATCTCAAACATAAGCTCCCATTAGTTCAAAGAAAGGTTATCTTTAAATAAACTCCATTCATTCATTCAGTCATTCTCTCCCTGATTCTGTCTCAGTTATTAGACTGAAAATAGCAGACTGCCCAAGATAGCTCATGAAATGTAGGTACATTCTAATACCAATCTAGAGTTGTAAGACTTTCACATGATACCACATCAAATTTTGTTATAAACAAATAACTACAATTTCATAGATAACTAGAACTTTACCACTTTCTATCACCTTTGTTCACCTTTTCTTTCTCATTGTCTTCATCTTCCTCTTTCCTTTATATTTTTCTTAAAACAAAACAAAACAAAACAAAAACAAAAAAAAAACCTCTGTCTTTCTGCTTCTCTTTCTAAATCAAGGTTTCTCAGCCTCTGTGCTATTGGTATTTTTGTATCAGATGCTTTGTTGTGAGGTGGTGTGCTATCTTGAGCATTACAGGATGTTTAGCAGCATCTCTGGCTTCTACCCAGTAGATACCAGGAGCACCAACACCGCTGCCCCAGCCATGACCATCAGAAATGTTTTCAGACAAATGTTATCAAATGTCCCTTGGGGGCAAGATTTCTCCTCCTTGAGAACCACTGATCCAAATTCTCCTTAATATGGATTTGAAGTGTATTTTCTTAATTTATTACATTTATTAAGTGTAATTTTATTAATCTACTTTAATTTAGAGAATGAAATTAAACATTTTGTCATTATTATAAAACCTAAATGAAGTTATTTTTAACTTTTTATATAACTGACAATTCTTTTTGGGTAGGTTACACTTTATAGAATAAAAAAATATTTCATATTCTTAGTCTGGATAAAACTGGACCTGTTGATTACAAAGTTCATATGGAAAAATAAGCAAAAACAGTCCCCGAAAACCTGACAAAGAAGAAAAATAAGTAGATTTAGCTCTGCTAAATATTAAAATACTTTAATATTTACAATAATTAACTTTATGGAACTGACACATGAAAGGACAGAGACTAATTAGGAAGACCAAAAATAGACTCACATACTTCTAAGAGTATAGTATAATTAAAAGTAGGATCTCAATCCTGGGAATTGTAAATTTAGCAAAAAGTAAATGTGAATTAATACTTTAAACTATAAATCATAATAAGTTCCAAATGAATCAAAAATTTGTTCTAAATGAAAAGAAATTAAAATATAAGATGAATCCACTCTTTCTCAGGATGACACAAAGATAGAGAAAAACCTTTAAAAATATCCTCTTGGCAGAAATACAATAAACAGATTTAAAAGGCATCCAGTTTACTGGAAATATTATGTTTCAAGTTATAACACAGATAAAGGGTTAATCTCACTAAAAGATTTCCTAAAAATCAACAAGAAAAAGACTATCAACTTAATAGAAAAAAAAAGGGCAAGGATATAAAATAGACAGATTGCAGAAAAAGAATATGTGTCATTTTAAAAATGCACAATTGTTCATCCTCGCTCAAAATAAAAGAAAATGCAAATTAAATCACACTGAAATATCATCTTTTAATTATCTAACAAGCAAAGTTTAATAACACAATATGTTGATGAGAGTGTAGGAAACTGGTATTCTTATACATTGCCAGTGGGAGTACATATTTGTATAACTCAGTGAAGGGGGGTTTAGCAGTGACCATCACAAATTACAAATGTATATGCCCTTGATCCAGAAATTATACTTCTAAAATTTTATTTCTACAGATATTCTTACATGTTTGCAAAATGATATATGTATAGATTATTGAAGATAGCATTTTTATAGCAATATAGTAAATCAACCTAAATATCCTTTAGTAGAATAATTTAATAAAAATAGGGAACACTGCTACACAGTTGTAAAAATAAGGGAACTCCTTATGTAGTGCTATGGAATGATTACCAATATATATTTTGTGAAAAAAGCCAACTGAAGAACACTATAGTTAGTATATTACTGTTTGTATAAAAGAGGGGAAATGTATATTTAGTATACACATTGCTTAAAATATATTTGAAAGGATACCCAAAAAACTAAAAATATTAATTGTCACAAGGGATCGTAACTGGATGACTGGGCAACAGGACTGGGAGGAAGTCCTATCATTATCTACTCTTTGATAGCTTATGAATTGTGAATATTGTGAATGTAATACCTAATGAAAATTAATGAATTAATATGTAATTAAATCAGGAATGACGGCTGTCCTGTCTTTTGTTGTTGCAATGAGCATTTTTATAAAACATTTATAAAATATTTATTACCATATGTTTATATTCTTTTAAACACTTTTATTTAAAAATGACTCAAAAACAAATTTTTAAAAAGTCTGTTTTATAAAAAGATTTCTTTTCCTTATATATTCCCTTTTACTTAAAATGTTTCTTTTTTTCTTTATTACACCAGAAAATAAATGTATCAAATTTCTATTCTCTGCTCAGATTCTACTTGAATAGAAAAGAATTACAAGATACGTAGATGATAAATCCTGTAAGAATTCATTTACCAAACATTTATTACTAGATTTCTAGAGTAAAATTCATTGATAGTACTTTTTTTACTTAAAAATCTTCATTTGTTCTCCTTAAGCCTGAGAATAAAGTCCTTTTAAATTGTCCTCTCCATTTCTCTCTGACTATTCTAACCTATTCTTGATAGGTACTACTACTGTAGAGCTTTCACCCTGGTTTTGGCCTATTATGCCTTATTAAATCCGAGCCACACGTTCAGTCAAAGAAAAAGTGATATTCTTTTAGTCATTTCTAAGCTACTCTTTCCTGATGTTACATATATAAGTCATATTTTAGCTCCTATTTTCTACTATCTTATAAGTCTATGTGTTAGAATTCAAAAATATATGTTTAGATAGTTTGGTGGAGTTTGGTGGTTTTCAGAAAGCAGAGTTGAGGGATTTGTTGTTGTTGTTGTTATTGTTTTTTCCCTCTCCTAGTCAGGGAAGGAGCAAGGATCTTTAAAAAGCCCAGTAATGTATGACACAGAGATGGGTGGAATCTGATCATGGAGGACCATAGGACCCTGCAGGGACCTAAAGGGGATTCACATAATTGTTTTCTGAGGTTCCAATGATACAATTCGGAGTAAAAAGTGTGGTGGCTGAAAAATGACTGCTAGAAATTTATTACTTGCAGGAAATTTCTGTTTGACTCTCGCCATGGGAACATAGGCTTTTAATTATAGGAACATAACATTCTAATAACAAGGTTTCTGCTTCTGTACCCCCACTTGCACACCTGACCTGTGGGTCGACAGGTAGTGAATAGAAGAAAAATACTTTTGTGTTCAGACAGAATGAAGAATGGGATTTTGGGCTAAAAAACCCTGTACCTCTACATTTTGGGGCTGCTGGCTAAATAAAGAGTGTGTTTCCTATAACTCACTGAGTTCTGGTGGTCCGTGTGTCTTTCAGGGGCTGGTGGCTACAACAAAAGAATGTGGTTGCAAGTCTGTCCTCCTAGAACCATGGGTAGTATGGGTAGTTCTGGGAGCAGCCCTGTAGAAACACACAGGCTCACAAAGAAGGTTGTCTACACTGGTCCCAACCTCTTTGAATATATATGTTTTCAGGTGTGTAGAGAAAATTCAGGATCATTCAGTGATTCTTCACTGAGAAAGAAGTCCAGATCCCAGTTTACAAGTGAGTATAACCCTGAAATGTGTCTCCCTCTCCCAGGTACTACCCCTGTATACCACCCTCCACCTCACACCCCAGTGGACGTGGCTAAGATCTATACAGCTCCAGTGCTCATATGTCGTGAATTTTCTAGGGCATTCACAATTTCAAATACCATGTTCCCAATTCTGGACCATGAGACTTGAATTTTGGTTCCAGAAATATAGTTACAGTATACCTAAGCTATTGACCTTGGCCAATTCCTTAGTATTTCTGTCTTGAGAGTTCCCCCAAACAATAAGGATTTTGAGGAACAAACTGTTTCTAGATGCCTAGTGCCTAGTGCCTAGTGGAGGCAACAGAGTGATAAGCAAGCTCGAGTATACTGTGGGATAAAAGCTACAAGACCAGTGCCCTGCCCAGTCTGCAGAAGTCAGCCTTGCCCCTTCACCTGAATGCCCCTTGACCCTTTGGCCAGCAAAGTTCTCAGGAATCCCTAATGGGCTCCAAAAGCCAGAATCCAAGGTGGGCATCATCAACCTCTCTTCTCCTCTGCCTTCTAGAGAGTATTACTGAGCAATCCAGTTCAAATGCCTTCAGAGGCCAGCTGGTACTGTAAATATGTAAAAGAGACCTGATTTAAAGGGAGGGTCAGACTTATGGGGAACAGGAAATTGCGTGCAACATAAAAGGTGTTCACATTCAAATTCAGAATTTTTAAAGTTGTGCTTGCCCAATGAAATACAGGCTACCAGTTTCCAACTCCTGGTTTGAAGAGTCAGCATCAGAGAGAAGAGATCTTGGGTGGAATTCTGCAGGCTTTAATGAATGCATTCCATGCCTAATTCTTGGTAACCAGCTTCTTCCAAGATGAAGCTATGTTTGTATCTTTGGCTAAATGCTGTTGCTTCTGCACATCTTTGTGTAACCTGAATCTCTCTGAGGTGACCCTCTTTAAAACTTTCTGAAACAGACTACCGTTGCTGATTAACTTTATTTTCTCTGTGTTCTAACATCACATAATAAATAGGCTACATTCCGGAGGAAAAAAAAAAAATTAAAACCCTGGTGTCTGGTTAATCTCAATCCTTTTCTGTCTCTGTGTTCCCCAGTGTTCAGACCCTTTGTGCTAATTAGCAGTGACAGATGAGTCACCCCTCTTGCTGTCTCCCCAGGGGAAGAAAAAGCTTGCTTCTCTTATTGATCTGGGAGACCTTCAGGAGTCACCACATGCTCCTGGAACCTTCTGTTAGAGGGAGGAAAGTTCAATCTGAAAAACCTGGTGCAGACAGAAGCTCAGTGTGGGCAGATGTCCAGCCGTCCCCAGCATCAGACAGCAGGGACAGATGGGACCTCCCACTGCTCAATGCTGATGGGATTTTCAGGCATCCTGGCCATCGAGACAAGGTAAATGTCACAGACTCAGCAAGGGCAAGGTCTGGCTGTCCAAAGTTGGCAAGGTCATCAACCCAGATAGGGATCAAGCAGCTTAAAGTGAAGGAAGCCAATGGGTGGTAACAAGTCATCATGTAAAAGTACAAGTCAGTTAAAAAGAGGTCAAGATGAGACACTCATGGGGACCAAAGAAGAAGAATTCTGGGTGGTGGAAGGTTTAGTGGAGTATGAGGCCTCTTACTAAATCCTTCTACGACTGTTACTTGAATAGAACTCCTTCCTCTTTAAAATTTTTTAAAGGTTTTAATTCTGCAGGCTTTAATTAATGAGATAATCACATATAGAGTCAGTTAATGAGGTAAAGAATCACCTATAGATTCAGAAGCTTTTTAGATCTGCATCTAAAAAGGCTAGAGCTCTTTTTCTGGCATGAATTGAAGTTCAAAAGGGAGATCAACATATAGAGAGAGTTTTGGCCACGTAAGTTTCTAGAATTCAGTGAATTTTAGGCTCTGTGGTTGGAGACATTAACCTTCTTCTTGACAGAATCAAGATGGAATCTTGATATCTACAAGGACAGAGTTTAAACTCACAGGCACAGGTTCACTCTCAAAAGACAGAAATAAAATAAAATGGAGATTGGCCTGTCATAAAAAACTGCATTATTGGTAGTTATGGCCATGCCACCCTGAACAAGCCCGATCCCGTCTGATCTTGGATGCTAAGCAGGGTCGGGCCTGGTTAGTACTTGGGTGGTAGACCACCTAGGAAGACCAGGTGCTGTAGGCATAAAAAATAAAAAATAAAGGATTGTAAACTGACAAGGTCCTTGCAATCTGTGAGGTCAACCAAGGGTTGCCTCACCTAAAAAAAAAACAAAACAAAACAAAACAAAACTGCATTAGTGGTAGGTGGGACATAGAAATGAGACAACATCCACAGTTTTCATTTGGGTTTACTTTTAGTCTTAAAGAAGAATGTGATATTTATTACACCATTGCAGAATGTGTCACATTTTATATAACCAAATTCATTTAGTTGAGACTTTTATCACATTTCTAATCATTACAAATCAGCTGTTTTTTCTTCTCAGATATCTGGACATTATGTTGAACACTGGCAAAAACAGTGTGATAAAAACAATGTTTATGCTCAGATATAATAATTTTTCTTACATTCTCTCCAGGAATCTCTTATTCTAAAATGGATAATAAGTAAAATTATGATATCAGTAATAGCAAGATTTTACTACATGCCAGGCACAATTCTAGGCATTTTACACATATTATTTCACCTAATTCTCTTAGCAATCCTAAGAAGTAAGTGGCTATCATATTTCTCATTTTACTGAGAAGAGAACTAAGGCACAAAGAGGTGGCTGAGCTATTATACTAAAGGGATTTCTAAGAGATTGCTTAGAGCTCATAGACAAAAGTCAGCACTGAAAACTTGTTCTGATTTAACTTCCTTCAAAGGCATTCGATTACCAGTTGACTGTATTACTCCTTGTGTTGTATTATCATCATTCTTGCCCATGTAAGTTTTGGAAACTAACTAGATCTGTTTGTCTCTTGAAGTTTGTGTTCATAGACAATTATTTATAACTGTGCATTATAATGTTTCTCTTCAGATTAGTGCCCAAAGCATCACTTTGGGAATGTGTTAAAAAATCATATTTCTAGGCTCCACTTCTCAGCAAAACTGATTAGAAGAGAAAGCAAGAAACCTGGGCTTCATATGCCCTCTGTGTGAGTCTGGTGTGCGGCCACAGTTGAGAAGCACTGATTTTAAACAGTGGGCAGGCTCTACACTTTTTTGATCAAGCACTCCTCACCAGTAAAAGTATTTTGAGGCTGGATAGCTACTATTTGTATATGTATTTATTTGTAAATAACATACATGTGTTATTTTGCCTACATATTATATATTATAAAACAAATGCAAAAATAAAAGTCAGGAAAGGTAAGAATAAAAAAAATAATATTTTAAAGTATCTGTTTTACATATTAAATAAAATTCCCATTAAAATTCTAATTAACATCTGAGACTAAATTTGCCTCATTATTTGAGCAAATTTTGATTTAACACTCTATTATAAAGAGATTTTTTCAGACCTGGTTCTAAGTTTAGTTTATTTTTGACACTCAGTTTTAATGATTGTCATAAGAGAAAAAAGAAACTTGCAAAACTTCCAAATGGAAAAAGTACATCATTGGCAGTACATGTTATTTTTCACTACCATCTGCTAATTAAACAACAATTTTTGATGAAATGTGGCTACTAATTTCCATAGTCCCTAATGTAAGTCAGTAGCTCTTGCAAACCAATTAGAAGATATGTTGTGTTTTAATAACTTTAACTTGAAGACTTAAAAAGCACTAAAACTTTTTACATGAAAAAATTTTGTGTATTGTTTTTCATTTATTAGAATCAAAAGGGGCTACCAAATATTCTACATTAGATATAATGAAATTTCCTAAAGTATCTGATAGGATGTTGTATGACATTAAACAATGCTGAAAAATTATCTTTGTATTATGGAGATATATAAATTTATATGATCTGTGTATGTATATAATCTATATATATTTATAATTTTTATATATTTAATACTCTATATATACTGTCACATATATTTATACTAGTATATATTTACATATGCATATACATGCAAGTATAAATATATACACATACATATATGTTAATATACATATATTTACATATAATATAGATAAATATATACACATATATTTCCATACATTACATATATATGAACATTATATATAAATATAAATATGTATATATGTATAGTTAGGGTGACATTCATCATAATGATAGTATATATAAATGCACATTTCTAGTAGACTTCTTAATATTTAAAATATTTGTGCCAGATGTGGTTAGGTTGGCATTGTTATTACTTCCCAATGTATCTGCAAAAGGGCTCAAGCTAGAAGTGTAGTTCTGCCATTTTCTTGTCATTTACCCATGTCTGCATTATTACTATAATCTTCAAACAGAGATTGCTTTGCAAGAAACTTTTAATACGATGTGCACATTTTGTTAGGGTTAGTTTAGTTAAAACTTTGCACTGAATCCAAAACATGTCAATTTCTGTGTCTCAATATGTTGAAAACACAAGAAAACATGGAACCCCACTGTCAACTGCTCCATGGCATGGACATCCTGATCTTTCTTCACAGCACCTTCCATACTGTGACTCACGTCTGCTCAACATATGACAAATGAGGGGACCAGTCAGCCCATTATGCAATACTAGTAAAGCTGGATTTCTTTCTTAGCTCTCCAGGTCTATGGATGTAGAAGTTTAAAGGAGTCTACCTAAGCAATGGCTTTTTAAACTTAAAAACAATCTAAAATCCATTTAAGGAACTTCCCAGAAAAATTCCCTTACCTCCAATCTCTGCACTGAGGGCGGTTGGTCATTGAAATCCTGAAACTTCAGATTGAGAATCCCTTGTCCAAAGACATTTTATGTTCTCACGAAGGAATTTGGTTTAGTTAAAGAAGCATTAGGATTTATCCAGGGATTTTTTTTTTTTTAAAGATATAAACTTTAGTACTCAGATTTCTCAAACCAGGTCACTTCTTTTGTGGTCTCTTGTGTCAGTGGTAGACACTGTGGGAAGTCATTTCCCAGCTTCACCTGAATTCTTTTGAACATCTTAAAGATCTCCTTCAGGATGTCCCCACAAAACAAGTAATATGTTATATTAGAACTTTCCTAACCAGAAAAACAGAGTTAGCATTTTAATTCTCTATTCTCTAAATAGTGCATAGAAGACAATGCAGGTTCCTTTTGCAATGAGTTAAATCATTATTTTCTCTGATGAAATCAACAGGATATAAACCACAACTTGATGGCAGAGGAGAGTATTGGTTTCTGTTCTGGTCTCCCTTCCTTGCCCAGTCATGTGGTCAGCATTTCCACACTGATATCCTCCACTGATATCCATGTTTCCTTAACATTCAATCTGAACCTCTCCCCCAATTCAACATATTGTTTCAAATTTCTGCAATTTAAGTTCATTTGTGTATTAACTTCAAAGTCTTAACAGTATAAAATTTATTAAATTTTTTTTTTTACCTTGTCTTCTTTGAGCAACTTGTCCTGGCTGCCTTGCTTTCTCCTGGGGCATCATGGAGCAGAGAGAAGTGAGAACATGGAATTTGGAGTTAGAAAAAGTAGAGATTAAATTCAAAATCAGCAACTGAATGTCTTCGTGGCTTTGAGTTAGACACTTATCCCTTCTGATCTCAGTTTCCTTATCTCTACAATGGGAACAGGGATACCTGTTGTTTCTGGCAGTCATGAAGATTAGACCTTTTCTTTTTTAATTTAAAAAGTGAATATCTTTTAGTTTGTAAAAAACATACTTGGCCCTACCATTTTATTTTCTTCCTTTCTTCCCACTTTTCTTCCTTTTTTTCACCATAATGTTCTTTTTTTTTTTTTTATGGTTTCTACTTTTACAACTCAGAATTTAAACAACTCAGAATATTCGTTTTAAAATCTTCAGATTGTTCTATTACCTCCAATTCTTGGGGTGTAAATTCTCTCTCTCTTTTTTTTTTTTTTTTTTTTTTTTGATAGCTGATGACTGTCCCATTTGATGGATTGTTTTTGGCGTGGCTCTTAATTTTTGACTTTAAGTTTCTCTTCATAGAAAATGTTTACTGAGGGTGTTCCACATGGCCTAGAGTATTGGAATACCTAAGAGCCTTGTTTTTAAAAAATCAACCTCTACTTTGTTCAAGGATACCGTTCAGTAGTTGTCACTTCCCTTCCTTGCAATCCAATTTTTTCCTCCCTACTGGGTCATTCCAATTAACATACAAACATGCTGTAATAGCCCCTAATTTGTCTTATTTGGATATTTCCCCTTATAGCAAAACTTCTTAAAGTCTATATTTGTTGCTCCAATTCTCCTCTCATTCTCTATTCGACTCTCTCCTTTCATACTTTTGCTACTCCCAACTACTCTCATTAAAGTCACCAGTGATTCCCCTGTTGCTAAAACCAATGGTCAGTTCTCAATCCTCATCATACATTTGGTCACTAGCATTTGATCTAGTTGATTATGCCTTACTTGTTCTACTTTGAAGTGCATTTTATGCACTTGATTTCCAGGACATCACTCTTTCTTTGTTTTCTCCCTGTCTCAGTGGCTCCTCAATCTCTTTCTCCTTTGATGGACCCTCCTTCTTTCCTTGCCCCTATATGTTGGTGTGTCCTAGGACTCACTCTTCATACCTCTTCCCTTTATTTTTACTCATTATCTCAGGGCTTAGGCATTTATTATTTTCTTTGCCTGGAAAGCTCCCCCAGATATCCTTAAGCTTTGCTCCTTCACTCCAAGTTTCAGTTCAGGGTTGTTTTATCAGTTGCCCCTTCCCTGACCTTCCTATATAAATTACACTTCATCTCTAAAAGTACCTATTCCACCTTATCTTCATTTAATTTTCTCCACAGCACTTACCCTTACCCAACATACTTATTATTACTTGTGTACTTAATTGTTGTCCAGCTTTTTCATAAAATATAAGTCCTGTGAAGGCAGTGAGTTTATCTGTTTAGTTCACTGTTATATACCCAGCTGTTGGAACAATACTGGCACAGAGAGGAATCTGATAAATATTTATTGAATGAGTAAGTGAATAAAAAAGATGGAAATACAAGACACATTTCCATTTTTTACTAAGCTGAAGTAGGTATTGTTAAACTTATAAAATTTCTTTTTTATTGTTCGGTGTGTTCAAAAAGAGGAAAGTTTCATGCTTCATGAAAAGTTGCCAGTTTATAAAGAAATTATTAAATTGTCAAGTGTTACTTCCATATCAAGAACCATCTACAGGTGTTAGAGTTCTCAACCTGAGGTTCATGGGTTCCATGGATGGGCTTCAGGGCTCTGTGAACTGTCTGAATTTGTGTGAAAATTTTTGTATATAGGTGTTTATGTGCATCTTCCTTGGGAAAATATTTATAGCTTCCATCAGATTCACAAAGGAGTTGGTGCCCCAATTAAAGCTTTCAAATTACTGTAATCTTCCTTGGATATTGATCAGCCCAAAGCTAACATGTTGAAGATCAAATCTATCACCTTCCTTCGAAACCATCTCCTTTCTTGACTTGCTTAGAAGCAAAGCACTTTGATGTTGTAAGTAATACCCATTCAGTAATACTCATTGTAAGTAATGTCCTTCTAAATGTTCTTGAGAAATTGTTATCCATGCTCTAGTCAGGTATTTATAAAGCAACATTGCAATACAAACCAACTTTAGAAACTTCCACCTGGGCTAAGCTAAACAGTAAATCTTGTTCAGTGAATCTTGTTCAGGCCCTAGGATCTAGAGAAAGTGTTGAATCCCTTTACTGCCTGTCACTTTTCAGATATGTGAAGATATCCTGATCACCTTCCTCCTCTCCTCTCCTCAAAGCCTTAT
>CM053506.1:65724291-65739842 GCA_028627145.1 Eidolon dupreanum
ATTTATAAAGCAACATTGCAATACAAACCAACTTTAGAAACTTCCACCTGGGCTAAGCTAAACAGTAAATCTTGTTCAGTGAATCTTGTTCAGGCCCTAGGATCTAGAGAAAGTGTTGAATCCCTTTACTGCCTGTCACTTTTCAGATATGTGAAGATATCCTGATCACCTTCCTCCTCTCCTCTCCTCAAAGCCTTATTTCTCCAGAGGAGATAGCTCCAGTTCCTGCTAACATTGGGACAGGGCACTTCACCATACTGGCAACTCCTTTTTTGAATGCTCTCCAGTTTGCCAATTGCCCAAGATCAAATATACATATAATACACACATAACTCCAGTTGCCTAGATTTGGACATGATACTTCTGTTAATGCAGCTTGTTATCACCAATTACTGTGGCTGAGTGCAGGATGGCCTGGAAATAGGCAAGGTTAGAAGCTCAAAAACTGGTGAGGAGGCGACAGCCATTCTCCTTATCTTGCTTAGAAATGTGGAAAGAAGATAGGGGTACAGAATGGAGAGAGGGAGAGGGATCTGAGAGATAAGGAGGTAAAATCACAGGACCCGGTGACTGTTAGCCTGTGGAAAAGGGAAGGAGAAGAAATGGAGGAGGCAAGGATGACATTCGTGTTGGAGTGAGTTTAAGGGGGTACTGAGGATGAAGATGGACAGAGAAGAGACGAAAATGGGAAGAGAAGTTGGCACTCCACTGAACACTAACGCTGAAAGGGGAGAAGTGGAAGAACGGCCCAGGAAATACAGAGTTTGTGAGTTTGAGAAGCAAGACAGAACTAGGTGGCAGCACATTAAACGCCCCAGGAAGGCCAAGTGGGGTAAGAATGGCAAAGAGGACCAAGGCCCAGGTTAAGAACCAGAGATGATGGCTCAGCTTTGGGTGTGGGACTGGCAAAGGAGTCTGGAATAGACAAGGGAATTATCTTTGTAGTTCTCGCAGTGTTTGGCCGCAGTGTTTGGCCTAGTGCCTGAAACAGACTAAGACCTTAATAAACGTCTGTTTAGTGAAAACCAAACAAACGCACTGAAACTTGGATGAATGACTGAACCACTTGCTACGGGCGACAAATAGCCTCTGTAGCACCACGGAGGAGCGGGCGAGGCAGGGCAGCGCGGGTGGCCAATGGGAGCCCGTGCCTCAGTTCCGGCTCCGCCCCTCGTCCTGCCCCGCCCCGCAGCAGCCTGTCTTTCGCCTGCTGCCAGAGCGCGCGCAGCCCCGGGTTTCCCGGAAGTGCCCCCGGAGCCGCGCCGCGGGCCTAGGTGAGCGTGCGCGGGCTGGGCGGACCCGGCCGCAGCCTCCCGGGGTCCAGCCTGGCGCTGCCCGCGTCCGCGCTGGACTCGGCCGGGCCCCGGGGAGCGGCTCCAGGGTCGGTGGACGCGCGCTGTGCTCCTGGGAGCGCGCACGGGGACGCGGCGAGTGCGGGGGAGGGGCGGAGGGGATGTGAATAAACTTTGGGGTCGTGGAGACGCCTGTACCCCTCCTAGCTGACCTTCCTGGAGCCTGTGGGCCCCAGGACTCTCAAGCCACATGTCTGGACTGGGACCGAAAACAGGCCCCTGCCTCCTGTCTTCCCTCAGAGGCTGGCAATGAGCTTCGGGAAGAGGGAACCCTGATGGATTGATGCCAGGACTCTCTCTCTCCGGGGTGCTGTGGGAGTGGGGGCGGAGGATGGAGAATATATTGGTGGGCCACACTGCCCAATGCCTTGCAGGTTTTGAGCAACCCTGGCCTCCGGGGGTCTAAATGACAGTAGCTCCCCAGAGCCGTCTGTGACAACCCATAAGCCCGCCCCTGCAAATTTCCAAACGTTGACTACTCTCTTTTCCAAAACTCAGGCGTTAGAGCGTCCTATGTTTGAATTTGCCTGCCACTGCGAGCCTCAGAGATTCCTGATCTATATGTAAACTTTAATACTTGTCTTGCAGCGTAATTGTGAGGATTAAAAATGACATGAACAGGGCCTAATATGTACCTGATACAGAGTGTTAAAGAGAACATTACTCAGACACTTGTTAACCATGGTAAGGCCCACTTGACTCAGCGGTACTACTACAATGGGGTTTGTGGTAACAGATTAAATAAAAGGCCAAGTGGAGCTACATAGAGTAGGGTGGGGATCAGGAAAATTATTAAGAGGAAATATCTGGATTAAGGGGGCATTTCTGGCTAAGCTTGCCTGACAGGAGTTTTGCTGAAAGCAGACTATGGTGAATAAGGAATTTGATCAGATATCAAGGGTGGTCAGCCACCACGGGTGGGGGATGTAGAATTTGATCAAATATCAAAAGTGGAGGATTTTTTTCTAAACTGGACCCAGTAAGGTTCTTGATAAAACTATACTAGAAGGCCCAAGGTACAGGCCTAGTTAAAAAGAAGACTCAGGAGCTTGACTAAAGTTTGGTTAGGGAGAGAGTGTCAATAGCAAGTTCTCCACAAAAGGTTATTTATATATGTATATATAGTAAGTATACTAACCTAGATGTACGTTTTAAAATTCATTCTAATTTGTAATAGCTTTAACAAATATAATTACTATACATTTGGGATAACCTTAAATTTTTTTTTTTTTTGTAGCTAATGAGCAGATTCTCATGAAGTCATTGGCATATAAACCCATAAACCCTCTCTAAAGTAATTTAATTTTGAATAATTGAGGCACTTTTTTTTTACCATTATATGAGAGTATAATAACTAAAATCAGATTTAAGTATTTTATAAGATCCATAGTTTTCTCTAAATGTCATTTTCCCTAAATGTTTTTTCTAAACTGCTATCTTAATTCAGGAACCAAATAAATTTGAATTAGTCTACTGATCAGTCTCTTGTATCTGAAATCTTGCTACTTGTTATTTGAAGCTCAGAAGCCAAATAGACTTAGTGAAGGATACATGTATGTATATTCAACTTTTAAAACATTTTTAGAGTTGTATGTTTCTCTCTAAACAGTGCTTTACCTGTTTTCTACAAATTTTGATATGCTGTGTTTTCATTATCATTTAATAAGAAAATATATTTTGATTTCCTTTGTGATTTTTTTCTTGACCTTAGGTTATATAAGATTGTTATTTAATAATTTCCATATATTAGGATTTTCTAGATATTTTATTGTTGATTTCAAATTAAATTGCACTGTGTTCAGAGAATATATACTTTAAGATTCCAGTCCTTTGAAACTTATTATGCATGTTGTGTTTTGGTGACTGTTACCTATTCACCTGAAATGAATGTGTATTCTGCAATCGTTAGGTTTAAATATCAATTTGATCAAGTTGGTTGATAGTGTTATTCTGATTTTCTATATACTTACTGATGTTTTTTTTTTTTAGTCTACTTTTCCTATTAGTTACTGAGAAAAGAGTTAAAATCTCCAAATGATTGAAGATTTGTTCTTTCAGACGTGTTATGGGGTACATACACAGTTAAGGTTGTTTTGTGTTCCAGATGATTTAACCTATTTATCATAACAAAATGTCCCTCTTTTTTTCTTTGTCTTTAAGTCTCTTGGTCAGGTGCTGATAAAGCCAAACCAGCTTTTATGTGTTTGCTGTTTGCATAGAATGTCTTTTTCTCACCATTTTATTTCCAAACTATTTTTGCCTTTATATATAAAATATCTCATGTAGACAGTAGATAGTTGAGTCTTGTGTTTTTTTTTTTTAAATCTGGCAACCTATACCGTATAATTCAAGTATTTAGTCCACTTAGTCCATTTACATTTAATGTAATTACTGATATGGTTGAGTGTTAGTCTACCAAATTGTCTTTTTTTTTCATTTGATCTTTTTGGCTTTTATTCTTCTCTTGATACTTTTCTATCACATTTTGGGTTATTGAATATTTGTTGATATTCCTTTTTGGTTTTTTAACTATGCCTCTTTGTGTAATATTTTTTACATCTAGCTGTATGCATCCTTAGGCTATCAAAGTTTACTTTAACTTATCAAAGTCCAATATTGTACCACTTTATACTTCATAATTCACATTTCTCATTTCCTGCCTCTCACTTAACACCTTTACACTTCTCATTTTTCACATGATACCACCACTCACTTCCCACTATTTCTCAATTAGCCATTCATAAATGTAATAACCTAACAACAGATTGATTCCATTTACTCCCTCCTTTGTACTATTGTAATATCTTTTACTTCTACTTATGTTATATTCTACTTATACTGTTGTTATTTTTGCTTTTAACAGTCAGTTGCCCTTTAAGATGGTTAAAAAATAAAAGCATCATGCTTTATAGCCATCATATATTTGCCATTTTTGGAGATCTTTCTGTAGATCTTTCTGTGGATCTGAGTTTCTCTTCAACAGGAAGAATATCCTTTCGCATTTCTTGTAGTACAAGTAACTGATGAAGAATTCTCCTACCTTATTTATCTGAATAATGTTTTTATTTTTCTTTTTGAAACATGTTTTTGTTGGATTTGGAATTCTGGGTTAATGGTTCTTTTTCTAGAATTTGCATTTGGTTCTTTTTATAATTTCTATTTCTTTGTAGAAAAACCTTATATCTTTTCTCATTAAGACTGTATTTTCTTTAAGTCCTCAGGCCATCTTGGGGTTGCTTTCTCTTGATTGCTTTTTTGCTTGACTTTGAATCACATTTTCCTGTTTCCTTTATATGTCTAGTAAGTTTGGATTGCATTCTGAATATTGTGGATGACACACTGTTGATGCAAAGGATTCTGTTTTCTTCCCCTGAAGAGTGTTGACTTTTGTTCTAGTAGGCAGTTCAGTTACTGAATGATTACCTTTGATTTGTGTTGGCTTGGTTTTACGCTTTGTTAGGGCAGATCTTTAGAAAGCTCAGGATGTTTTCCAAGTTCTAACTAGATCAGACTAGACCAGTAGACTGGGTCTCCTCTGTGGATCTTGTTAAGGCTTGGCTTTATGCTGGGTAGGGCAGAGTTAGAGTAGGTCTTACTCTAGGGCATGGTCTTTACTCCTAATGTGTGACCTTTCTGGTATCTTAAAATGCCTTGAGTGTTAATGAGAGCAGAGGTCTCTCCATAGTCAGTGGTAACACCTGTTCTCTGTTAAACCTTGCATAGTTTCACACTGCTAATGAGTAGCCTAACCCTGGGCCAAGGGCTCACCGGGAAACCCCATACAGACTTCTGCCTCTATCCCCATAACTCTCTCTTCTCCACTGCCCTGTTCTTCAGACTTCAGCCACTTCAGTGGCTCCAAATTCTGATCGCTGCCTACTCAGTTACCTTTTTTTAAAGTGAGAACACTGATCCCTGCTTGAGCTTCACCTTCTTGCACCATGGTTGGGAAACTGTCCTCATGCAGACAGCCAGGATGATCATGGGGCTCACCTCGAGTTTTTCTTCTTAGGGATTTCATTCTTGCCTGCCCATTGTCCACTGCTTAGAAACAGTTGCCTTATAAGTTTTCTCTAGTTTTGTAGTTGTTTACAGTGGTGGGCTGGTGGTCTTGTCAATACTACCAGTTACTCTGTCATAACCAGAAATAGCATTCCTGAACTATATTTGTTAAGAATATATGTCACTGTAGCACACTGGCTGCTGCATGAATATATACAAATATATATTTACTTTGCTATTTTTTTGTACCCTTGAGAAATTTTGCTTTTTTGTTGTCATTATTGTTTTTTAAATGATTTTGTGAATTGTTTGATGAATTGTTTGGGTGAAGTGGAAGAAATGAGGACATTGCTTCTTATGCTTAAGGAAAAAGCAACTGTTAAAAACTAGAGTGTTGTACTGATTTCTAATTAAACCAGACACCTAAGGAGTTGGTTGTTTTTTGGAGATTGTGGTTAGTATTATGGAAAAGTGATGACCTCTAGCTCTTTCATAATGTTTAATAATCCAAGATTAGGTATGACATGCAAGAAAGCTAAGTAGATAGAGTACATGATTCTTTTAAAATATTTTAATATTGACTTTGCTATTAATATTTCTCTTTTCACCATCTTAGTTGCCATCTTCTGTATTTTAATACCATTCACCGTAAAATAGTGATTACTTGGTTCAAGTCTGTAAGTATGTTTCTGAGGTAGTGAGTACTTATTCTAAACATTTTTTTTAAGCCCAAGATTGAAAATTTCAGGTGTGACAGGTTTTTCATAAATTCCCAGTTTTCAACATGGCACTCAAAAGAGATCACTTAGAAATTTCATTTTACCTTTTAGGGAAGAGTTAATTTGTTCTCTTCAACCTCATTTTTATTATGGAAACATCTGATTATTTCAAGCCTTTATTTCTAGGGCATTGATGTCTTTGTTCAGCATTTTTTTTTCAGTCTGCAGACATATGTATGCAGATATAGAAGTATTTTGCAGAAGAACTGTTTATCTGGAAACCCATAGTGAAAATGCTTCATGTGGTGCATTTCATTCTTCTACTTTGTCTGGACATTTGAAGACCAAGAGGGAATGTTGTAAAATGGTCAGGGTAATGATGCCAGTTTAGATATGGTATTAGTGGTTTGCTTTATGACTTTAAGTTTAGAGTCTTCAAAATAATATATTCATTGATTTGGAAAGATCTGCAGTTGACTCCGAGGCTTCTCAGGTAGGGCTTGTGAATTTGTCCTTTCTGAAAATGTGTCTCTTTCCTCTGTATAGCATTTTATCTCACTTCCTCTCTTGTGTCCCTGTGAGAGGCTCTGTGAAGAACTGATTCTCCCCAGAGACAATTTCATCCCATAAGCACTTCACCTAAAAGGACTTGGACAGGCTAGATGATGCCCTTTGAACGGGGGCAAGCACTAGTCCTGCTGCCACCAACAGCAAAGGCCGAGGACTCCCTATTTTCTGGATCAGATGCTGCCACTCAAGAGGAGCCCTCCAGCCCTGAGATTGCACGCCAGCTTTTCAGGCAGTTTCGTTACCAGGTGATGTCTGGGCCCTGGGAGACCCTGAGACAACTTCGGAAGCTCTGTTTCCAGTGGCTGCAGCCAGAGGTTCACACCAAGGAGCAGATCCTAGAGATCCTGATGTTAGAACAGTTCCTGACCATCCTGCCTGGGGAGATTCAAATGTGGGTGCGGAAACAGTGTCCAGGCAGCGGAGAAGAGGCAGTGACCCTTGTGGAGAGCTTGAAGGGAGACCCCCAGAAACTGTGGCAGTGGGTAAGCATAGGGTATTATGATCTGTGAGTGAAGCACAGGGCTCCTCTAGGGTCTTATCAGATGTGTTATCTTTTTTCTGACACCAAATATGGGGAAGTGCCCCCATTTCAGCTACCAGTCACAAGTCATAAGGGCCATCCATCCTTATGACTGACTGGCTATAAATCTGGAGGTTCCCACAACCCTTTCCTTAGATAATTTACTAGACTCACAGAACTCAGGAAAACACTTTATTTACATTTACCAATTTATTATGAAGGATATGACTCAGGAATAGCCAAATGGAGGAGATGGGGGTTTCACAGAGCTTCCATGCCTTTTATGGGCCACCCACTTCTATGTGTTCACCAACTCAGAAGCTCTCTGATCTTCACAGTTTAGGGGTTTTTATGTAGGTTTTATTGCGTGGTCATGATTGATTAATCGTTGGCCATTGGTGATTGAAAATTCCCAGCCTTTTTCCTTTTCCTGAGGTTGAGGGATGGGGCTGAAAATTCCAACCCTCTGATACCCTGGTTGGTTCCTCTGGTGACCAGCCTCCAGTCTGAAGCTATCTAAGGGCCCACCAAGCATTACTTCATTAGCATAAACTCAGGTTTTATTGAGGGAGCTCATTAATAACAAAAATCACTCTTATTATTCCTGTCCTTTAGGTAATGCTAAGAATTTTAGGAGCTCTGTGTCAGGAACCAGGGACAAAGACCAAATATATATTTCTTGTTATACCACATCAGTGTATCCCCATGCCTAACCTAATTCTTAGATTCTTTATGACTCTCAACACTTTTTAGCCATTATGGATAGACGATAAGTTAGTTCTCCCTTCCTATTCCATCTTTAGACTAGAATGGTCAAGAAGTTGTTCAAAACACACCAGAGTTTCAATTGGTAGAGACACTCCAGGAGAAACATAATATTAGTGGCATTTCTCAAAGGCCTCCCACCCCTACTTCAGGCCTCAGCTTTTGGGCTCTCAGGACTAGAAGTACAAGCTGTTTTTCTCTTTCGCCATGCTATGCCCCTAAGGACTGCCTAATGATCTGTTATAGAAGGTTATTTCGTACCTTTCAGAAACCCTCACTCTGGATCTTTCAGTAATTAGTACTATGTGGTCTCTAGATCAGCATCCAAGTTCTGGGACAGGACATCTTATCCGAGAAAGTGGAATCTGCAAGCTGCCAAGTCGGGGAAGTGGAGTCCCATCTTGAAGTGATGCCTCAGGAGCTGGGACTTCATAATTCACCTTCTGTTCCAGAGGAGCCACTGAACCACATCGTGAAAGAGGAATCTGACACAGAACAAGAATTAGGTAGGGACAGTTATTCATGGTGGTGTGTGGTACTGTATTGGAGAAATTTTGGGATTGTGGTTAGTAGGCCTGAGAGTGAGTTGAAAATGATAATGCTGCCCAGATTGGGGTATCTTTAGAAAGTCTAGAAATAGGGTAGACCTATATGATTCACCTGATTTGGAGGTTCAAAGCTCTTAATTTAAACCACTTTATTACTGGGCCAGACCTTTTGGATTTTGGTTCTAAGGAAGGAGGTAGGAGAAAATATGGGTGAGACTGTTGGGAATGTTGAAGGGAGTTACAGTTTGTTAGGGAGGTAAATACAAGTCTTAGAATCATGGATGGTTGAAGAGGACATTTAGTTTTTCAAACTTCCTTCTCACTTCAGCATTGGCTGCTTCTCACCTTCCTGCTCAATCTGAGGAAAGGCTCATCAGAGACCAAGACTTTGGAGCCTCACTTCTCCAAACGGCACCTCAGGTGAGCTGGGTTGCCTTGCTTCTCTTACCCCTGAACCAGGCTTTGAGGATGTGTCAGTAAGGAGGATTGAAAGGAGAAGGATTCTCAGAAATGAAGTAGAAAGAAAGGCCTCGGTAGGATAATGAAAATAATACCTGTAATACAAAATCTGAGTTTCAATAGGCAGAATGTTTTCTAATTGTCATCTTGAATAATGGAATCTGGGCCCTGGGAGAAGTTGCTGTGAAGAGTCAATCATGTCTCTCTTTTTTTTTAATTATCTTTGGGTTATGCTACAAAAAGACTATTTCATTTCCTGGTCTAGGCATTTCACATTGGAATCATTTTTAGATTTTGAATGCTTGTCTCCAGTGTGGCACAGGTTAATCTCCCCCTACCCCCATCTTTCTGACAACTTTAAGGAGACATAATTGACAAACAATAAACTGCACATATTTAAAGTGTACAATTTGACATATATGCAAACATGAAACCATGAATGCAATCAAGATAATAAACATATCTGTCACCCCCAGAGGTTTCCTTTCCCTTTCTGCTGCCCCTCTACACTCCCCCAATCCCGAGGCAACTACTGATCTGCTTTCTGTCACCATATATTAGTTTGCATTTTCTAGACTTTTTATAAAATGAAATCATGCCATGTGCACTCTTTTTCCTGCATATAATGTATCTTGCTTGCTTTTAGTGTTTTCTCACTGGTTTTTAACAATTTGGCTATCATGTGCCTTGGAGTAGTTTTCTTCATGTTTCTTGTGCTTGGTTGGGGTCATTGAACATCTTGGATCTGTGAGTTTATAGTTTTCATCAAATTTGGAAAATTTTTGATCATTATTTATTCAGTTGTTTTTTTCCATCTCCCCTCCTTCTCCACTTCTTTGGGGACTCAGAATAATATGCATGTGGAATGTGTATAAGGATGATGTACATACATATATTAGATCTCTTCAAATTGTCCATGGCTTACTTATGCTCTTTTCTCTCTTTTTTTTTTTGTTTCATTGTGGATGGTTTCTATTTTTATGTCTTCAAGTTAATTAATCTTTTTTTCTGCAGTATCTAATCTGCTGTTAATCCTATGTAGTGTATTTTTTCATCTCTTATGTATTTTTTATCTCTAGAAGTTTGAACTGGGGTCTTATTATGTCTTTCTTGAACATATGGAATAAGTTATAATATCTGTAATAATGTCCTTGTCTACTAATTTATCAATTTTGATGTCAGTTTCAGTGTATGGATTAGTCTCAACAGTGACAAATATTAGTTGTGTTTTCCTGCTTCTTTGTATGCCTGGTAATTTTTGATTACATGTCAGACATTATGAGTTTTACCTTGCTGGGGGCTTGATATTTTTGTATTTCTCTAAATGTTGAGCTCTGTTCTGGGATGCCGTTAAGTTACTTGAACAGTTTGTTAAATGGCACCAGAGAAGCCTTTAGTCTGGGGCTAATTTTTCTCCACTACTGAAGCAATACCCTTCTGATTACACTATCTGATCTTCAAGATATACAAGGTTTTTTTATACTGGCTGCTGGAAATATGAGGTATTTCCAGCACTGTACAACTTCAGGGGATTATTCCTTCTGCTTCTTTTAGGTTGTTCTTTCTTGGACTTGAGGGGGACCCTCTACAGATCTCTGGAGCTTTTTCTTGGTATAGCTCCATCACTCTGGGCTTCTGCCCTGCTAACTCTATAGCCTCTTTGGCTTCCCCAGACTCTGAGCTCCTTCTGCTCAACTCTGGGGGGCTGCCTGGCTCTGCCAGGGTTCCCCTACCTGTGCTGCTCTGGATGCTTTCTCTAGGCAGTAAGTTTAGGCAACTGTAGGATTCCCTTAATTTGTGTCCCTGCTTTCAGGGATCTCTTTTCTGCTCTTCCTAATGTGCAATATCTGCAAACCATTATTTTGTATATTTTGTTTCCTTTTTTTAGTTGTTTTAGGCAGGAATGTAAACCATTACCTGTTATTCCATCTTGTATATAAATTAAGTCTCTGGGACAGGTTCGTCTTGATTATGTAGTTAACAACTCTGAAAAGTTGCATTTGATAAAAGTAAAGTTTTTCAGGAACCTATTCACCTTAATTAAAACATTGTTTCAAACCTTTGGGGAACTCTTCTTGGGACTTGCCTGGTGAGATCATTTAGAGTACAGGTGGAAATAGGGAAACCAGTAAGTGGTGCTTAATGTGGGGCTGAAGACCAGGTCTGAGCTTCAGCTTTAGAAGCTCAAAGATTTAAAAACCAGAATACCAACTTTGTGGTTTACCCCAGGCTAGAGGGATTGGGAGAGGGGAGAGGAAGGATATACCTTTTAATGATTCAAGGGTGCCCTTCCTGCTTTCAAGGTACCCAGAAACCAAATTGTAAGATAGGAGGTTACTTGGTGAAACAGGTTGGGTATTCTGTTAAATATTTCAAGCAGAGTTGGAGGATTATGGTTGCTTCTATAGTAAGTACAGAGTATCCCTATGAAAAGTATATATAATTCATTAACATATTTTAATTAGTAGAATTAAACATTAACTCCATGTAGCATATTGACATTAACCATGACCTGTTCTGGATAGCTTAAAGTTAAAAGACTCAAAATGCTTACTAGCAGCACCATGTGTATATCTGTGTGTGTGTGTGTGTGTGTGTGTGTGTGTGTGCGCGCACACACACACTATTTAGTAGATAACTAAAAGCCACTCGCTCAAACAAAAATCATCCCTACCCAATCACAATATCCTTCCCCCAAACTAACAACAACTATTTTCAGCAAAAAGACTTTGATATGCAATGGAATCCTTTGTAAGTGAAGGGATTATCTATCTATCTATCTATTATTTTTTATTAAGTTTATTGGGGTAACATTGGTTAATACAGTTATATAATTTTTAGGTGTACCTTATAATTTGACATCTATATATTTTATTGTGTTTACCACCCAAAGTCCAGTTTCCTTCAGCTACCATATATTTGATCTACTTTACCCATCTCACCCTTTCCCTACCCTCCTATATTTGACCCCCTTTAACCGTCTACCTACCCCCTCCTCACCCATCCCCTACCCTCTGGTAACCACTAATCTGTAGTCCATGTCCATGAATCTCTGTTTGTTTGTCCTGTTCATTTGTTGCTTTTAGGTTTATATTCCACATATAAGTGATATCATGTGATTTTCAACTTTTTCTGTCTGGCTTATTTCACTTAGCATAATTATCTCGAAGTCCATCCATGTTGTTGCCAATGGTAGTATTTCATCTCTTCTTATGGCTGAGTCATATTTCATTGTATATATGTACTACAGCTTTTTTATCCAATTATCTATCATAGGACACTTTAGTTGCTTACATGTCCTGGCCACTGTGAATAAAGCTGCTATGAACATCAGTGTGCAAATACCTTTTCGGATATGGGTTTTCAAGTCTTTTGGGTAAATACATAGTAGAGAGATTGCTGGATCATATGGTAGATCAATTCTTAGTTTTTTGAGGAACCTCCATACTGTTTTCCATAGCGGCTGTACCAATTTGCAGTACCACCAGCAGTGTACGAGGGTTCTTTTTTTTCCGCATCCTCTCAACATTTGTTATTACTTGTCCTGTTGATTATAGCTATTCTAACAGGTGTGAGATGGTATCTCATTGTGGTTTTGATTTGCATTTCCCTAATAGCTAGCGATATTGAACATCTTTTCAAATTTTTTTGGCTATTTGTATGTCTTCTAGGGAGAGGTATCTGTTCAGGTCCTCTGCCCATTTTTTGATTGTATCATTTGTTTTTTGTTGTTAATGAGTCATATGAGTTCTTTGTATATTTTAGATATTAGGCCCTTATCGGAGACGTTGCTTGCAAATATATTTTCTCATTCAGATGGTTGTCTCTTTACCTTGTTGACGATTTCTTTTGCTAAACGGAAGCTTTTTAGTTTGATGTAGTCCCATTCATTTATTTTTGTTTTTACTTCCTTTGCCTTTGAGGTCAAATTCATAAAATGCTCTTTAAGTCCAAGGTCCTCGAGTTGAGTTCCTATGTTTTTTATGCATTTTGTTGTTTCAGGTCTTATATTCAAGTCCTTGATCCATTTTGAGTTAATTTTGGTGTGTAGTGATAGACAACAGTCTAGTTTCATTCTTTTACAGGTGGCTGTCCAGTTTTACCAGCACCATTTATCGAAGAGGCTTTTCTTTCTCCACTGTTTGTTTTTGGCTTCTTTGTCAAAAATTATTTGCCCATATAAATATGGGTTTACTTCTGGACTCTCGATTCTGTTCCACTGGTTTGTGCATCTGTTGTGTTGCCAATACCATGCCATTTTGATTACTGTCACTTTGTAGTATAATTTGAAGTCAGGCAGAGTGATGTCTCCAGCCTTTCTTTTTTCTCAAGATGGCTTTGGCAATTCGGGGTGTTTTGTGCTTTCATACAAATGTGATTATTTTTTGTTCTATTTCTTTAAAAAAATGCTGATGAGAGTTTGATGGGGATTGCGTTAAATCTGTATAAGGCTTTAGGTAATATGGTCATTTTAACGATGTTGATTCTTCCAATCCAGGAACACAGAATATCTTTCCATTTCTTTGTATCTTCTTCCATTTCTTTTAATAGGGTCTTATAGTTTTCATTATATAGATCCTTCATGTGTTTTGTTAAATTTATTCCTAGGTATTTTATTCTTTTTGCTACAATTGCAAAAAGAATTATTTTTTCCACTTCTTTTTCTGACTCTTCATTATTAGAATATAGGAACACTAATGTTGATTTTGTATCCAGAGACATTATTGTATTTGTTTATTGTTTCTATTAGTGTTCTTGTGGAGTCTTTAGGGTTTTCTATATAGAGAATCATGTCATCTGTAAGTAGTGACAGTTTAACTTCTTTGTTTCCCATTTGGATGCCTTTTATATCTTTCTCTTGTCTGATTGCACTCGCTAGGACCTCCAGTGTTATACTGAATAAAAGTGGCATTAGTGGACAGCCTTGCCTTGTTCCTGATCTTAGTTTTTCACCAGTACTTCAACATTAAGTATAATGTTGGCTGAGGGTTTGTCATAGATGGCCTTTATGTTATGTTAAGGTACTTTTCTTCTATACAGATTTTGTTAAGTGTTTTGATCTTAAATGAATGCTGTATCTTGTCAAAGACTTTTTCTGCATCTACTAATATGATCATATGATTTTTATTTTTTAATTTGTTTATGTGGTGTTCACATTAATCGATTTGCGTATGTTGAACCATCCCTGTGCCCCTGGGATGAAGCCCACTTGATCGTGGTGTATAATCTTTTTAATATGTTTCTGTATTCGGTTTGCTAGTATCTTATTTAGGATTTTTGCATCTGTGTTCATGAGAGATATTGGCTTGTAGTTTTTGTTTGTGTGTGTGTGTGTGTGTGTGTGTGTGTGTTATCTTTACCAGGTATCAGAGTAATATTGGTCTTATAAAATGAGTTGGAAAAGTATTGCTTCCTCTTCGATTTTTTGGAAGAGTTGGAGGAGAATAGGTATTAAATCTTCTTTGAATGTTTGGTAAAATTCAGTGGTAAAGCCATCTGGTCCTAGACTTTTACTTTTTGGTAGGTTTTTGATGATCGTTGCAATGTGAAGGGATTTTTTAAATGTAAGCGATTACTTCCCCTAATCTCTTCCATAAGTTAGGAACTTGGTGAATAATGCCAGAATAATGTAGTAGCGTCCCTACACAGTGGTATTTTATTAGTAGAAAACGTGACTAAATAGATCTTCACATAGACTCGGGAAGCATTGACTCACATTCCCATGTTTTCAAACTTTGGGAAAGAACAGTACAAGAATTTTGTGCAAATCAGTTGTGATATCTCGTAAGCCCGCAAGATGGTGCTGTTGCCACAAAATCAAGATTGTTTCCCCATCAAATCTCATACTTTTCCCTTTCAGAATAGGAATTTAGATTTTCTTCCTCTTATAAAAATGAGAAAAAGCAATATGGTTGCAGTTGGTGTCTTGCCTCTTAAGTAAGGGATATTATTCAAGTATTCCTGCTACTTGGCAGCTCCTTTAATAGGTTTTGTGGTTTTCAGCTAGAGGTACACTTTTGGAGACTCCTGAAGTATCTTCTGGTTTTGAAAGGACTGATTGTGGCCCTTGGGGATTTTGATGGCTATATTCTAGTTTGTCTTGTACTGAACTTAGTATCTACTGTTATGGTGCCCATGGAATAGGCTTTGTGTTTAGCAAGTCAGGCAGGTAATCAAATGTTATGGTACTCGGCATTCCCATCCTCTTCTCCACCAGTGCTGATGCAAGGGTCTGTGTTCTGACTGTAAAGACCAAGAATTATATTCAGCTATGTTTGCTCAAGCTGGTTAGTTTAAAGAGATTGATAAGGTAGCTTCATTTACAGAAGATTGACAAAATTAACTCCTAATAATTCCTACTTTAAAAATAAAAAAATTAAAGTTTATATTAAAATGTGGTTATAGTTAATAAATAAATACTTAAATACGTTGAGGTCACTTTTCACCTTTTTACCTTTTTCGCCATAACAGATTCACCTCCTATCTTTTTTCTTCTCTCTCTCTCTCTCTCTCTCTCTCTCTCTCTCTCTTCCCCCCTCCCTCCCTCCCTCCTTCCCTCTCTCTCTCTCCTTTTCCCTTTCCCTTTCCCTTTCTCTTTCTCTTTTCCTTCTCTTTC
>CM053506.1:65739942-65753358 GCA_028627145.1 Eidolon dupreanum
GAGAATGGCTTCTCTGAGTAGTGTATTATTTGCAATAGGAATACGATTTCACCTTCTTAGTCTCTTCTGCCCTCAATAGCGTAGTTGGCTATTCATGACAATAGTCTGTGGCTATAAACTTTAGAGTTCCTGAAAGTGTACAGAATCTCTTAATTCTCCTTGCAAATTCTTAGGGGGTGAGTCTTGGAGACTGAGTATCCCATAGACTACATACGATAGTGATAATAAAATGTATCATCTACTGAGAACTTGTTTGCTAAGAGCTGTATATTTCACCCAGACAGCATATATTGAGTAACTGCTCTGTCTTGGACAGGGTCTTGGGGACTGGCAGAGTACAGTGGAGAGTCCTTTTCTCATGGTGTTTGTATGCTTGTTGAGCTAACTATTAATTAAATAGTTTTATATGTGTGTATAAAAAAAACAGTAGGTATTCTGTCATATACATATATACTTTTTATAAACTGTAATGAATGCTATGAATGAAAAGAACAGTGTTCTATGAAAACAGATGACACTTGCATTTACTTCTGTTAAGCCTCTCAACAATTTTTGAGTTCATTATTATCATTAGGTAAGGACCAAGGCCCAGAATGATTAAGTAACTTGCTCAAGATTATGCAGCTAGAAAGCGGCAAACTGGGAGTGGAAACCTAGTTTGTCTGACTCCAAAGACTGCAGTTAATCACTCTGCTATACAAATTTAGTTTCTAACAGTTGTCTCCTTGTTGGGGAGATTGAAATTTGAATTCATGAAAGTAGACCTTACTTAGACATTCTCAGGTTTGAGTCTCTAGTTTGCAGTTCCCTAGGAAAATGTTGTGAGGATAATTGAGAGACACATTTGCCCTAGAGAACCCACCAAATTCCCACTCACTGGGAGGAAAACTGATTTAACATTAGACTCTAAACTCAGAACTATCAGGAGATTCCAAGTGTGTATGGTTGCGGCATCTCTCTGCTCTGAATCCACCAATGTGTTTCACAGTGAGACTTACAACTCAGTTGACTTCATGTTGATTCTTCCCACTTTTTTGCCGATTTGCAGTTGTTTTTTCAACAATTGTCTTAATGTCTTTCTTTTTTTCTCTTGAATTTCCAGATTTTAATAAAATATTGGAAATATCAGGCACCTACTCTTCAAAGACCTCTTAAGCACTGAAGAAGTTAAAGAAAAGGACAGTATAGAAAGGGTTCTTACCTTCTCTCTGTTTTCCACTCTTAAATACATACAACTTAAAAATACTGAACTTCAAACTTAAATGTTTTCTAACCAGGGCAAGAAATACTAATGTAGGGACTGTAGTTTACCCTCGAACTTTTCCCTTGAGCCACCTCCCATGACTTCTTACATCTTCTGGTGGCCAGGATCCTAAGGCCCATTCGTTTCTTCTCAGCCTCCTATAGGCAGAGAAGGTAGGGTTCAAAGTCCTTCACTGGAGTCATAGCCTTGTATTTTTTTTTAGGAGCAATGGAGGAACCTGGATTCCACTCAGAAGGAGCAGTACTGGGATTTCATGCTGGAGACCTATGGGAAAATGGTCTCAGGAGGTGAGGGTATGGGTTAGACTGATAGAAGGAAATGGGAAAATTATTAAGCATTTTCTGTGTACGTTTAGAGAGATAGCCACTCTACTTGAGTTCTCTGGGTAAAGAAAATCATTAGAGATACCATCGGGAACTTGGGTAAGTTGGAGATAGCAGAGTTATAGTAAGAACTTTCTTTTTTCTTTTGAAAGTATTCTGTGAACCAGGAACTGTTATGGTTGCCTTACATACATTAACTCCTTTAATCTATGACATGAGTCATAGTATTCTCGTTTTAAGATAATGAAGGCGAGTGTCAGATTAAGTCACCTGCTCACTGTTACATAGCTCATAAGTGCTGAGTAACGATGGAACTCAGTTGTGGCTGGCTCTGAGTCCAGGCTCTTTAATACTAAACCACACTTTCTCAACCAATTATAGGAGGGGTCTTAATCAAGACCCTCGCACCAGCCTGCCAGGTGGTCTGACTTCACCTGTCCAGACTCTTCCTTTTGTGGTCTTTACCATATATCCTAGTTATCTTGTAAGTATTGGTGTCTTAGACGTTCCACATATCCTTAGAAGATGGGTTACTTTAAGTGGTCTCCAGAACCTTCATATTTCCTCTCATACCCAGGGTACTCCTTTGAAAAACAATTTGGTCCCCAATCCTCCCTATCTAAGCCCATATATCATCTTTCTCTATACCAGGCATTTCCAGTTCCAAGCCTGACCTAACTAATTCAGCAGACTACGGGGAAGAGCTGGCAGAACTGCACCTTCATGTCAATGAGAAGATCCCAAGACCCACCTGCACAGGTGAGTGATCTTTCATTGGTCAGAGCCATTTCTGATCTGTCATTAAATTGGAGGTGGTGGGGGAGATATTAGGACTTGGTTTCTATTACATTTGCTCTAACCAGTCATGATCTGGATCAGTCTAGTTTGAATACTGAAGTTGGGTCTCCTCATCCCTGGCCATAGGGCTGTTGACACATATAGTGAATAATGGAAGAAAGACGACACATCAAATCTGCTACTTTCAGTCTTATCTGTTGCAACAGCTGTCTTTCTCAGAGAGAGTTAAGATTAGTACAGATTGAGATCAATACAAATTATGTGTAGAATTCCATTACAAAAAAAGTTTATGTAACAGCCATTATTACCCCTCCTAACAAGAGGGTTCAGAGCAACTAGATTTCATACTCAGGTTATAGTGAATAGTAACTAATTAACCAACCCTCACCAAAAGAAACAAAACAAAGAAACAAACAGAAAAACATGTTTTAGCTAACCTTCATGCACATAACTGTTACTAAACAGAAACAACAAATATATCATATAAATCATGTATTTTAGGACTGGGAAACAAATATGAATTTGTTCCATTGTGAAATAGCAATCACCTGTTGCCTTCTGTATTCTTCTAAAACAATGCAGTTAGTTATGTGAAACCTTTCTATCAAACCTGTCTACACACACACACACACACACACATACACTTTTACATATACAAAAGATCCCAGGATCTTGGAGGAAGAAAAGGATGAAGGATAGGAACTGCATGACAAATCATTCTTTCTCCCCAGTAGGGCCTAATTAATTATATTCCTTTACTAATATACCACAGAGAGAACAAGCATCAAATGAGACATATGATTTTAATTTTAAGCAATATATTTATCATAATCCTATTTCTCAAGGTTTCCTTTGGAGCAGTAACTTTAACTGTATTTCATTACCAGTTAGTGTGTTGTGAAATCATTTTATAGGTTGCAACCATCATTTAAAACAAATGAAATGATAAGGTTGAATAGAAAATATCAGAATGCTGACTAAAGAAGCAGTGGTACCTATATACAATGGAATATTACTCAGCCATGAGAAGAGATGAAATACTGCCATTTGCAACAACATGGATGGACCTTGAAATAATCATATTAAGTGAAATAAGGCAGTCAGAAAAAGTTGAAAATCATATGATATCACTTATATGTGGAATATAAACCTAAAAGCAACAAATGAACAGAACAAACAACAGAGGTTCATGGACATGGACTATAGACTAGTGGTTACCAGAGGGTAGGGGATGGGGGAGGCGGGGGTAGGTAGACGATTAAAGGGAATCATATATAGGGAGGTAGGGGGAGGGCGAAGTGGGTAAAGTAGATCAAATATATGGTAGCTGAAGGAAACTGGACTTTGGGTGGTAAACACAATAGAATATACAGATGTCAAGTTATAATGTACACCTGAAAATTATATAATTGTATTAACCAATGTTATTCCAATAAACTTAATTAAAAAAAAGGGGAAAAAGAAAAAAACAGTTTAATTAATAACACACATCTACACAGAATCAAGAAAATAGAATACTATAATAAAAAAGATATTACTTGGGATTATGGGTAATTACATTTTTTTCAATTTATGCTGCTCTCTATAGTCCAGATTATTCTCAAATACCCAGCATGTAGTGGACACTTAGATATTTGTTGAATAAATGCCTCATTTTCTGATTTTCTTTATAACCAGAAAAAACAATTAGAACAATCTCAGATTTTACTGTCCTTATCCTTTTTCTCACTCACCTTTGAAAGATTTCATGCCCTCCAGTAATTTTTTCTCAAACACCTTTTTATCAGCTGTAAGATAAAATACTATTGAGTTTTTGGCATTTTGTAAGAATCAAAATGTTTATTTTCAGAAAGGGAAAATTTAAAATTTATCACAATTCATTTTCAATGAAATAAAAAGTATTTAGAAAACTAAAAAAAAAATATATCAGAATGCAAATAGAAAATAGTAGATATCAGCATAGGTAGTATTTTAGATTTTTGTTCCAAGTATGTATGTATGTATTGTATTTCAGTGTAAATGTATTTCTTAATGTGGATAGCAGACAAAGTTTGGAAACACTGCTTTAAAGGTTATTGCAGTAGAATTTTTGTTTTAAAAGGCTTTATTTTTTTTAGAGCAGTTTTAGGTTCACAGCAAAATCAAAAGGTACAGAGATTTCCCATATGTTCCATTGTAGTAGGATTTTATTTATGATATATAGCTCACAATATCCCCATTCTTTTTTTTTTCTTCTTCTTTATCCCATCTGTTGACATGGGCCCATTAAATTTTTTACCTTGAATCAGACTGCGGAGAGTCTACAAAGCCAGCCTGTCTTGATAAGGCAAACTAATGCCATTGTAGTTTCTTGACAGAGGATATGTGGAAAGGAACGTTGAGAAAGTAGCAATATACAGGAAAGTCTGGGAGGGAATTCTTGGAGGACAGGAGTCCTACAGGAAGTTGTCTTGGAGTCCAGGTGTGTAGGGATGATATCCTGAATCCATGTGAAAGCAACAGTGAAAAGATGAGAGAGGACTGCATCAGTCTAAAAGATAATAGCTGGTATGCCAAATCTGGATTTTGACCAGGGGACAAATGTCACAGAAGAGCTTGTATGTACTATTATATTTGACCATAGGGAAGAACAGCTTCTAGTTTACACAGACCAGCAGAGGAGTAAGCCTCAAAAAGCCATATACTCATACCTCTAATCAAAATCCCAAGGGATTAAAAAAGTTATTTGGAAAAATGATTCTTAAGTAATTATCTGAAAGAATACTACAAGAATAGTAAAAAGTTTTGAAAGAAGAATGTTTATCAGTAATAGATCTGTAAATATGAGTCTCTCATTTAATATAGGTAAAACCATTAAAATAATGGGATACCGATGTAAAAATAGATACACAGAGCAATGAAACAGAAAAGGGAACCTAGGAAAAGAAGCTGGTCTATATAAAAATTTCACATCTGATGAAGAAATAGCCCAAATGCTTCAATGAGCAGTATCTGGACAGAAGACCCTCTAGGAAAAGGAATCAGATTAAATTTGATGTATCTTATACTAAATTAAGTTGGAAATAGATGAAAAAGACATAAAATATGAAAATAATAATGAAAATAAGTGGATATTTGTCTCATATCTGAATAGGGCAGGTTTTTATAAGTATAGAGTCAATAGAAAAAAATCACTAAGGAAAAGATGAATAGATTTGAGTATATTTAAAAAGAAAATAAAACCACAACTTTTGTACATAAGAATGACACCAAACAAAATAAGGTAACTAATGGATTAAAAAACATTTTTCATGAACATGACAGATAAATGATTATTTTTTCTTAATATAGAAAGTGTTAATGCAAGTTGATAAGAAAAAATGACTTTCCCAATGAAAAATAGATAGCAGTCTTGGAGTATGAAAAATAGCTCATAAATGTGAAAAAAATTCATCCTTTAAGGAAATAAAACTCATAACAATGAAAAACCATTTTTCACTGGTCTAAATGGAAAATATTTTTTTAAAAATTCAATACTTAAGTATTGAACACTCTCCTTCAGTCTGTCCAGCTTCTCATACCAGAGGATGGCATAGTCGTTCTGAAAATCCATTTATCAGTAAGTGTCAGGAGCCTTGATGACAAATTTATGTTTGTTGACATAGTAATTCCACTTCAAGGAACCTCTTTTAAGGCATTGATCAGAAATGTGAATGAAAATTGATAAAGGAAAATTCTTATTACAGCATTATTTATAGCAAAAACACAATGAACAACTTCAATTTCCACAGTAGGAGAATTCTTTAAAAGTTTTTTATATTTATTATTTGTTTTTATAACATCTCCACGATGGACCATTATTCAACTCTTTAAAATATTTGTAAAAGCTTCTTTAAAGACAAGAGATGGTGCCTTTGGCTTTTGAGAGGAATGTGTTCTAAGGCTTTGTGAATTAACCAGTTCAGGTCTACTTCTTTAGCATACCCCTAGGTCTCTAGCAGATACTTTGAAAGACACAAGTATAGGAAAGAGAAAGGTAAATAACTTCTTTAGACCTACAGGAATAAGCTAATTTATAAAAGCTGAAAATAAATTCTGTCACCAAAATAAAAATCTGTACTATGTGCACTGTTAAGTTGTAATAACCGAAAACCTAAGTTATGAGGAGAAAAACAAAATTTTTTCTATTATGTGAGTTAATGAAGCACAAATGAATGCCAGATTCAAGCATAGACTGAGGGATTCACTTTCACGCTATTGCCTTACTGTGCATTAAAACTCCATTGATGCATTTTATGAATTTTTGGATTACTTGTGAATGGGAGAATCCATGTGAAATTGATTACCAGAATTTACAATTTAAATGCTACGAAGCCAGCTATAGAACTGCGTATACAATATGATATCAGTTATGTCAGAAAAAGGCATGTATATACATACATATATATAGGTTAAAAATAGACTGGAAGGAAATGTATACTCACAGTTGTTACCTCTGGGTAGTATGATTAAGGTTGATTTGATTTCTTCTGTATACTTTCAAGTTGTTTTTAGTGAACATATTTATCTTATATATAATCAGATAAAAAAAAACAACAACCATTTTTTAAAGTAGCACTCTTATATAGTACACTTGTTTTTCCTGGGCCTTAATAAATGCATGTAAAAATGGAACTACCACATGACCTAGCAATTCTACTTCTGGGTATTTATCGAAGAAAAGAAAAACACTAATTCGAAAAGATATATGCACCCCCACGTTCATTACAGTATTTTCTACAATAGCCAAGACCTGTAAGCAACCTAAAGGTCCATCAATAAATAAATGAATAAAGAAAATGTGATGCACATATGCACACACGCACAAATACAATGGAATATTAGCCATAAAAAGGAATGAAATCTTGCCATTTGTGACGTGGATGTATCTAGAAGGTATTATGCTAAGTGAAACAAGTCAGAGAAAGTCAAATATATCTTTTTACTCATATGTAGACCCCCCCAAAAAAAACAAATGAATAAACAAAATGAAACAGAAGCAAACTCATAGATACAGAGAACAAACTGATGGTTGCCAGAGGGGAGGGGGTTTGGAAGGTTGGACGGAAAAGGGGAGAAAGATAGAGAAGTACAAACTTCTAATTATAAAGTCATGGGGATATAATACACAGCATAGATAATGTAGTCATTAATATAATAACTCGTGATATATGGTTGCTAGACTTATTGTGGTGAGTGCTTTTTAAGGTATATAAATGTTGAATCACTATGTTGTACACTTGAAATTAATATAATATTGTATGTCGACTAGAATTTTTAAAATATGCATGCTGCTTTTTTTTTTAGGGGAGTGTGGAATTTAACAAAGCCCTCTGTAAGCACTCCTCTGCTATCAGACATTCTACTGAGCTCCAGAGCTGAATCACTTAGCCTGGATCCCAGCACAAGTGGAGTGCCAGGAGCACAGGCTGGATGATATTTTTCTTCCTCACTCACTGATACCCTCTTGTTAAAATAATGTTTTATGATGATCCTTTCTTTGATATGAGTTAGAAAATCGGGCATACAATTTATTGAGCTATTTCAAATCTTCTTCTTTCAGGCGATAGACAGGAGAATGACAAAGAGAACCTAAACTTGGAAAATTATAGGGGCCAGGGACCTTCAGATGCTTCCTGTCATGCCTCAGAAGAGGCACCTTCTCAGGCTTCCTTGAGTGGCCTCTTCAGTGAGGATGGGCCGAAACACTTTGGAGAAGGAGAAAATCCTCCTGAAGTTCAGGAAAACCTTCAGGATGAGGGGATAGGGGGACAATTCTCTCAAGAAAGGAATTCTGGGAAGCAGCTAGGTCATCATTTGCCTAATCCTTATCCAGGAGAACTGTCTATGCTGTGGCTTGAGGAGAAGAGAGAGGCCTCCCCGAAAGGGCAGCCGAGAGCCCCCATGGCCCAGAAACTCCCCACCTGCAGGGAGTGTGGGAAAACCTTTTACAGGAATTCTCAGCTTGTTTTTCATCAAAGAACTCATACCGGAGAGGCATACTTTCAGTGCCCCACCTGCAAAAAAGCCTTTCTACGGAGTTCAGACTTCGTGAAACATCAGAGAATTCATACAGGAGAGAAGCCCTGTAAATGTGATTACTGTGGGAAAGGCTTTAGTGACTTCTCAGGATTGCGCCACCATGAGAAAATCCACACAGGAGAGAAACCCTATAAATGTCCCATCTGTGAAAAGAGTTTTATTCAAAGATCAAACTTTAATAGACATCAGAGGGTTCACACAGGAGAGAAACCTTATAAATGTTCCTGCTGCGGGAAAAGTTTCAGCTGGAGCTCAAGCCTTGATAAACATCAAAGATCCCATTTAGGAAAGAAGCCCTTTCAATAGCCATGTTCTCTTAGCCTATTTTTATCTCCTGGCCCATTTAAAAATACTTGGCTCCATCAGGAGAAATTGCATCTTTTAGAGGATATCCCTATTTTTTTTTTGAGGGGGTCATGGATTAGAAAGGGCAGTACTTGAACATGGTTTTGGACTTGGAGGATATATGGGCCTGCAGACTGAATTTTATGCTGGTTTAATATCTTGCTTCTGCATCAGGAGAAAGAATTGTCTTCATCTTTCACCTCATGTCTTTTGGGAAGAGATGGGAAAAATCTATGACTTGGAGATCCCGTTTTAGAAGTGCTACCTGGGAAGAGTTTAACTGGATTAGCTGTAATTGCGGTTTATGGGAAGAATTTTGGATCAGCCCCTTAGAACTGGGGTTATAGAGCAGGGCTTCCATTACAAAAGGAGGAGCATAGAGGGCCAGTGAGCTCATGCATGTTCTTTGTCATACAGGTACAAAATTAATGTCAAGTGTCCCTGTTTTAAATAAACTTAGTAGAACCACTCCTGTCTTGTGTCTGAAGTATCCACTGTGTGTTGATTGTAACTCAAAGTGCATTTTCTCATAAAGACCCTAAATGGTAGTTGAGCTCCTGGATCATCCCGAACAAACATATCAAGTTTTTCAACCAGTTGACCAGTGATAAGAAGGTGCTAGCCTGGTGCTCAGGTGTGAGAGCTTGGCCAGTACTGGGCATTCTTGGTCTCAGGTAAGTCTGTCCCTAGTGTCCACTTTCCGAGACTAACTCCCAGTTGTTTACATACATTAAGCTGACCTTCTTTCTCCTAGCATCCCACTTAGGCTATCATTTTTGTCAAAGTGTTCTGTGCTTTAAAATTATCTTTATTTCATTTTGTAGGTGTTAGGAAGAAATCAGTAGTATTGATATGATTTGTAGTACTGTCCAGAGGTTTATTAACACATATATCTAACCTGCCCACTTGCCCTTTTCTTCAAAAGTTACATTCCTCAAAGTGTCCTGCGCTCATCTAGTAAAACTTCCACCTTCCTTCCATCTTGGTCTTTCTCTTGTCTGTTCTTATTTTACTATTCTTGGTGAGGATCAGGGAGGATGATAATAAGGAAGCAGACAGAGCTATCTCTGAAGACAGATTAACCTATAGGCAAGAAACTGCTGGTTGTTGGCAAACAATAGGAAGTACATTACTGATTGATGAGAGGAGAGACAAAATTGAAGTTGCAATTCCTGGATTCCAGAGATTTGTTAACTCCCTTATAGCATGAAGATGAGGAATATGACTTCTTTTTAGAGGATGCAGGAACCACAGGGTGGAAAGCAAGAAAATCATCAAGGAATTGTCATAAGATTCTGCATTCTGCATTGCAGAGATTTGTAGGATGGTAGGGTTTTATGTTTTAAATGAGGAGTTCTCAAAGTGTGGCTCCCAGACCAGCAGCATTGGCAATTTGTTAGACTTAATGAATCATAAATTCTGAAGGGTGGGGCCCAGCAATCTTTGTTTTAACAAGCCCTTCAGGGTATCCCGACGCCTGCTCAAGGTAGTAATTAATCCAGAAAAAAGTCTCCAGAAGGATATGTGAGAATAATGATCCTAGAAGGGATACTGGGCCCTCCCAGACTCTTCTTGCCAAACAAGCTTCCCCATAGAGCTCTTTAAAACTCATTAAAACTGTAGAACTACTTGGATCCCAGAGAATATATATTCCACAGAGGAAATTCTAGTAAACTTCTAGGTTAAACAGCTTTAGGTGAAGGGTTTCTCCTTGGGTCCCTCCTAATCTGACAGATGGTAGAGATACATAAAAGGATACAACCTATTGTTCAGAGTTGTGTTTTCAGCAAATAGATGTTAGATCAAAGTTTATTGAGTGGGTATATGAATTAATGAAGGATAAATATTATATATATACTTCTCTTATTTTCTAGAGTAGTGATCAGCAAAATGTGGCACACTGCCTGTTTTTGTAAATTAAGTTTTGTTGGAATGTGGGCACAGCCATTTGTTTATGGATTGTGTATGGCTGCTTTGGTGTTCCAGTGGAAGAGTTGAGTAGTTGCAACTAAACAGTATGCCCTGCAAATCCTAAACTATTTAGTATGATCCTCTACAGAAAAAGTTTGGTGACCCTCTGGTCCAGAGTAATGTTTCCCAAACTATAATGTACATACAACCCACCTGAGGAGCTTGTTAAAATGCAAACACTGATTTATGGGTGATGCCAATGCCACTAGTCCATGGAGTAGCTGGGAGCTTGAGCACTGAGAGCAGTGCTGTGTAACAGTATCAGGGCTCAACTGTTTGTGGCTTGTTTCCCCTGGGATCTTCATTTATGACTCTGCAATTCTCAAGGCTTGGACCAGACACAGTTGAAGAATAAATCACTTTATTAAGGAAGGTTCAGTGTTATGAAGTGCCTCTTCCCTAGCTCCTGGGTCCACACTCCTCCCATTCAGCCTCACATTAGGCACTTGTCTCTGAGTTCTCTACAAGAATTCTACAGAATTGTGAGTGCTTATGATTTCTTATCTTTCTCTGTATCTGTGGTTACCACTCATCCACTTGTCCTTCTGGGAAGTTTCCAACCCAGCCTTGTTTTCTCACTGGCTTTGCAGAAAGCTAATCTTGGAGAAGCAAAGCTACTCCAGCTAGAACCCACTTAGATGGGTTCTCCTTTGTCTTCAGGTTGAAAGTCCACACGTAGGTGGGTCCTCGCTGACAAGTCTTGTACACAGGACAAGGATAGACACCGCGGCAATCCTGCTTATCTGCAGGAATGGCCTTGATGAACATCACAGGCATTGGAGGTGTCAGATCCTTCAGCTTTGCCTCTGTAATGATTCCAGCCTAAGTACAAGAACATAAGAGCCATCTTAAGTCAGACCCAGAGTCCAGCCAGCCAGCCACCTCCTGGTGGAAGACCTAGAAGATAAGACTAGGAAGGATTGGCTGCCTTTTTGCCTGCCCCCTTATGGGTTCACTCAACAACCCATGATATAATGCATCTGATATGTGGAAAACATATTGCTACTGTTTTCTGGACAAAATCACATTTCGAAGATTTCCAAAAGCTGATATTTATTATATACAAATTAATCCCTTTGAAGCTTGAATCTCTCCTAGTTTTATTTTTGTTTTCATTTATTTATTTCATAAACATATTGAATGTTTGTCAGACGTCATGCCAGGTGCTGGGTATTTAAAGATGAGTAAGACAGCTATCAGCAAATGCTTTAGCTTTTACGATTTTATGTCCCGTTCTAGTTTCTTATGTGACATCATCCACGCTCTAGAGCATTTTGACTTTTTGATCAGAGGGAGCTATGTTCCATCTTTACTCATGGAATAGGAGCCTGGCCTTTCTGTAGCTTTCCAGTTGGGGACTCTCTATGGTTGTCTGAGATGTCTCAACTGAGATGTCTACAGCAGATTTTCCTACTAGTCCTGAGAAATTTTCTAAGGAAGAAATGGGTTCCTTCATTAAATAAGCTTGGGAAATGGTGCAACCATACCCTGGACTTGAAGCTTTACAGTGTGCACTAGCACACTGAAGACACAAAGTCCTAGCAGTAAAGAAAACAGTTTAATTGTATTTAACCAGACCCTTTTCTTTGCAATCTACTTATTTCCCATTACACATGTGTTTTCTGGAACATACTTTGGGAAATGCTGATCCAGAGTGGTTCACAGATTCCTTGCCTATGTTCAGGTGACTCTGAGTCCCTTATGCTATGAGTTTGGTTTATTTTCCATGAAATTTATTTAAAAGTAAGGGTGTGCCTCTTCAGTTCTGTTAGATGCTGATATGAGGCATGACAAGTAGCAGAACTATGGGAAACAGTGGGAACTCCCTTGTGTTTATGGCAGTGTGTGGGAGCAGGGGTACAACCTTTCCCCGCCACATACCATAAAAGCAAACATTTTTAAATGTACAATTAAGTGTTTTTAAATGTGCAATCATAATTTTCTAATTCCAAAACATTTTCATCACCCCCAAAAGAAGTTATAACCATTAGCAGTCACCATTAGTAGTGGGATATTGACATCATATCTAGTTATTATGGCTGTATTCTCTATTTGGCATGTTTTCCCCATATGTTTACTTTTAACCTGTTTGTGTCTTTGAATCTAAATTATATGTCTTGTAGAGAGCATATAGTTGGATCATTTAAAAAAATCTATTCTGCCTTTCTTTACCTTTTAATTTTAGTGTTTATCCATTTACATTAATATAATTGCAGATAAGACTAACATCTGCCACTTTACTATTTGTTTTCTAAATGTCTTATTCCTGTTTCTCTATTACTGCCTTCTTTTGTGTTAAATATATAGTAGTATACTATTTTAGTTCCCTTGTTATTTCTTTTACTGTATTTAAAAATTATTTTCTTAACAGTTTATACATTAACTTCTTATAAAATGTTTCAGATTAATACCAACTTAATTTTGGCTGTATACAAAAAAACTTACTCCTATATAGTTCCATTCTTCCCCCTTCCTGTGTTTAAGAACTTGTACTTAACTTGTATTCCATCTTTATACATTTTATGCCTATCAGCATAGATATAATTATTGCTTTATGTGATTGTCCTTTAAATCAGGAGAAAAATGAAAGTTACAAGAAAAAATTCATTTATATTGTCTTTTACATTTACATATGAAATTACCTTCACTAGTACT
>CM053506.1:65753858-65811655 GCA_028627145.1 Eidolon dupreanum
GTGAGCTTCAACTCAGGGCAAATAGAGACAGACTTGTGAATGGGGCCTTCCATGAAACCACAAGACAGGAAAAATGATTACAGTTTTCTGGGAATGGTGCTTCAAAGGCATTACAACTCCATTTCACTTCATCTGGTGGCTACTATGCTGCTATTTTCACTGTGACTATGGCCTGTTGGTTGTCAAGGCTACCACAGAATCGGGGAGTAGGGGATGGGAATAGGACAAGTTAAAAAAAGCTTGCTCTTTTTACCAAGATTCAGCTATTTTTTTTTTTCAACAAACACTCCTTGGATTGTTGAAAGCCTTTGGTTAATTTCCAGAATTCTGAAAAAGTTGATTCTGATAATTTTTTTTGGCCAGTGTTGTTACTGTTTTATGGAGGAGAGGATTTTTGGATATCCCTACTCTTTCATTTTTGCTGAAATCTCTGGGATAGACACTGTGAGAACAAGAGTTTTTGGTGGGCAGGTATTGCTTTTTGGAAAGCTTTTATAACTGTTACTTAGAAATAATTAATGAAAAATTGGAGGTAGATAATTGGAATCATCTTTTTTTCCCCCGCAGGCTGTTTAAACACTGTTCTACTTTACTATTCTTTCTGTTGGCTCTTGATTGGTTTTCTAGGGCTGCCGTAACAGATTGCCACAAAGTTGGTGGCTTAATACAACAGCAACGTTTTCTTTCAATTTCTAAAGGCCAGAAGTCTTAAATCAAGGTATAGGTAAGCTTGGTTCCTTCAGGAGGCTCTGAGGCAAAAACTGTCCCATGCCTCTTCTCAGCTTTTGGTGGTTTCTGGCAATCCTCAGCTTTCCCTGCCTTATAGTTGCATTACTGAAATCTCTGCTTCCATCTTTCTCTTCTGTGTCTCCAACATAGCCTTCTTACAAGGATACCAATCATTGGATTTATTTCCTGTTCTACTCTAGTATGACCCTATTCCCAAATATGGTCACATGCTGAGGTTTTTGAAAGGACACTATTAAATAGGACACTATTTAATCCAGTACAGTTCTATAAGTATATTTACATGGGCTTTTAGGGTCTTCTAGTTATTTTAGCAGTTTTTCATTATTAGCTTGATACTGACTGCTAGGCATAGTTTAGTGTAATTTGCCAAGTGGGATATTTGACTAAGTACTCCTTCCAGATTATGTGTACAACAAATGTAAATTTGTTCTAGAGTTATCCATCATTGTCCATGTCATTTATCGTAGCCATCTGTGCTTGTTTGCTAGTTTCCTATCCATGATAAACATCTCCAATCTTATGGCGACTCAAATTTTTATTAGCCTTCAGTAAGGAGTCCTTTCAAAATATCACTTTAAATGGTATCTACTGACTCTTCTTTGCTGACAGGGGGACAATGTAAAATGTAGAAGGGATTTATGCCCTTCTAAGGCTCACAATTGAGAAAAGTGGACCAAGGAGGTAAAATGATATCTCCAGCAGCAGGGATAGCTGATTCTAACACTTTTTGAGTGCTCCCTGTATGCCAGGTGTTGTTCTAAGTATCTTGCATATTAACTCACTTAATTTGCATGACAACTCTATTTCCCCATTTAACAGTTGAGTAAAGTAAGATTTTGAGAGGTGAAATGACATCCTAAGGTCACAGAGTTAATAAATGGTGATGCTAATCCAACCAGTCTGGTTCCAGAGCTTTTAACTACTCTACTTTATTCACTCTGCAAAGTCTGTGTTCTTTACACCATCCTAGTTGGATAAAAAAGGCTTGCCAGCCTAAAGGAAATGTTATCTAGGTCAAAAGATTCAGGGGCATCCCTTTTAGTAATCACACTTTATAGGAGGCAGTATGCAATTCAGTCAGCCCACAAAGGATGTCCCTTGGCTCATCCCAAGATTTACCTGTGCATCCCAGCGAGCACCTTCCATGAAGAGGCCATGGATATAGGCCCCTTCCCGAGGAGGGCTTCTGAATTCCTCTCTGTTCTTCTTTGTCACCTCACATTGCAGAGCCATCTGGTCCAGTGGCCATTCATTCTTGCGAGCAATAGACTGCATTATGGCAGTCAGGAAGGACTGGGGGTTGAAAAACCCTGTCAGCCACACAGTGGAGGGCATTGTGAAGTCACCTATCCAAGCTTCCAACTCCTTAATTCGACTGAGAAGATCCAAAACCCAGGCTGCCAGGCCTGCTGTGGAAGGGTAGGCTCGTCTGGCCCAGGGCTCTGGCACTGTGTCTAGGTACAGGGCATTCTGTAAGTTTTCCATGTCACTGGTCATGGTCAGCTCCCCCTGAAGACAAAGAGCAAGAGGGAAAAGTGAGGGGGCAGCAAGTCTCTGCAAACAACTGGTCTTAGGGACCTCTGGCTCATAGCCCTCAGAAAGATAGGCAATGACTCCAGGGGCGGGTGACACAAACTCCTGTCCAGTACCTGATTTGCAAGGTTTATCACAGAGAGGCTGGTCTCTTAAAATGCTCACTACTCCAGTGATATCAGAGTCTATCTAGTATCTATTAGCAGTAGTGCACTAGTCTACTATGGTAAGGACCTCAAACCACCTACATGTTCCATGTTTATTCAACCCTACCCTAAAGCTTGGGCTCCATGATTCTTCTCTAGCCTTTGTAGCAGCCCCGCAGGCCTTTGCATGCAGCTTTGAAATACAAGGAGACAAAGCCCAGAGGAACTGTATTTCCCCAAATCAAGGATTTCTTTCAGAAATCAAACTATTTAGACATATAGTAAACTTTAAGGGACCCTCTTCCAACAGCTAGAAAAACCTGTAAAGAAAGGTTTACACTGAAAATCATTTTTAAATTAAACTTTGTAACTTTAGTTATGGCAAGTATCTAGCAATATTGTGATGGCCTCATCTCTACTGCCGTGATTTCTATACAGGGTTTAGGGTACCCAACAAGGCTTGTGTTATGGACTGAATGTTTGTGTCCCCCTAAATTCATATGTTGAAATCCTAACCCCCAATATAATAGTATTAGGAGGTAAGGGATCCTGGGAGGTGATTAGATCATGAGGTAGAGTCCTTATGAATGGGATTAATGTCCATATAAAGGAGACCCCAGAGAGCTCTCTCGCCCCTTCCGTCTTGTAAGGACACCGAGAGAAGACATCGGTCTGTGAACCAGGAAGTAGACTCTCCAGTATCTTGATCTTGGACTTCTTAGCCTCCAGAACTGTGAAAAATAAATTTCTATTGTTTGTAAGCCACCCAGTCTATGGTATTCTGTTATAGCGGCTTGAACAGATTACGATTGCTTGGCTCACCCATTAAGTATAGACTGCTAAAATGTGAGAGAGGCCTCCCTGGGGCCTGGAGTCACTTTGCCTTTGGGATGTGACACCAGCACCATAGAATTCTAGGTCTGACTCTCTTAACTTTTGGAACCATTAAAAAAAGTTAAGCGTACCATTCTTAGAATGAACATATTTCAGGTCCTTAATGACATCCAGAAACTAACTCCCTGACTCCTGATTTACATAGGAAATAGACTAATAATTTCTTTATAAATGTCACAGAGTGTAGTTATTACATGTATACTTTCTATATCATAGAGTCTGATGATGGCTAGACTATATTAAGATATAAATACCTTAATATTTTAAGGAAAAGCAAAATATCTGTCATCAGACCAGTGTGAGATAGGCCAGCCTGAATGAGTACAGCCTGAATTACAGATCTTTTTCCCTTCAAGTAAATGACTTTACTACAGAGATAGAAAATAGATTTTGTTCCATGTGTCTACTCAGCTGCATTGAGGTGGCTGACTAGACCAGGGTGTTGTGAAGGATTCTGAGGCAATCTCAAGGGGTCAACAGGAGGCACACCAGAGTTTATCACTTTCAACCATCTACATTAGGTGAACAAAAGTTTCTTCTGGTAGAGTTACATAAGAGTCTATGTAAATGAATACCATTACTGGGTTAAAGTGGAAATTTAAAAAGTTCTCTGTAATCTCCACTTCAGTGAAGACTTCTGAAAACAGACTGTAAAACACCACTTTTTTTTTTAAATCTGAGCCAAAATCAAGCTTCTGAAACAATATTGTCTTCCTCATGCTTGCAGTTATGTGATAATTCATTATTATGACATGCAGTTTACAACTTATATAATAAAGTCCCCCTTAAAATAGCTGATTTTAAATACTATAACATTAAATATAATCATTAAATTTAGTGCAAAGGAAAAAAAATAAATGACCCAGGATGATAGAACTCCTTTATGAAACCCCATCTGTGTATCTTTTTCTTGCCTTATTGCACTATTTAGGACCTTCATTCCAATAATGAATAAAAGTGATGAGGGTGGACATCTTTGCTTTTTTCCTAGACTTAGAGGGGAAGTATTCAGTTTTTCATCATTAAATATGATGTTAAGTTTTACCTTAGATGTCTTTTATTAGGTTGAAAAAAGTCTTTTTTATTTTTCTGATATTTTAAAACCAAGATTTGGTATTAAAGTTTGTCGATTTTTTTTTTTTTTTTGCTTTTGTGAAGATATTTATATGGTTTTCTTTTAGTACACTAATACGGTGACTTTCATCACTTGATTTTTGAATGTTAAAATCAACCTTGCATTCCTGGGATGAACCCCGTATGACCATGATGTATCATCTTTTTCTTATATTGTATGATTTGATTTACAAATGTCTTGCTAAGGATTTTTGCAAATGTATTTATGAGGAATATTTATCTCTTATTTTATTTTCTCATAATGTCCTTGGAATCAAGTTAATTCTGGTTTCATAATATTTATTGGGAAGTTCTCTCTCATCTTTTATTTAAATTAAACTTTTAATTTTGAGATTATTGTAGACACATATGCAGTTGTAAGGAATAATACAGATTTGTGTACCCTTTATCCAGTTTACCCCAATGGTGACATCTTGCAAAACTACAGTACAATATGAAAATAGGATACTGATATTGATACAGTCAAAAAACAAAATATTTACATCACTACAAGGATCCCTTTTATAGTCACACCAACTTTTTTCCTGTACTTGTCTGTAATCCCTAGTAACCTCTGATCTAATCTCCATTTCTATGATTTTGTCATTTCAGGAATGTTATTTAAATGGAATCATAAAATTTGAAAATGTTTGAGATTTTTTTTTCATTCAAGGAAATAGTTAATTCCTTGTTATTTCTGATACTATTCAATGAAATGTGTGGTAAGCAAAATAATAGCCCTTCTAAAGATGTCTACATCCTAATCTCTTGAACCCATAAATAGGTTACCTAACATGGCAAAAGGGAATTTGCAGATGTGATTAAGTTAAGGAGTTTAAAATGGATAGATTATCTTGGATGATCAGGGTTGGCCTGATGTGATCACAAAGATCCTTGTAGGAGAGAGATAGACAGGTCAGAGGCAGAGATAGATGGGAAGATGCTATACTACTGTCTTTAAAGATGGAGAAAGAGGCCATAAGCCAAGGAAGGTAGCAGCCTCTAGAAGCTGAGAAAGGCAGGTGAATGGATTCTTCTCTAGAGACTGCAGAATAAACACAGCTTTGTCTAAATCTTGATTTTAGCCAAGCGAGAACCATTTCAGACTTCTGATCTATAAAATGTTAAGTTAATAAATTATTTTAACTCACTAAGTTTGTGGTAACTTTCTATAGCAGAAATAGGAAACTAATACAGTATGGATGTTCCACAGCTTATTTAACCATTTACCCACTGAAGGACATCTGGGTTGTTTCCAGGTGTTGGCTATTATAAACAAAGCTATGAACATTTATGCACACATTTCTGTGAGAACATACATTTTTATTTCTCTGGGATAAATGCCCAGAAATGTAGTTGCTAGGTTGTACAATAGCTATATGTTTAGTTTCCTAAGAGACTGCCAAACTGTTTTCCAGAGTAGCTATGCCATTTTATATTCTCACCAGCAATGTATGAACAATTCAGTTTATTCACATTCTCGCCAGCATTTGGAGTTGTTACTATTTTTTATTTTACTCATTCTGATAGGTGTGTAGTAATATCTCATGATTTTAATTTACATTTTCCTAATGGCTAATGGCTAATGAAGATGAATATATTTTTGTGTTATTATTTTTCATCTATATTCTCTTCAGTGAAATGTTTTAATATCTTTTGCCTATTTTTAAATTAGATACTGTTGAATTTTGAGAATTATTTATATATTCAGATACGTGGATTGCAAATATTTTTACCCAGTCTATAGCTTGTCTTTTTTTTTTTCTGTTAAAAATAATCTTTTGTAGAGCAAAGATTTTTAATTTTGATGGAGTACAATTTGTTAGTCTTTCATTTTATGTCTTGTGTTTTTTGGTATCTGGTCTTCTAAGAATTATTTTTCTTCCCCTAGAACTTGAAGGTTTTCTCCTGTCTTTTTTTTTTCTAAAAGTTTTATAGTTTTAAGTTTTACACTTGTTCTTGATCCATTTTCAGTTAATTTTTAAAAATAAGATGTGAGACTTGGCTTGAGGTTAATATTTTGTCAAATTACTCTAGCGCCATTTATTGAAAAGGCTATTTTTTTCTCTCAATTGAGTTGCTTTTGCTCACTTGTCAAAAATCAGTTGGGGTATTTGGGGAGGTCTATTTACAGCTTCTTTATTCTTTTCTATCCCTCCACAATACCACACAGTCTTGATTACTATAGCTACATAATGTCTTGAAATTAGGTAAACTGCTTCCTTCCACTTTATTCTTCCTTTTCAAAAGAGTTTTCACTATTCTAGTTTCTTTGCTTTTCTATGTAAATTTTAAAATAATCTTTTCTGTATCTACAAAAGTTTACTGCTGGTATTTTGATAGAGATTGCATTAAACCTGCATATCAATTTAAGTAGAAATCACATCTTTAATATGTTGAGTCTTCCAATCCATGAAAACTGTATGTCTGTTTATTTATATATTCTTTAATTTCTTTTATTACCGTTTTGTAATTTTTAGCATAGAAGTCCCGTACATGTTTTGTTAGATTTACATATACATATTTCAATTTTTTGAGTAGTTAAAATGGTATTTTTAATTTCAGTGTTTATGTTTTTATTGCTTGCATATAAAAATATGATTAATTTTTGTGTTTATCCTGTTTATCCTGTATCTTGTTATCTTCTTGAGTATTTTTGGTGCTTTCTTTTAGTACTTTAATGATATCTCTCTACTGTCTTCTGCGTGTATAGCTTCCTACAAGAAGTCTACTCTCATTCTTCTCTTTGCTCCTTTGTATGTACTTTTATTTTTTCTTCTGGCTGCTTTTAAGATTTGTCTTTACTCTTGGGTTTCAGGAGCTTACTTATGAGATATCTTTACATAGTTTTTATTAGGCTTATTTTATGGGGCTTGTCAAGCTTCTGGGCCTATGGATTTATAGTCATTATCTAATTTGCAAAAATGTGGCTCTTATTTTTTCAAACATTTTTTTTCTGTTCACCTCTATCCTGCTCCAACCCTTTCTGCCTAGGACTTAAACATATGTTAGACCACTTGATATTATTCCATAGGTCACTGATGCTCTGTTTACTTATCGTCAGTGTTCCCCTCCTGCCCCCCTTTTTCCTAGTTTGGATAGTTTCATTGCTCTGTTTTCATGGTTAATGATCTTCTGTAGTGCTTAGTTAGTTATTAATCCTCCAAAGTTCATTTTTTTTTTATTTCAGATAATGCATTTTTCATCTCCATACATTTCATTAGGATTTTTTTTATATCTTTCTTTTTCCATTTTATCATGATCTCACTTCTATCCATCTTCTTGGACTTATAGAAGAAACTTAGAACAGTTGTTAACATCCTTGTCTGCTAATTCCATCATTTCTGCCATTTCTGGCTCTATTTTAATTGATTAACTTTTCTCCTGGCAATGGACCAAATACACCTATTTCTTTACATGCCTGCAATTTGTTTACTTTATGTCAGACACTGTGAATTTTACATAACTGAGTACTGGATTTTGTTGTATTTCTATAAAGAATGAAATTTATTGAAAGGCTGGAATTTACTTTTTGCCTGTAGTTAATTCACTGCCCGACACCTGTTATGTGAGTTCTTTCTACTCTGCCAAGCAGGAGCACAATCTATTCTCAGCTCTGTGTGAGCTCTGAGGATTGTTCTCTCTGCTACTTTCTAGTGGTTCTTTCTCAGATTTGTGTAGTTTCTTCTCACTTATATGCAGAGCAGGATCTGGCCAAAACCTCTACAGATCATTGGAGCTCTTGCTCTGGCAGCTGGCTTGGCATTCTGCCCTGCAAACTCTAGCTACCTTGGCCTCCATGAACTCTGTCCTTTGTCTCCTCAGTTCAACAGAACTTGGGGCTCTTTCCTGAACTGTAGACTGGAAACTGCCTCTACATGGTAAGTTTGTGCAGTGAGGGGCTCATTTAATAAAGGGAAAAATTTTCTTGTTTCTTTTCTTTCAAGTATCACAGTCCTGTGATGCCTGTTGTCCAATATCTGAAAATTGACATTTTTCATTTTGGCCATAACCAGAAAACCAGATAAGTCACTTTAAATACCATTTCAATACTTTACAGAGGTTACTATCACAATTGTAAAATTTCCTTTTGTAATTAGTGTCTGTCTCTGGGCCAAAAAAAAAAAAAAAAGCCTAAATGTGTAAAAAGAATTATTGAAAAACTTAAAGTCATCATGAATAACCCAAGTCACTAACTTTTAATGGACTAATTATTGTGTGTGTATGTAATTTTTGAAATCCCTGATTTATAAAGGCAAGCCTGTTGAATTCTTCATAGGCTATGCAGTATTTACAGTGCTGAACAAATTACTTAACAGAAAGATATATACTGAGGATTGAATGGATGCAGTTGACCTCCCTTCCCCCTCCCTACATTGCCTTTGTACTTAGACCCACAGCAACATAGAGAGGGCTATACTAGTCCCCCTTTGCCCCACAAATATATAACAATTAGAAGAAGCACCCTTACTTGAGGAGTTCCTAGTTTAACTAAGGCAGTAGGGTTTGTATTTGTGGAAAGACTTGAGCGATGACTTAAGAGCAGTTTAAAAGAGATAGAAGCATAAGTACATACTAATCCAGGAAGAGTGCTGGATTTCTGTATAGAGCAGGTGTGGAAGAGTAAAGTGACCACAGTCTGGTGGGACTCGTCAGGGAAAGGTTTATAAATAACACACATTTACAGGTGTGTGTATTTTAAATTTTTTATTATGGTGACATTGCTTAACAAAATCTAGTAAGTTTCAAGTGTACAATTCAACAGTAAGGCATATATATGTTGCACTGTGTGTTCACTGCCCATTGTTAGATTTTTTTCCTGTCACCACATACTTGACTCCTTTTGCCCCATATACCTCCCCCCATACAGATGTGTTTTTAAGATAGGAGAGCCATGGCTAGACAAAGAGGCTAGAAGATGGCTATTGCAGACATCTGCCATGACAGAGCTGGGACCTTGCACCGTGCAGAGAAGGTGGTAGCTAAGCACAGTATCTTCTAGGGCGCAGAAGGGCTGGGAGCCCCGGATCAGTGGTTCTTAACACTTCTTTTCTCACAAACATGATGGATTATGCCCATAAACAGAACACAGTTCCAATACCCAGTAGGGGGTATATATGGGAATGCTGTACCTTCTGCTCAATTTTGCTGTGAACCTAAAAATGTTCTAAAAACTAAAATTTGATGATAAAAAAATATACATGCAATACTTAATTTTTAACACACTTCTGAAATCTAAAATCATTTTGATAGCAGAGAAACACAAAATGTGTAACTTGGCATTCTTAAAAAATGCTCACAGCTGCTTATAACATGATTATAATTTGTTCTGACAATGATTTTTGCATTTACTAATTGAATGTGAAAGTGATGGAGCCTTAAAGAATGTACTATCTCTTAGGTTTTACTAGTTTGAGAGTGAAGCAGGAACAATTTAAGAAAAGAAGAAATCATTTGCTTTGTAGTTAGGTTTCTGAACTCAGATATTCCCATGACCTTGAGAAGAAATAGAAATGACTAATTTTCAGAAGAGTGGCAGAGATAAAACAGAGAACACTGCCTTATATTCACTAAGTGTAACTTGTGTCTCTCTCTTAGAATAGGGACTCTTAGACAGCATTTCCTGAAAGGTGTTCAGAAAAAATTAGTTTACTAAGATGCGACTAGATTGATGGAGGCTGGATTGGGAAGACAGGAAGTTTCTGTGGCCAAATTCTGGGTAACAAGGCCCTTCTTAAAGACTCAAGCTATACTACTACAGAGAAACTTGCTTCCATTTGTTCAAGCCCCAGTTTCTCAATCTCCTCCTGCCTGAATGGATCCCATATTAACATCTGCATGTATTTGTTCACATGTCAAGAGTCAATAAAAAGAGAACTTACAAAGAAAATACTGAATCCTTCTTTTTAAAAAATGATGCCACATTTCAGGGTCCTATGACTTGCTTCCTCCATGTCAGCATTCACAGGGGTCAGCAACACCCACATACTCCTTCTCGAGGGGCTGCTGCCTGCACCCTGTCCCGAGGGTCAGCTCCTGTCTGTTTATTCTTCCCTGTGAAGATGGTCTTTGCAACCAGCTTTCATTGTATGAAACGTAGGAGGTGAGGGGATGGAGAGGGAAGTGGAAATGATACGGGTTCCACCCTTTCTAGTCTGGCTTCCAGATTAAGGTTGACAGCAGCCCATCCTTCTGGGTATTCTGAAAGAGTGCTCCTGGAAGGCCAAAGGCATATGGGCTGGGGCAGCTGCCTGGTGGGTGGTGACTGTAAGTCATTAAAGGGGAAAAGCAAGGCACCCTTTTCAGACATGTGCTATTAAGTCAACACACAGTGGATCAGAATAAAAAGCATCTCCCTTACATGCCAAGCCATCCTGTGAATCCCTCCTGTTCAAGTCTCTCTCCCTTCTGCTATTTCCTCTCCTGTTCTCATTTCTTGCAAGCTCAGCTCTCTCTCTTCCAGACTTAAAAACTTTCCCTTCTCTGAACTCTGCTATCGTCTTCTTGTACCTTTATTTTTCTGTAAAGACATTTGTTCACCTTTTAATTCTATGCACTTGCCTTAACACTGTGCTTCACAAACTTGACTCATCACAACAATTACCTGACTGCTGGTTTAAAATATAGGTTTCCAGAACCCGGTAGGAATGGAGAATGGAGATGGGAATGTGTATTGTGATAAAACTCCCAAGAAGTCTGATGACCAGGCCAATTTGGGAACCTGTCCTAATGAGACTGTATTTGAATGATGGCATTTTAAATTAGAGATTGTTCTGTCTGTCCTCAAGCTTACAGAGGAACCAGGAGAAAAAGGAATTTTTCTGTCAATGCCAGTCACCTTTAGAAGTTCACTATATCACTATTACTTACCTGAGTCGATCCATTGCTCTGACCAAAGCAGGTTAAATCTTAGAGCAGGCTTAGGGTTTCTCTGTTGGGAACCTCTAGAAGACTCTTGTCACCTCCAGTCATAATCCTACCCTTCATCCAAAGCCCCCTCAATGCCACTTCACCTCAGGGGGCTTCCCTGATCCCCCATACTTGTTTTTTTCCTATCTCCTCTCATGTCTCTCTATGTAGCATTTAATTAATTCTGCCCTGTTTTATAATCCACTTTGTGCTTGTTTTTCCAAGATTGACTCCCCTTTCAGTTTCTTTCACATCCTCCAGCTTGGAGGGCTGAGACTTGTCCCAAGAACTCATCAATCAGCACTATTTGCATAGACTGAAAGGAAAGAGAAGCCCTCCCTATCCCTTTTATTTTTGCCATGGCATACTCTGATTCCTGACACTGAACCACAGAGAAGGCTCTTGGGAGGGGTGAGTGAATGAATTGGAAGTTGAATGGGTAAATAGACTGTGCCAAATCACATGGATTCAATAAGCTACAATTGCAAAAAACTTACTCAAGATAATTACTAATATATACCTGCGAACCATAGTAATAGAGCTGCACAATGTGATAGGCAACATCCTTGCTTACATTTGAGGTTGTTCTATGAAGTGTATTTCATTTGATTACAAGCTGGTGCATACTTTAGAAATATTACTGAACACCATTAGTCTTCAACATCCCTTCCTGTCACATTTCTCCTTATTTCCCTCCAGCCATATTGAGAGAAGGGAAATTAACAAAGTTTTAAAAACCCCACTAATATAGATTTTGAAGCCTATTTCATAGTTTCTATGTGACCACATGTGAAGAAACTCACAGTTGTTTTTTTGATGCACACGTGACCATGACTGTAGAATTCCAAGAGCCAGACCAGAAGGCAGCAGCACATCACAGTCCCGAAATACAGGGCTTGGCTGAGCTTTCATTGTTGGCTATAAAACTGTGTTCTTGCTTTTCAGCTTTTTGGGGTCACAATTCTTTTAATAAACGAGCTGATGTAAATTGACAACAGTCACCTTCCTCATCTCCTAAAAGGCAACAAGCCTTCCTATTTACCTATCATCCAGGTGAACAGTTAAAATCATACATATTAGGCCTTGTACTAGGCACTTGAAATAATTATCTTACGTTGAATGAAGCAAATCTGGGGTACAGTCATAGGGCCCAGCCCTCCCATGACTCAAGTAGAAGGGAGGTAGAAATAGTAAACATCTTCATTGCTCACGAGAAACCTCAGAGTTTATGCAAACTTGGATCTTTCAGATCTTTGAAACAATCTTGAAGTTATGAAGGATAAAAATTTTTTCCTTTCCCATGATGGGGTGATAATAATACTATCAGCTAATACTTTTGTCTAATTACTGTGTGCTAAGCATTGTTCTAAACACTCCATGTAAATCAAATTATTTAATCCTTCTAAAAGTCCTTTGAAGTGAACAATTATCTGTATTTTACAGGTGAAGCGACCGAGACACAGTATCTAAGTCACTTTATGGCCACATAGAGAAGAAATGGAAGAGTTAGGAGTTGATCCTGGGCAGTCTAGAACCTGTACTTTTATCCAGTGTACATTTTTGCCTCTCATGAAAGCAATTTCACCTATGTCTGTAGAAGACACCAGGGCGTCAAGACTCTTATTTGGTTGTCACTCAGAGTATAGTTCCCGAGTAGTTCTCATACATTGACCAGCCAATCATAGCTCATTCCCACTCCAGCACAGCTTCAGGCTTCTAGACCTTGTTTCTTACCCTCCCTGAAGCATGAACAGACTCTGGTTTCTGGGACCGACACCTTCTTAGGCATTCAGTAGGAGAACTGCTCTCCAGCTCCTAGATTCCCCAGTGACACTCTCCCCAAGAAGGTCCAGCTGGCAAAGCCCTTCCCACCCAAGACCTCACCCACCTTCAAGCTGAGGTCCAGCTCCCTCAGTGAGCGCTGGATCTCTCTGGTGAGGATATTCATCCGTTCACACTCTTGGAAGGCAACTACAATGTAGGGAGTGCGCTCCTCCACTTTAGCCATCAGCTCTTGGATGTTAAACTCATCTGTTACCCGCTCCAATATTTCTTCCAGAAGGGCCTTCACCTGCCCCACAATAGGAAACACAGGGTTAAGAATGGGCTCTAATTCATCAGAAGGACTTCATTCTTCTGTGATGTGGCAGTAAAGATGCCATCACCCATCCCCTGGCCATAGTCTTGCCTGCTTACTTTAGTCAACTGGATCAGTGGTTGAGGACCAACCACAGGATAACCTCCCCATAGGCTGTGACTTCTGCACCCAGCTTAAAACAATGAACACAGATGACTTTCCAAGAATTGGGAGTTGGAGAAACACAGAGATTGACATAATTAGCTATGAGAATCAAAGTAGAAAGGCATAGGATAGACTTGGGCCTAGGGCGCTCACTTTGGGCCATGTGAAACTGCAGTGATGAATATGTATATATACATATAATCCAAGTTTCCATGAGTTGCATTGCGGTTTCTGTCCTTGGGCCCTGGAAGAAGCATCCCCATCTATCATGTAAACCTCCTCCCCAACCCCATGATTCCTTTTGCCACACAAACTGTCAGATAAGTAGACCAGGGGAGCTAGAACAGCCAAAGTTTCTCTCCTGGAAAATTGGAATTGAGGTACCAAGATACTGAGTTATTTTGGGGCAAACACTTGGAGGCTTGAGTCTACCATTTAGAAGTAAATGAGTAAGACCAAGAGCTCTGTCAGAAGAGAAAGAAAAAAAATGAAACAAGTATGGACGTAATAGAACATGTGGCCAGCAGAAGTGGATTGAGGGAGGGTGGGGAGCCAGTGCGAGAGAGTGCCAGCCTTCCAGGATCGTGAGAGCTGAGCTCCAGATTCAAGTGGTGGTTGTCCATTGTTGTTTTTCTCTGTTCATCATCTCTCTCCTCTTAAGAGGTCCCTCTCTCCTTCATGAAATTACCCCTTACCCATTGTTTTGGGGTATAGTCATAGGGCCCAGCCTTCCCATGACCCAAGTAGGTCAATCAGATTATCTTTTTCAGGAGCATAAAAATTTAAATCTCAGGCCTAGGATTCAGGGACAGAAATTGGGTGGAGCCACTGACAGGATGGAAGTGCCTTGAAAGGACTGTCTACTTTTCTTTTTCCCTGGGCCCTAGGGCCATTGTGGTTTCTACCCTCTCTTAAGTTGATTCCTTTGATATAGTGAGCTATTTCTTGCCTATTTCAGCTAAATTGATATCTGTTGTTTATACCAAAGAACGCTGACTGAGTTAATACAGTTCAGTTATGCATTACCCATGTGAATTTTAGCAAGTCATTTAGGCCTCAATTTTCTGCATCTATAAAAATTTCCAAGAGCATCTTTTCCACCAGCTCTCTCTCCCCCAACTCCCAGGGCTGATGCAAAGATCAAATCAAATGAGTTGATGAATGTGGCAGTATCTGAAAGCTAAAAAAAAACTATATAAATGTAAAGGGTTATTAATATTCACTTTGCTTTGTACTGTTCACATACAATACATTCTCTAGGAAAAGAGCTGATGTTAGAAAAAAGAAAGTAAAACTCATCACCCTGTCATGAATGGGTCTCTTGTGCTGTCATAGCAAAAACTGGAATGGAATTTTAATGGTACCTGAAAGCTACTGCTAGGGTAGAAGACAAATAGCTAAAATTATGTCATATTTCTGTCCGGAGTGGAATTTGAAGGAACAGCATTTGGACATGATTCACAAAGAGATGAAAAGATAGTCTGGAGGCATTGCACCAAAATACACTGAACATAGGGATACAGAGTTCTATTCTGTCACTAGCCAGGCTGTGGAGAATTTGGATACCAGGACTGAGGACAGAGAAGATTGTTAGGAAAGGGAGCAGACCCACAGACATAGGCAGGTCCCTCTTCTGCTCAGAGCCCTTCAGATAGGGTGAGTGGGTTCCCAGGATGTGGTCTGCTTTATTTCCACAAGCAAATACCTTTTTCTTTCTTTCTTTCTTTCTTTCTTTCTTTCTTTCTTTCTTTCTTTCTTTCTTTCTTTCTTTCTTTCTTTCTTTCTTTCTTTTTTGCCTTTTTTTTCTTTTTGAAATAGTAATAAATACTTACCATAAAAATCTAAACATTACAAATCCAAATGATATTAGAAACAAAATTTCCTACAATTTTTCTTCTTCCCTCAAAGTGGGGGAAAAACCACTAACTGCTAAATTGTTAGTTTATAATTTCTGAAAATATCCTTCAATGCATATAACTCTACCCACCCATCCATCCATCCACCCACCCTTCCATCCAGCCGTCCAGCCATCCACCCATCCAGCCATTCTCATTATTTATCGTGTCTGTTATGTCTTCCCTACATCTCTCACTCCTCCCTCCTCCACTTTTCTATCAATAATGGAATCATATTACACATACCTTTTTCAGCTTGCTTTTTTCACATTATAATAAATCTTAGACACATTTTCTTGTTAGTACATGTGGATTTGCCTTTTTTTAAAAAACAATATGTGTTTCACTGTTTGACATACCATAATTTATTCCCCTATTGATGGATATTTGGTCTGTTTATCATTTCTACTCCTATATGCAATCTTGCAACAAATAAATATATCATAACATCCATGAACTTTTGAGTGTTTCCACTGTTGAATTCCTAGATATAGAATTATGAGTAAAAATTAGGAACATCTTAAATTTCAGTAGCTATGGTAAAATTGTTATGTAATTTAAACTTCTACCAGCAGAGATGAAAAGCGCCTGTTTCCTTATGCCCTAACCACTAGATATTATCATATTTAAGAATCTTTACCATTAGGTGAAAAATGATATTTCACTTAACTTCATTTAGCTATGAGTGATATTGAGAATATTTTATTGGCCATTTATATTATTATGCAAATTTATTTTATGTCCTTCTTTCCCCTCCTCTCACATTCTCTCTCCTTCTTTTTCCACAAGTATGAACTTTTTGTATATTAGCACAATCTTCTCACTTCCTGGTATCTGTGGTGCTAAATAGTTTCTCTTAGTTTGGCAAGTGATCATAGTTTATCTATTTCTGAAACACACACACATGTCATTTCTTGAATGATGGAAGAAGGGATAAGGAAATTCGAAGAACTAGAAGCTTTTTCAAATGCTACTTGAAAAATCCTAAGTCTATGACTTATATAGTCCCAGGCTTTTTCATTTTTAGAATGAGGAACATTTTTCACTCTGTGTGGTTTGGAATCTAGGTAAAGTAACATTTCTTCTCTTCCTTTTGTTCTCAAATTATGTCTTATGCATCAAATGGTGGAATACCCTGAGTAGTGTGATTTAGGGCAGCTTTCTCAAAGTGTGCTCATCTGCATTAAAACTGCTAGGATGCATATTCCTGGGTCTAACCCCCGACCTCAGAATCAGAACTTCAAGTTTCCTAGCTCATTCTGAGGCATATTAAAATTTTAGAACTATTTTAATGATACCAGTCCATAACTTAAAACAAAAGTCCAGCTTCCTTAGAATCAATTTATTTTCTAAAATCAATTCCTGGAAACTAAATGTTTGGTAACTCCCCATATTTCTTAATCCTTAATATTCTAAGTATGTTTCCTTGTGAACCCGATGGAATCTCTAATGAAAGGAATCCGGGCAGTACTGTGGAGTGAAGGTGGGGTGAAAGAGGTACATCTCTCAGAGGATGAATTAGCCTGTCTTGGGAAAAACTTCACAGAGAAGTTTCATTTTAACGCCCCATTCCTCTTCTGCCCTCTGCAGTGCCCACACCAGGAACAAGGCCCTCATATTGCCTCTTGTCATAAAACCCATACCTCACCCTCGTCTGTCTTTGGACACCATAATCCCTCTCCACCTTTCTGAGATTTCAGGAAGTCCTGTGCTTAGTAGCACTTACCTGTGTATTAGGAGACTCTCTGATTAAATGTCATGCACACAAATTGAAGGCATTTTTGTCTTAAAGAGGGTGAATAAATCCAAATGAGCATCTAGCTGGTGGGATGAGCGGGGAGCTGTTTAGGAGCAGCTCCCCATCCATCATTGCTTAGTTTGCCAAAGAATCATAAAGTCAGTTTCAAGCTTTCCAAACCACCATTGTTCAGCCTTGCCCTTTCTTCACTTTGGCAGATGAACTGAATTGAAATAGACTTTGGGTGGACTAGCAAAGCAAACTGCCAAACCCAATGGTAGGGACTTTATGGGGTAACGAACAAAATGGTCAGCATGGTGACATGACTAGAGGAGAAGGGCTCTTGGAGTTGAAGGGCAAGCATCTCAAGGCTGGACTGGCAGGCATGTGAGAGGGGAGGGTGTGCACAGTATGGTCTGTGCTGTGTACAGGCAATGAGACCAATGAGCTCCCCAGAGTGATCTCAGGCAATCCCCCCTCCCCCTCTCCCCACTTACCTTTTCTTCTCTCATGGCTCCTGCTCCATGTCCAGCTTGGCTGTCCTGGGGCTGTAGCTCCAGCACTGTGCGAAAGAGTTTTTCTGAGGTCTGGGTTAGGCAGCCAATCTCCGCATTGGGGTGGAGGCCATAAAGATATGGTGACTCTGGGGGCAGCTCTGTGTCAATGTACTGAAAGTCAAGGGCAAGATCACTTAGAAACAAAACAAGATGTATCTCCCATATCTCACTCTGACTTGTACTTCAAAGGACAGTCAGTGGGCCAGAGCAGGCCTCAGGTACCAGTGTCCCTTTGCCCTCTGGGTGAACGCTGCTCACCAACACTAGCTGACATCAGCATGCTCTCCACCTGTTAGTGCACATCCTTTCCCCTGCCTTCCCTCCACACCAACTGTTTTTGTATGCTAGGCCAGTTTTCCAGAACTTCCACAATCATGAGATCATTCTCTTTTTTGGGAAGCTTAACGGACTTTATCGATCTCCAATTTTGCTCCCTCCCACTGCTCCCTGATATACACTTGTCCATCCCTTCACACACAAAGAGAATTTCTCAGAGTCCTTCAGAAATGCTAAACCCTACCAGGTATTTTTACTCAAAATCTTCTAGAACTTCAGACCTCTTCCCCCTAAATTCCTTTTTTCTCCCCTCTGTTTAGCTATGTCAGGGATGACAAACCTAAATGCAAACACGGGACCATGCATGCAGAATAAATGTGTGAATTAGGATGTAGGACTAGGTGAGCTCTGCTGAGAACAGGAGAGTTCTTGCCTCTGGCAAAAAATATTCGAATTTAAAAACTTTAAAATGGCGTGTCACCCAAACAGCACATCTCTGTGGTCAGTTATGGCGGGCCACAGTCTGTTGCCCCTAAAAAAATCCTCTTCAGTCTTTAAGGCTCAGTATTTTTCTATGAATATACTCTGAGTACTCCTTCACAATTCTTTCTATCACAATGTGAAAATATCCCTCATGTTTACTCCTAATTTGACTTTAATGATTTTTTCGGTGTTAGTAACATCTAGTTTAAGTAAAATATTGCTCATTCCTTAAAGGCAAATTTCTGTGTTTATTTTTGTATTTCTTCCAGCAGCCAGCACACTCCCAGACTTCTTGGTAGGTGCTCTATAACCATCGATTTACTGTTAGATTAAAGGGAGAGATGAAGAAAAGGAAAATCTGCCTCAGTCACCTGGAAGTGTGCAAATCACATTATTGTTGCCCATTACCTACTGCAGCCTCTTGTTGAATTGTTCCATGGACACTAGGAGACGCTCTTGCACAATTTTATTGGTAAAGCCTTGAAATCTTTTCGTCAAGCAGTTTAAAAAAGTTCCTCTTATTTTTTTTTTTTTTTTAGGGTCTAAGTGTTTTTTTTGTTTGTTTGTTTTTTTAAATGCCTACAGCACCTGATATTCCTAGGTGGTCTCCCATCCAACTACTAAACAGGTCCGACCCTGCTTAGCTTCCAAGATCAGACAAGATCCGGCACGTTCAGGGTAGCATGGCCATAGTAAAGTCTTAGTGTTTTTAATTTCTTCTCATAGGTCCAGTTTTTCTGGATTGAATGACTTTTACGACTTACCTTATAATTTTTTTTTTGTTTTAAACTTTCAAGCTTTTTTAAAATTTTATTTTATTATTAGTTTCAAGTATACAGTACATTGGTTAGACATTTATGTAGTTTATAAAATGATCCCCCTAATTGCTCTTTCTCTCTCCTGGCTCTCCATCTAGCCATTACATTAATACTAACTGCATTCCCTATGCCATGCTCCCCATCCCCATGACCATCTATCAACTACTAATGTATACTTCTTTAACCCTTCACCACATTGCCCCAGCCCCCCAATACCCCGTCCCTTCTGGCCATCCCCAGATTATCCTCTATATTTACGAGTCTGTTTTTGATTAGTTTGTTCTTGTGGTTTCTTAGATTCCACATATTAGCGAAATCATATGGTATTTATCTTTCTCTGTCTGACTTATTTCACTAGGTATAATAACCTCTAGGTCCACCCATGTCATTGTAAATGGTAGGATTTCATTTCTTTTTCTGAATTAAAAAAATTTTAAAGCTTGTAGTTAATGTGTGGTTTTTTTTTTTTTTTTTTTTTAATGACCAGTAGTTTCCTCAAGTTTGGTATTTGAAGTTCTTTTAGGCATGTTCAAAAGTCAAGCAGTGAAAAATATTTTTTAAAATTATCTTTTAATATATTTTCCATGCAGGATGAACAGGCAAAGATGAGAACCTTAAAAATAATGGTAGTAATAGTAAAATAAAAATCCAACGTAATAGTATGAAAAAGCTTTATCTGAATTTTTTTCTTGGTATGCATATGTGAGTATGTGTGCCTGTGTTCATAGCGACCAACAAATAAGAGCGTGAGTACTCTGCCACAAGATCATGTCCTTTTTAAGATATTTAGAATCACTAATATAAACTTTAGCAATAGTTGGCTAACTTCTTATCTGAAATTTTGCTCCTAATGACTTTGTCAATATCCTGAATGAAAACAATCAAATGAATGACCCAGATGATATTTGTAGAAAAGAGCAAAAGTAGAGTTATTGAACCAAACATCAAGAATAAAAAGATTGCCAAAGGCTAGAGACACTATAGCTCTCAAATTGAACAAGGCAAACTTGGGGCTGAGAGCCACACTTGATATAAGTGCGGCTTTTGAAGCCATTCTCCCCTGGCCCTGTGTGAGCATCACTAAGCCGTGGCGGGCAACACTGAAGGAAGACCCAGGTCCCATGTGGGCATCATCACGCCATCATGAGGACAGAGCAGAGCATTACCTGATGGTAACTATTGTAGTCCATGTTGCCTGGAAGTGGAAACCCTGGGGCCAGAGACAGCTCTCCTTCTAGCATTTCTGGTTTAATGAATTCCTCCAGATAGGTCCTGCAGAGTCTCCTGTCCCAGTCATCGGTGATATGGCCTCCATACATGATCTCTCCGAAGAGGTAACGCAGATCATCAAAGGGAACCTGAGAGATAGGGGAAAGAAGGAAAGACCTCCACTCCACACAGGCACCAGGGCTGGCCTGATGTGTGGGCAGAGCATAAGCCACCAGAAGGGGTGCATCTTGAGATTAGGAGCTATATTTTATTCTCATGCATTCCCCAGTGTCCAGCAGAGTCAGGCATGTGTGGGAACTCATTAACTGCTTGAAGAATTACATCAAAGGGTGAGGAGAGGTCAGAGGCCTTCCCTCTGTCACAATCATTAACGGTGGCAGCGAGACCCAGCTCTATCAACAAGTTTTTTAAACAGGCAAATGTCAAATGGAAAAAAAGTGAGGCTGAGGGAACTTCTCTAATTTTTTGTAATTAATTAGCATGTTAATTAATGTCTCCTTCAGAAGTCCAAAGTAAATGAAATATAGCAGGCAAGTTCACTGGTGTTGAAGTTAGGGAGAGAGGCCCCTGGGGAAAGCCTGGTCAGAGTGCAGCAAATAAAGGGCTGAAGTTGTCAAGGTAGGCTTCCCGGGTCCCTGGAGCTGAAGGCAAAGGGACTGCTTAGGGTGTCTGGGCCCCAATTCATTGCCCCATCAGGAAGAGGAGGAGGCCTTGTTGATGCTGTGTTGGGTCTATGAACTAGACAAGCCTTGATGTTGTGAATACCCCCTTAAATGAAATAGCATGAATTGTTAGTGCAAGTTTTCTTTGAAACAGGGATATCAGATAGAGAATGAAGGAAATGAGATGTAGCGAAAATTTGGCTTCTTCAACTTTGGCAAGACCATAACTATGTGAGAAGCTGAGTTCTCCAAGACAAGTTCTGTGTCCTTGGCTAGTTAAATTGGGAACCTGTGTCAGGGGAGTGTGGCATCTCTTCCTGCCAATCCACAGTCCCCTGCAAGGCTGTGTATGTGCAGGGGTGGTCTGGACCCTAGAACACTCATGGGACTGACTCACAGGTTTGGTTTCTAGAGCTTTCATGGTACTCATCTCAGGCTTACGCTGGTGCTGGAGTTGGCTACATGGTTAAACTCACACTGTCTCACTCCTCTGGGGGGAGGGAGAAGTGGCTAGACCTTCCCAAGTGTTCATGCCCCTTCTTCCCTACACTGATGCCCCATCCTCTTTCTTAGAGGTGACCCTCTTGACCTAGCCCCTAGCTGGCTGGAAACTTTACCTTTGCATTGGCCTCCAGGAAGTTGTAGAGCACATTCACAGAGATGGTGAGGTCCCCAGTGTTGAAAGGGTAGGAGCGATTCCATCCCTGGGGCCCAAATTTTCGTCTTTCTGCCACCACAGCATGAAAGTAACAAAGAGCAAAGAGGATACTCTTGAACTCCGTTTCCCGAGAACACATCTCCAAGGTGTCCTGAAAGGAAAGTGTCATTTCCAATGTTAGCACGGAGTTGCTGTTCTACAGGGCAGGCCACGGTGTGGGTTCAGGTGGCTGGGGTTGCTCTGGATAAAGTTACCCTATATCTTAGATAAGGCCTGAGCTATATATGGTAGGGATTATGTATTTCATTGTGGATACATGTGGACCCAGGATTTGAGGGGCCCTTGCAGAGGGGTTGGATTTTAGTTTAGAATCTGAGTTTAGATTCAGGTTATAACGGGGCTTGGTTTGTACATCTGGACATACTAGTTAAGTTCTCAAGCATGGCTAATGAAAACAGGGTAGTGGGCATGGGAGTGTCAAATTTATCATAGTCATATCGTTTTGCTCTGAGGTGTAGGTGTAGACTTCTACAGCATCATCCCTTGTATTTTCCCTTCTTTCCATGCTTTTCTTGCCCATCACAGAACCTTAGTAGGTATGATCCCAGCCTATTGACTAAGGAGTTCTTGGCTCATCTGCTGAGGGACCTGCTGCAAGGAAGGGGAAGATGGGAATCAGAGCCACAAGAAAAAGAGGAGTGGCCTGACCTTCACCATCCTAACTACTCCACCAAACCTGAGCAGGGGTGATGGGACACATGGGTATAGAAATAGGAGCACTGAGGGGTCCTGACTGCCCAGCATAAGGTGGGGGAAAAAGGTGTGGCTCATGAAGAGAGAATAAAAGAAGGAACAGATGGAAGAAAAGAAGAGAAGCAGGAGAAAGTCAGAGAGGGAGGTAACGGAATTGTGCTTGGTGAATTTTAAGGGGGATGGTAGGAATAGTGCAGACAGAGAAATCTCCATTTTGAAGGGATGATAGCACAAGAACCCCTGGATTCTTTAGAATTAAACATTTCCTTTGAGAGAGACCCTTTCTCTTCAGGAAGGAGCAAGATGTTGCAGCTGGAGCCCAATAGAGGCACTTTCGAAGCTCACATAAATTGTATTGAACACAGTCCTGGTATTTCCTCTAAGAATTGGCCCTTAGATTTTGCTCACATGGGCAAGAGGAACAAAGGAGTCAGTACAGATTAAGCTTCTGGTAGGTTTGATTTTTTCATGGAAAACCATGACACCATTGCAATCATTCTCTGGCTATGTAGGGGTCACCCTCGTGCCTTTGTTGGCTACCATGTTTGCCACAAAGGTATGAATGTGTCAAGTCCAAAGTGATGCAGAGGACAAAGTAACTGCCTTGTGCAAGCAAAAGTTTATTAACTGCTTTCTGGAGAGATCTATCTCTGTAGACATGCAGGGCACTTCCTTTGTTATTTTGACATGTTTGAAAAAAATTTGGTCTGGCTAAAAAATGCCTCTAAGGCTCAAGACAAGAAATCACTATTAAAATGAAACTGTTTGACAGTGGCACACTCAAACAAGAGTCAGAAGAAAATAATCACCACCAAACAGCAAAGATATCAGGGAAGCAGGAATAAAAAGAGCTCAGTTCTCTAATTTGTTCCTTAAATGGTTAAAAAAAAAAAGGGCTCTGAAGAAACAGAGTAAATAATAGGGGGTATTAACCAGGCCTCTGTTCCAGGGCACTTGTAAAAGCAGAATGGAACAATGAAAACTCTTGTGAATAATAAATATACTCATAAATCTATCCTTCTTTCTCAGAATGAGTTACTGAAGATGGCTATAAATGGCCCAAAACTCAACTATAGTACAGACAGAATAACCAGGAAAAGCCAGCATCTCTTAGGATGTATTTCCCAGTTGCCTGATACCAAGACTGGACATTGAGCTTGCAGAGAAATAAACTCAAGAACAAGGGTCCATAGGGAGGCTTAGGAGATGAAGCCAGGTATGACATTAGATGATAACAATCTTATTGAGGCATAATACCATAGTATTAATTATTAGGAGATATAACATGTGAGACCTCTGCTGTCCTCCTCCCTAGTTCTGTCCAAGACTCTCAAGGCAGAGGAGCTGGAAATGGTCTGCCACTGTAACCTTTAATAGAGCTAGTTAACTATATCCCCGGGCCCCTTTTTTTTTTCAACTTTTAATTTAAAAAAATGCGATTAAATACCCATAACATAATATTTCCTTTCTTAACCATTTTGAAGTATAAAGTTCATTATATGCATTCATATTATTGTGCAACTCAATGCCTTATTAGGTCAGAAATGTTTTTGCTTGGAAGTAGCTACCACCGCCTATAAAAAGGCTACGGGTTTCAAAGTTAAACACGTACATCTCCCCTACGTGGAATGTGAAATCTAGAAAATGTAGGAGTTTTGACCTCCAATATGGAGTACCTAGGAGTTTAGTCAAGGCCTATTTAGAAAAAATAAAAAGAAAGAAAAAAAATGTCCCTTCACAAAAAAATAGCCCACCTTTTGTTTCACATTGCAATGGGCAGGTATTTCTTAATAAAAATGACAAAAAACATTCTGAATCTCATGAGCATGTTCCCCCATTCTCTGCTCCAGATTATATTTGGGTTTTGGAGTTCAGTTGGGAAGTTGAATCAAAAAGGAAGAGACTGGACCAGTTTCACTTCTCAAATCTTTGTGGCAGCCTCCTCTCCAAGTTGCACTGCTTGAGTCCAGCAATAAGAGGGACCTCAGGCACTCAGTGAAATTTGGAACTCTGACTGCCAAGTGGTCTTCATCTTATTTTAAGTGAAACTAGTCCCCAAAGATCCTCTGGTCCTGATGGTTTATATTGGGCGAGCTAGAATATTTATCCTCTTGGATGGTCTGTTTCAAGTTACCTTGATGACCCTGGGACTTGTGCTGAGTTTTAGCATGGGTCTTAAGAAGCTAGAGATCCTTTGACGCTATTAAAAAGCCTTCCCAACAGATCCCAGAACCATATCCTTGGACTCCACCAAGGCCTAGGGTAGTGAATGGACTTTAAGGTGGTCTCCATGGCTCCCACCCTCCTGGTATTCATATCTTTGTGTTTCCCCTTCTCAGGAAGAAGCAACAAGAAAGGATGGCTTCCTGAGAGATGAAAGAGGCCTGAGCTACAGACTTGTCAAGTGCTACTTTACATATGAACCCATGGGCTTGGTCTCGATTTTCAATAAACACTCCACAACATGAGTCTTAGAGTTCCCAGTAATGGAAATTCCAGTAATGTAGTAGCCTGCATTTGAAACTTTGCCTGGATATTCTTAGTCTCATTGTAGCATAGTTTTCTCAAAGTTGACTGCAATAGAATCCCCTGGAGAGTTCGTTAGGTCTAGATGGGGGCTTGAAAATTTGCTTTTCTAACAAGTTGACACTGATGCTGCTATTCTGCAGGTCACACTTTAGGAGTCTAACACATGGTTACATTCCAAGTCCAGATACTCACTGCCTGACACTTGGATTATTTTAAGCCTTGATACTCAAGTTGCATGAAGGTATCACCTATTATTATTATTATCTGAACATGAGTGCCAATCCCCTGCTTGAAAATAGTATGCTTAGCTGATAAATGTGTGACCAGTATATCATATCAGTTAGATTTAGAGAAAATATGTCCTTTCCTATCTTGGAATATTTAGTTAACATGTGGACTTGTAGAAAGTTCCCCCACATTTCTTGCCAGAGAAAGACCCTAAACTTGGTTTCTCCAAGTGTCTCTAGAAATTAAGAGCTGGGTTGCACTGAGTAGGCACAGGGTGGAGGTCAGTTTCAATGGGAACACATTTTGTTCACATCAGGCATTTCTCCATAGCCCAGCCAGCACCCCCAATACCTTACCCCCAGCTGCATGCTTTTCTCCCACCCAGCTGAATCAACTCTCTGTGAGTTGAAATGTTCTTCCACCCATCCTCCCTTCCCGGGCTGTACCTGAGTGAAGTTGTCCAGAGCCTTGTGCAGGCTGGCATGCAGGCCTGCGGGAGGCTCACTGGTGATCTTGATGGCATCCTCAAGGATGCCCTGGGGGATGACATGGCCCTCAGGGGAGGGTGCCGGCTCTGCGCTGATGAAGACTCTGAACTCTGGGTGGCTGTTTTCACTGTGCTCCTCCAGCTTCTTCTCCAGGGTACTGAGCCACTTGGCTACTAGGTGGATATTCTGGTAGGAAGGAAGGAACACCCCCAATATAGGCATCTCCTTAGTTCTGTTAGCAGTAAACAGTTATCAGGAAGGTGGCTAGAGGAGGGCCTTAACTTCAAAAACATCACATTGCAGTATGCATCTTAGGATTCCCCGTCATGAGGACCTCCTAGTATCCTACAATTGAACCCTTTCCATTGATATCCTAAGTCTGTCTAGCATAGTGTTCTTAAACTTGACTGTGCATCAGAATCCCCTGTAGGGTTTGTTGAAACAAAGATTCTTGGGCTTCACCCCAGAGTTTCTGATTTAGTAGTTCTAGAGTGGGGCCTAAGAATTTGCATTTCCAGCAAGTTCCTGGGTGATGCTGACATTGCTTGTCTGCAGTGAGGTGGAAGGGTGGAGGGAGGCACACTTTAAGAGCCTCACATGTGGTTACATTCCAAGTCCAGATCCCTACTATCTGACCCATGGATTATTGACCTCTTGATGCTCAAAAGTAGGGTCCATGGACCAGCAATGTTGGCATTATCTGAAAGCTAGTCAGAAATGTAGACTCTTAGGCCCCACCCAGATTTACTGAATCAGTTCATTTTAATAAAGTCCTCCAGTGATTTGGATGCACGATAAAATTTGAAAAGCACTGATTTAAACTCCTTTTAGCTAGCTTTCCCAACTCCTTTCTCCTCTCTCCAAATCATTCTGCTAATTGTTGCCAAACTTATCTTCCTACACACTGAGTCACTGCTGCTCACAGATGCTCCTTACTCTAAGCTCAAACTCCTCTGTTATGTCTTTGAGCCCTTCTACTCTCCCCATTGTGATTCCTATTTGTCTGACTGTCTGCTAAGCTAAATCTACATTTATTTCTTACTACTTTGCAGAATGCACCTTTCACTTTAATAGGGATAGTCACTTTGCTTCACTGCAATATATTTCATTATAATGGATAGATAAAAGCTCCTCGATAAATATTGGAGGAAGCCTGCTTACAGAGCCTTAAATATACAGATTGGCACTCAGCACAGTGCTTGAGCCACAGCAATCTGGTCTCTGAGTGCTGCTTTCTCTTCTATAAAAAGAAATAACAATAATATTTGCCATACTTATTTCACAGAGTTGCTGCTAATAACCAAAAGTAATGTATTTGAAAAGTAATGTATCTATGTGAGAGTTAGTAGTGGCTGTTGAAATGAAAATATGTTAAATTAATGAATTCATTTATAACCAGTCTATTGTGGGCTGCCCAGAGAGCCAGGGTTCTGTTAGCCAGAATGTGCCAGCAATCCGCAAGTAACTCTGCTACTTCTTCAGCAATTCCAACTTATAAGTTTAATCTTAGCTCTCAGAAACCACATCAGCTTAAGATGTAGGGGTCCTGGGCAGCTGGTAGATTCTGGGGGAGGAAACACTCTCTATTTGTTGACTGAGGTGCTGGATTCCCAAAGACACTAGTGCCCAGAAAGGGGTCTCTTTGGCAAGTGAGCCTGAGACAGCTGTGGAGATCACACTTTCCCAGCACCATACTGATCCATGTGAGAAGAAGCGAGAACCCAACTGTCATCATTTTTTTCTCCTGAGATTTCCACTGTTTCTAGAAGAGTCCCAGAGAATGGCGGATCCCTCAGTTGCTAGACTCAAAATAAATAATTGGATAATTAAGGATGAAGACTTAGCAGAAAGATGAGGTATAGTGAACAGTTCTTGGTAATCAAAGAGCCAAGACAGGATGAGAGTGACTGGCTTTTTCATTTATTTTTTCTTTCATTGACTTCTTCATTGAGTGCTTTTGTCGAGTGTCTACTATGTTCACAATAATGTACTACGTGCTGAAAAGTAAATAAGAAACACCTATATATTAAATCATCTCAATATCGTCATGGATGTGCTATATAGGTAGTTGTAGGGTGTTATAGGAGAAAAGAGGGGTAAGGCACTTGCTCAGCTGCAGCCCCAGTATCATGCAAGTTGTATAAAAGAGGAATAAGAGGACAGGCCATGATAGAAGAAGCATGGCCTTTATTTCTTCTAAGTGTTCAGTGAAATTATCATTAGTAGGTGTTCCAGTTTTCTAAATGCCAGCATGAACTCTCAATGAAAAGGCTAAGTTCTAGTTACACATGTGATGTTCTACTCATGCAAGCGACAAAGAACATAAAACATATAACACAATAGAACAATACAGCAAGAAAGTTCAATGAAATGCTTGGGAAGAGATTGGCAGCCAAAAAAAGCCAGCTGCCATGGCCTTCAGCTGAATGCCAACTTCCTGAGCATGCATCAAAATAGGAACCAGTTTCCTTTTGTAAGTAGAGCTATTTAAACCAGAGAGAGTGATAGTAGTAGGTGAAAGCAGGAATAAGAGGAGTTATTTGGAGTCAGGTGAGGAAAAGAACATATGAGGGAGGAGAATTGGAAGGAGACAATTAGGAAGTGAAGGAGCAAGGGCATGGAAGGAAAAGCGGGTGAGAGGGGAAGAGAGGACAGGGAAGCCCAGAGACTGTGAAGTGAGATCCAGACAAGTATGGGGTCAAGAATGATCCTGATCAGGATTGAGGGTACATACCTGCAAGATAACCCAGTGACCTTTCTTGGCAGCTAGGTCCAGCGCAGCCTCAGCCACTAACTCCTGTCCTTGCCCCAAAGACACGTTGTGAAAGTTCCGATTGTTGAAGGTATACCCGAGTTTTTTACCTAAAAGGAGTATGGAGCTGTCATTCTTATCTCTTGTGTCTAATTATCTTTGTTGTTTAATGTTCATAAGGAAGCTCCCACATACCTCCCTATCACTCCTCAAACACAGGAGTGCCTAAACCCATACCCTAAGCCTCATATACTGACTTTTTTCCTTCACAGAGGGCTACATCTTTCAGCTTTCTGTTCCCAAACAGAAGGCAGCACTTGTCTAGGCCAAATTGCTTCACCACACACACTTTACTTCATCCTCAAGAATAGGGCAAAGTGCTGATGCTCTTCTGTACAGCTTCCATTTAAAGGTTGGGCCTTGGTCCATTATCCTAGAGGATGCTGATGCAAAAGGCTCAAAGAGTAGCAAGCATCTGGGTGTGGCCCTGTCTAACTTGCTTTGTCCTTTGAAAATATATTTTCCCTGGAATTTTACTGGGCTATATGGCCAGCAGGGGCAGGATTCAGATAAAGCTTCGCATGCTTTATACATATTAAACACTTCCCTTATAAATCTCAACACACAAAAAAAGTTTTATCTCATCATTTTACATGAATCAGAGTGAAGAGAGAAAACAGGAAAGATATGAAGAGGCTTGATTGCATAGGTGTAAATGTTCTGTTGGATGTATCTTGATAACATCTGTTGGATGTTGCTGGTATTGGGTAAGAGAATGGCTACACCAACACAGATACAACAAGCACATCACTGCAACAAGGCCAATGCTCATGAGTTGTTCTCCAGCCCAAGAAAAACTTTACGCAAAAAAAAAAAAAAAAAATGACCTTAATATAGTGGGCCAATTCTGCCTGGATATCAGCTATTAGTTCAATAAAATAAAATTATTATATGAGAGAAATTACATTATAATCTTAAGACAAATGGATCATAAAAATGTATAAAACCATGAAGGAATAATTGAACAATTTTTCTAGGATGGTGAACTATACAAGATAAAAAAGGAAAAATTTAAAAAGAGAAAAAATATGTATTTAAATAATTTCATTTTAGAAAAACTAAAATCGAGGATGTAATATGTAATGTGCAAGAAAATTTAAAGAAAACTGTCAATTGAACATTTATTTTCAATACTAAAAAAAAAGTATAGATTCTTTTTCAACTTGATGAGTTAAAGCCAGATGATGACTTTTTGTAGTGAAGAATAGTTATTATAGATCCAACAGAGATAAACCCAAGAAATACCCTTATTAAACTCTACAAATCTTAGCTGGCAATAGATTTGATGTCAGTTTTAGAACCAGGGATATAAACAACGTATTCCAGAGAAAACACAAGGACAAAAGGTGCCAAGATTATTAGATAGCCTTGGTGACATTTCTATTTACAAAAGAGACCATTTTTTTTTCTTTATTAGAAAGAGAAGGGAAAAGAGGGGCTTAAAAAGGATTAGTTTGAAAAGGTTTCAGAAACATAATAGGGATGTGCAGAGATGCAAGTAAAATGGCAGTATATTGAAAGCATTTCTACCAGATAGTATATGCTTTCTCAGGGAAGTAGTGAGTGAAGAAAACTGTGGAGCATAAGAAGGGTAGGGTCCATTCGTAATTTTAAAGAAGGAAATAAGCAATGTAACCAACTTCTGGAGACATGAAAAGATTACCAAAGAGCATTGAGGTTGAGAATTATAAACTTGTGGTAGTTCCAATATACTAAGTGTATTATTTTTCTCTAATTAATACCTACATTTGTCCAGGGTTAAGATTTACAAAAGCTGGGCAATGCAAAAGTAGAAGGGGAAATGGAGTTGAGGATTTGGGAGATCATGGTTCAAATGAAAGATTATTGTTCCATATTAAAATAAGAAGGAGATAAAGGTGAACATTAGAAATAATGGAGGAACCAGTGGACTGGATATTTCACTGAAGTAGAATAATAGGTGAGGCAGGAGTGAGTAAGAGAGTGAACAATCTGAACAGTAGGAAGTGATAGTCATGAGTAGATATGAGAGAATAATGTTTCAGAAATAGGACAGTTCTCAATGATAATAAAGTTCTCAGTGAAGCCTTAAGAGTAGGTAACAGAAATGGAACAGTTAAGTTCTTTAAAGATGAGGAAGTGTGAGGCTCGATGTTGCCTGAGTGACATAGCAATATTAAAGTTTACCAGGATGATGATGAAACAGAAAGTGCAGAAGATTTTGAAACAAATTCTAAAGTCCCTAATAAATGTGAATCTCACTGGGAAGTTGCTAGAAGGCAGAGAACATTTAAAAGCTAGTAGGTAATACAGTCAGATGGCATCTGCTTTAAAAGAGAAAGTTTTTTTTTGTTTTTTTTTGTTTTTTGTTTTTGTTTTTGTTTTTTTTTTTAATGAGAAATACCCTGCAAGTGGCAAAAGAAGGCTAGAAAATGTTCCCCTTCCTCCCAACCCATAGGTATGTGGAACTAGGGAGAGGGCCACAGTAGTTGCAATGTCCTCAAAGAGACTACAGGTTGAAGAAGCATGCTGTGAAGATGTTAAAGGAGATTTACAACGGGGCATGTTTCCAGGTGACACCACCACATGGAGAGTTGGAAGGAAGATCAGAAAGGGGAAGATAAGTTGAAGGTAGTAGAGATGGGGGCATGAATGCTATAGCACAAAACAATATGAATGTGAAACCCCAAGAGAACATAACTGGCTAGAGGAGCTTGCTGATGACCCAGAAAGGTATCTTGAGAGCCCCAAATCTGCAAATGGAAGGCCTCTGCAAGTTGCTTTGGTACATCACAAGGCTCACATGTGGTACAGTATTCTTTAGCTAAAGGGTAACTTCCATTGAATTTTCCCCCTTCTCATCATCTCAAAGGTCTATTTCTTTCTCTTCAGCCTCATCATCATGCCTCAAGCCTAGATTAATGCAGACGATTCTAGCTGTCCTCTGCTGTGCTACACTTTGCCCCTAGCAATCCCATCAGTCTAGTTTTCAAACTAATCCTTTTTAAGCTCTACTCTTTTCCCATATCCTTCTCTTTCTAATAAAGAAAAGAAATAGGCTCTTTTGTAAGTAGAAATGTCACCAAGGCTATCTAATAATCCTGGCACCTTTTATCCTTGTATTTTCTCTGGAATATGTAGTTTATAACCCTGGTTCTAAAACTGACATCAAATCTATTGCCAGCTAAGATTTGTGGAGTTTATCATTGCCTTCACATTGTCATTACTTCGCTTAGAGTCTGTTTTTCATTGTTCCTGTGAAGGCAATGATACTAAATTGAAAATTGTTTCTTTGTACATTCCTTGTAGTAGGCCTAAAAAATTCTAAGTAAGCTCATAGTTCTGATCAGAACATTTGAAAGAGAAAAAGGAAGCAGTGGAAGGAAAAAGTGGTAGATACAGCTTTTTTCTGATCATAAAATAGAAATAACAGAAGTTATTTTGTCAAAGCCAGGTAATTGAACAAAAGAGGGTGGAGACAAGCAGATCAGGCTAGAGAGAAGTGAAAGAAAGACCAGAGATGCTTGAGTAAGGGCAGAAAGGGGAGGTCCTTTGTTGGGAAGCCCAAGATAAAGCTGTGCTTTGAAAGGATATGACAAAAAGGTATAAAGGAAGAAGCAAACTAATCTGTCTCAAAGAACAGAAGAATTATCATCATTACAATGCCATACAACGCTACTATACCTTTAACATTTTAAAGCCTTTTCATATCTGAGATTTCATTTTTATTCTGATAGGAGGAAGGTTTTACTGATGATCAGAAACAAAACAAAGGGTGATTGCTTTTAGATGAAGCAAATACAAAAATTATTGTGTAAATGAGGAAGCGTGGCTAATTAAGGAAGAAGGTGATGAGAAAAGAGAGAAAGAGGGTAAAATTAATACACTGCTAAAGGATTAATCTGATAAGGAAAGAAGGAAAGCAATCGGGGTGGATGGTGGTAGATTTCATTTTAAAAGAGTCCAAAGAAAGTGGATGGAATTTCCTCCTCCTTCTCCTTTGAAATTGTGGAGGAAGGAAAACCCTGGAGTAGACTAAGGGGAACAAAAGTTCTAGAAAATCATAGATTCCTAATTAAGTGTCAATGGATTAGCTTCAGGGGCTTATGGAACTCCCAAAATCATATACAGAATTTTGTTTGTCTGTGGCTTCATGCATTTTGAGAGGGAGTAGGTTTTGAAATGAGGACAAGGAAACAAACCTTTCCTCTGACTCTCAGGGTTTTAAAACCCTACCCAATATTAAGAACTGCCATAATGAAATAAAGAGATAAAGAAATGAAGTAGTTAAGAACAGAAAAATCACATACTCAAAGATGGGAAAGGATGCCAAGCTTTGTTAAGTGTTCAACTGGAGTAAAACAGTAAACTGTCTGATGCACAGACTCTGTCCAAGCATAAAGAGAATAAGTTTACTTAATAAGGTGGGGCTAGGGGAAATAGGGGAAAGTGTTTGAGTCAATCATGTGAATTCCAAACTTGAGAATAGAAACCTACCAAGCAAACTGATTAGATCCAAGATGCGGAAAACATGGATGTATGTCACCAGAGTACATGTTCTAAATGGGTACATTAGAAAAACAAATCAAGCCATCAAAGAGGCAAGAAAGGAAGAAGAGAAAGAGAAAGAGGCACAGGTGCCTAAGTAATCTCTAACCGATGAACAGCAATATTGTCTCTGGTAACAAAATATGTGTTAAGATTAAACCAAAGGCAAGGCTGAGATATTGTATTCAGGGGGAAAAAAAAAAGCAATATGGATTAAGGAATGGGTTAGCTTGTCTGAAATGACAGAAAGCTTCTAACTACATGATGGAATAGTTTGAAGTCAATTGGCAAAGAACAGTATGAAACTGCTCATAAACAGGGTGTATAAAAGCTTCCCAAAAGGCAAATGCTAAATAAAAATGAGCAAATTAGATTTGTCAATATGAAAGAAATAAAAACTCCAGGGGTGTGGGGTAGAAGGACTATACAACTCTACAAAAGGGTGAAAGTCAGGAATAACTTAGCTATGATAACAGCCATAAAATAATGAAGTTCCTACCTTGGATGAACCTTAAAAACATTATGCTAAGTGAAAGAAGCCAGCCACAAACTTTCAATTATACACTTTAAATGGGTGAATTGTATGGCATGTGAATTATATCTCAGTGAAGCTATTAAAATTTGGGGGAAAGAGGAGTCTTGGTGGGCAGTAATGGGAACTAAATTTTATTTTTCATATCAGGGAATAAATAGATATTGAAAATTAATAAATTCAGAAAGAGTGATAAAAGATTATTAATTAAAAATAGAGAAGTAACTATCAAGAGGACTAAATTCAGAAGCAGGTGAAAATACAGTGTCTAGGAAGGGAGACAGGGTATGGGAAGGGCTGGAGCTGGGAACTGTTGCCTTTCATTGCAAATTCTATATTATGCGTATTTTAAGAAATATTAAAAGTATTTAAATTTTAGATTACAAAAATATACATTAAATTAGTGAATGAGATCATTCTTTCCCTTTTACAGATCTTATTCTTTCTTCGGGGCCAAGTTAGCATCATCTCAACTACCTCCAAATGCCAGGCATATGCTTTATGTTCCCTTCATTACATAATGACTAACACACTGCCAAGGAATTGTATTACATGGTCGGGATTCTTACCTATAAAGACTTGGCTCTGTAAAAACTCACTGGGTCTTTATTAAACTTTGCAAAATGTTGTAGTTTTGATTAGTTATTCATTTGTTAATTCCTTCATTTAACTTATATTTTTGCTGAGTGCCATCACATGAAAAGTGCAGTGCTAGGAACTGGGATACTCCAGTGAAAAGGATACCTAGTCCCAAGGAGCTGTCATTCTCACAGGAAGGCACAATCATCACTAGACAATTATGATGTAATACACAGAAAGAAGGGTGTTCTAGGAGCACATGGGAGGGAACCTGAACACCTTGGAAATTAAGTAGGGCTTCCTGGAGGTGGTGATATTGAAATTGGTATATGAAAGATGAGTAGAGGATAGCCTGGTGAAGGGGATGCTGGAGGGGAAGCAGAATGTTTGAGAGAATGGGATGGCTGCTGTGTAGAGTGAAATAGAGAGAGGCAGGGAAACATAGGCAGAAAAATGAGCCCCCAAAGATATTCATGTTCTAATCTCCAGAACCTGTGTATATGTTACTTTACATGGCAAAAGGGACTCTGTAGATATGATTAAAGACTATGAAATGGGAACATAATCCTAAATTATCTGAATAGCCCCAATATAATTGTAGGGGTCCTTATAAGGAAAAGAGGGAGCCCCATTTATTATTTCAACCTCCAGAACTATAAAACAATAAATTACTGTTATTTTAAGCCCCTATGTTTATGGTAATTTGTAACCCCAGCTATTTGAAATTAATCATAGAAAGTAGGCTGGAGAAATATGAAGGAGCTGGAGGATGAATTTCCCTGTAAGCACTGTTAAGAAGTTTGAACTTCATTCTGAGGGCAATGGGAGCCTGCAAAAGGACTGTACTTGTATTTCAGAATGATTGCTCCAGCTACACTAAGGGGAATCAAGGTCTCTTCATGAAACTTCTACTGTGGATTCTACCTCCTAGAGCCCACAGCAGTCCTTTCTCTGGCAATGATCCTCTGGTGTTGGTCTAGCAATAACCCTGATTTCTGTATGATCAGCAAATATCAAGTATTACATTATGAGGCTTGAATTTGGAATAGAGAAATTGACAAATGCAAAGAGTAAAAGTTCATGGGGCTGCTGCAGCCTTGGTTCCACAATGAGACTTTTTCACCTTGATTTTCCACATCTTTCAGTGGGTTCACCCCTGGAGACAGGATAAAAAACATGGGAGTGGCTGGTCCTGATTCTTCAAAAGAGGTTGCAAAGTCTAATGTTCTTGCTACCACATATTTGCTTCCTAACGTCTCCTCAACGAAATCTCTGCCAGAAAAAAAAATACATAGTGTTTATCAATCAAAAATATAATAACACTTGAGAAACAGAGGTCTATAGAAATGGAAGATGTATAGTTAACAGAGGTAAGGTCAACTCCAAGCTCTACTTATTAAGTCAATGTTTGCAACCTGTGTTGCCTGCACCTAGATCAGGGCTCCTTCTAAATCCCCATGTATCCAGGTCACCACTGACTCCTCTATGAAGCCTGTGTGCTCTGTCACATTACCACTATTCAACAGAAGACTGCCATGACTAATTCCATTCCAAAAGCCCTCAGGTGGCTAAATCCTCCAAACTTCATATCCCTGTGATCCTTCACCCATGATTTAAGGCCCTTCAGTCCTCTATTCTCTCATGTTCTTTCATTTTCTGTGTTTCCTTTAACTTACTCCACTTCTTTTTCAAAGTGTTCCATTTTTATATTAAAGAAAATCTTGAAACTGTAACCTCTTACATCTGACCATATGGCCCAGCTCTTGGCCTTAACTCTTCCCCAATGAAAATATTTTCCCTGTAGCCTTTCAACTGGCTCATTCTCCTACATCTGGTCTATCTCAAGATTGGGAGGTAGGATCATGGTCCTGCTTACTGATGACTATTCTTTATAAACTATTAACTTTCTACTCATATAGCTCCATTGAGGCTTATTTCCCTTGGCTGTGTTACCACTACCCCTGTATATCAGTGTCATCTATTGCTCCTTTGGAGACTCTGCTGATTTACTGAACACGTGAACTCTTGGCTCATAGACTTTCTCTCCACCAGCCTGAATGATATCAATATCCATGGGGACAATCTTCCAGATTCTTAACAATCTTCATTTCTTTCCCACTTCAGCCACTTAATTCCATGGCCACACATTCATCTTTGCCATTACTTGGGAACTTTTTCTATGTTTGAAACCATAAATGGAAACATTTCATTCTCTGACCCAAACTTTCTATCTTTACAATTCTTTTAAAAATTTACCCTTACTTTACTTATTCTTTGCTTGTATTGGTACCAGTACAAATGCAGGATTTTCAGTATCTTGGTATCCCTTTTTTTTTAAATCATCTCCCCTAATTCTCTTTACTTCTTTCCTATCCAGTGCTGAGTCCATGGCCTAAAAATTCTTAAAAACAAACAACTTTTTTGAGGTATAATTGACATACCATAAAAATCACCTATTTTAAGAATACTATTCCATAATTTTTAAGAAATTTCCTGAATTGTACACCATAAACCAGTTTTAGAATATTTTCATACTGCCTCATGCATATTTAGATAATTGCTATTCCCACCCTCCAGCCCTAGGCAACTATTGATCTACCTTCTGAATCTATAGATTGCATGACCTATGATTTCTAATCATTCTCTTGCCAGTCCCTACCTCCTTACCTAATTCTTATTCAAACAAACCAATTTGAAATGACCTGTGCTCTGGATTAACTTAACTCTGTACTTGGGCTGTTGAATGCAAAATCATCTAATGGTGAAGACTGGTGTCACTATAAATGCAGGATCTTAACTAGGTGAACTCTCAAAGCTACTTGAAATTCTTTGAGTTTCCTTGATCAGCCTTCTCTCATTTTTTCAAGATTATATTTCAGACCCTCAGCATTCTCTGCAAATCTCCAACCCTGCCACCTACTGTTTCACACAAACTCAACTGATGATCTTACTTCCTACTTCTCAGAAAAAATAGAAGTCATCAGAAAAATCCTTCTTAATTTTCTGCCATCCTTCTACTGCCTTCACAATAACCACATTCATTTCTCTTTATTGTTGTAATGAAAGAGGTGAGCTAAGGATGACCCTTCCATCTGTTCTCTGGATCCCACCATCTCCTGCCACAGTAGACAGCATCCTTCTCAATGCTGATATTGATGAGTACCTCTTTCTTAACCTAGATATTAAGAAAATACATGGCAAACACAGAGCAACAGGCCTCATGGGATTTTAGATGTTGGTACGAAGCCTCCTATTATTATAAACACATAGCTTTTGTGTTCAGCTCTGATAGTTTGGCCATGTTGAGATTGTCCCTTTCCTGTCTTGGGCCTCCCCACTATTCCTACTCCCTACCTCATGGCATAGGTCATCCGGTCAGGCCGCATAGCTCTCATCATGCAGAGGCGCTGCAGGGCTGTCTTGTTCTTCCATTCCTGTGGGAACTTCTCCTTCTCAGGACATTCCGATTCCACAAACTTTTTCCAGCTCTTGGAAGATCCCTCAATGTCCCGATCCAGGTTACAGAATTCTTCCATTGATGAAAGTGCCTAGAAAATTTCAGAGAATCTTGCTCTGAAATGCAGTTTCACAGAGCTGTAACTGGCATTGTGTTGGGGTTGAGGGGCAAGATGGCATTATATACATTACTCTACCTCACTTATACTCTTTTCTAAAGACTTGACTCTTCCTGCAGGTAAAATCAAGGAAGAGGAAGGATTTTGATTAGCTCACCTTTAGCAAACTGCCCCAATAATATGCAAGGTTTAGTAAATAAAATGTTCAGGATATTATCAGCAGCAGAGACTGAACAGCATCTACCTACAGGGTATTACATGGAAAAAGGAACAAGATGGGATGCCATGATTTTTCTAGTCATGGAACCTGGACATTTTAAGTCTCTGACTCTTCCCTTTCATTCTCATATTCACTTTGTCAGCAACTCCTGTCAATTCCTTTCAAAATATCTCCAGGATCTTTGACTTTGTATTAATGTCAACTTAAAAATTTCCATGAATTGCCTGCTTCCATAAGGATTAAGTCCAAATGCATAATTTGTTAATCCGTTCTGTTCATGTAGTGCTTCCTTCCAATCCATCCAGTTAATCAGGGAGCCTACTGCCCTCATGCTCTGTCCAAGGATGTCTGCTCCCAACCTTGGCAGTGTACCAGACTCAGTCCCAACTCTATTCCTTGTTCATACTACTTTCACCACATCGGAGGTCTTGTTCTTTTCCCCACCAAATTCTACTCCTTTCTTGATCGATTATTAGTTGTTTAGGTCCTATAAATTGTTAAAGTCCACTTCAAAATCAGCAAATTCCTTTACATATATTGTCTCTAATCTGGAACACACAGCTCTTCTACTCTTCGTTTGTGGACCACAGAGTTGATATATTTTATAGAGAGATCGATTCTATTTTTAGATGTTTGACTGTTGATAGCTTTTAAGCCTTATCTCTCTTCTGCTCAGCAAGCTGATAAGTAAGCCTAGGTACTCCCTCTTTGGTACTGGAGGGAAGTTGTACCATGCAAGCCCCTGCTCATGCACAGGACCTCTCACCCATCTGCACTCCCTAATTTCCATCAAAAACCCCAGCGTAGTCTCCTTTCCTGGTTCTCTCAAGCTATCATTAGGCTGCTGGGGAGCTCCCTTGCGCTCCCCAGAAATTCTGATTACACAAGTAGTAGAATTTTCCATACCCTCTTAGGTATGTGTGTGTGACATCATCTGTCTTGACACTGGAACCACATTTGGGTGTGGAGAGTCCATCCTGTTGCCTCAGAGTGGCCACATAAACATCACTCAGACACTGAGTTATTTGCAGCTTTTGTTTGCATGTTTGGTCTCTTCAATGAGACTAAAAGCTAGACTGTAGACTGTGCCGAAAATACCTATCATAATGCCATTTATTTTAAGGAACCCACACATTCTTGTTATTTGAATTCATTCATTTATTTGATATTTATTGACTGTCTACTACATGCCAGGCATTTGGGAATACAAAAGTGAACAAAAAAAGACATGCCTTCAAGGAGCTTACAGTCCTAAGTTCAAGAGAAAGAGAAGATGGTGGAGGCCTTAGAGGTATATAGGACCCTGTTGGGCAGAGATCGAAGTAGAAAGAAAGGAAGGGCATTTTATGGGGAAGGATTGACAAGAGACAAAATCTGGAGGGGGAAGAGAGTAGGCCATAGTACAAAGGAGTTGTGACCACAGTAGAAGAGACAAAGGAAATGTAAAGCTGGAGAAGGGCATATACACTTGGCTTGGGCTTGCCAGGGCTCTGCTCCTGTGTGGATAAACACCTGTCCTGTCTTTATGTGTCCTTTCATGTGAGCTCCGTGGCCTCCCAGCATCACCCTGACCACCTAGAGCAGGGAGCACCCCTTCTTTAATGCAGAGAAGTGGCATGGTGTCATGTGTAGGATGACAGAGGTGCCAGAAAATGAGAGTTCTGGTCCTAGTCCCACCTCTTATGATTGGACCTGTTTTTAAACATTTGTGGGCTTTGATTTTCTCCTTTGGAAAATGAGGCCAAGTAATTGTTGTCTGCATAGCTCATGTTTTAATGTAGATACAAGTGGTTTGAAGACTCTAAAGCCCTTCCCTGTGCTTTCTTGGGGCTCCTATAGTTACTGAGTTACAATTGCTGGTTTACTTGTTTGTTACTCCCACAAGATTGTGTGTTCCCTGTGGGCAAGAATTTTCTTAGTCATCTTTGTATGCCTCAGGCCTAGCAGGCTGCCTGGCACTTAGGAAGTGCTCAATTAATAAAGTTTGACATCTGGGTGGCCAGCAGGAGGGCTCTTGACAGGCTGAGAAAAGCTGCAGCTGCTGTAATTATTTCTCTCCGTGCTGAGGAATTCACTTTCATCTTTCAGGCAGCCACTTCAGCCCCTCTTCCCAGCTTGCATCATCATTAACCCTTCTGCAGTCCCATTACCCCCTCTGGTGTCCCCACAAAAGTGAGGAAATTACACTGCTATCAGTGCTCCTAGCAGCCATGACTGGGTCTGAAACATACTTTCTTAAAGCTCTGGATTGAATACAATTGCAACATTTAATCTTCCAAATGAGGGAAAGGCATTTCTAGCCTTCTAATAAGCTAAATGGAAATGACTAATTAACCTAATTACATTGGACTGTGTATCAAAATACAACTGTGCTAAACTGGCATCAAGTGGCAGTGAGGGGCCTTTTCAAAGGCTAACAAAGGCGTGTGTCACAGATGAAATTTTCTAATGAAGAGCAGAATATGCTCAGTACCTTAAAGTACAGGATTTGTTGAAACTTAAAAAATTCCTACAAAGAATACAAATAAAAGCAGTATTTTATCACAAAGATTTAATTTATTACCTATTTGTTCTGCTGGGGAAGCAAGGCAATTCATCTTCTTCATTTGATAGAATGTTTAAGAAATTTTGTTTTATAATGTCCTATTCTGTTATACTTATTTTGTTTCTTTAGGCTAAAATCCAACTGAACACTTAAAAAGAGAGCATTCATCAAAGGCTTAAACGATGTGTACAACACATTGCACTGTATTTCACCTGCTCACATCTTGTACTATGGTTGAGTTTGATGGGGCTGGACTTGGCTGCTCCACATAAAACAGAGAGAGAGAGAGAGAGAGAGAGAGAAAGCTTCACTCATTTGCAGAAGCTTTTGAACAGCCAGATGAGCTTAGCTCACAAAACAAAACAAAAAAGCAAAGTGAAGAAAGCAAACCAAACAATCCATTTCGTGAAAAAAAGGAATGGAACTAAATGGCACAGTAGCTTTTGAGTTGTAAAGAATGTTTTTGAATCATTTACTCTTTATGACTTCTGCTGCAGAGAGCTTTGTGGGGTAATAGGAAGAAAGGCAACTGGATTTGGCCCAATTGGGCAACTCACAATCCCTCAAAGTTTTTCTTTCTATGGACAAATTTAGGCACAAGTCATACTGACCACAGCAGGTATACATCTTAGAGATGGGTAATTATAACTGTAATTGTGATGGGGTGAATTTGGGATGTTCCCCGAAAAGATATGTTGAAAAACTAACTTCCCTAATTTGTGAATATGATTTTATTTTAAAATAGGGTCTTTGCAAGTATAATCATGTTAGGATAAGGTCAGTAGGATGGGCCATAATCTAATATGACTGATGTTCTTATAAGAAGAGAAGAGACACAAAGATACACTTTACATGGTTAGATGGCCATGTAAAGACTGTGGCAATGGAGGCAGAGATTGAAGTGATGCTGCAATAAACAAAAGAACGCTTGAGGATACCAGAAGCTGGGAGGAGCAAGCAAGTATTCTCCCCTTGAGGCCTTTTGGAGGGATCATGGCCTGCTAAAAACCCTGATTTCAGACTTCCAGCCTCCAGAACTGTGAGACAATACATTTCTGTTGTTTTAAGCCACTCAGCTTGTGGTACTTTATTGTGGCAGCTCAAGGAAACAAATACAATAGCCTAACCATAACTATAATCAGCTTCTATTTACTGAATATTTATATGTCTGACATTGAGGTAAGTATTCTGATGACCATTTTGCCAATAAGGAAAAAAAGTCTCAGAAAAATAAGAAACATGTCAGAGACCATACACACTCAAAGTTGAACTTGAACTCAGGAATGTCTCACTCCAGAGCCTGTGTTAACTATCCATCTCTATCACTCATTCAGAACTGCTTCCAAAATTTATTTTCCATAAGGGCATCAGATTATGAGTCAATACTCTCAAACTTTGGGGCTGAACTTTCCAGTAAGATATCATTGGCCATATACGAATATTAAGCAAATTAAATGTGACTAGTGTGACTGAATAACTAAATTTTTATTTGTATTTAATTTTAGTTCTTTTGAAATTTCAGTTAAGAAACTGGAAATTGTTTTAATAACTGATAAAATTTTAAATATGTTTGGAACAACTTCAGTGTATGAATCAATTGTTTTAATTCTAAAATTTTATGAAATATAAATCAAATCATATTTCTGATTAAGATTTAGCATCTTAATTGAGATGCACTATAAGTGTAAAAAATATGAACCAGAATTTAGATTTAGTACAAAAATATAAAATAGCTCATTAATATTTTTATAACAATTACATATTAAAATGGCTTACTGGGTTAAAATATACTATTAAAATTAATTTCATTAATTTCTTTTTACATTTTTTAATGTGCCTACTATAAAATTTTAAATTATATATGTGACATACATTATATTTCTTTTGGACAGTTCTAGAGTGTCTATTCATTTATATCTTATGCAGCCTAGAAAAGTTAGTGATTTTCCACACATATTCTGCATTTATCATAATTGTTCTTAGGCATTTTGTAACTTTGTGATTTGATTGCTGTTCTGAAGGAAGTTCCCCTTTGTTTCTTTCCCAATATGTTATCCCCCTTCTCATTTGCTAGGTTGGGTCCAGAATGACAAATGAAATTAATAAATAAAAATCAAAACACACCTGTATTATTTACATCAGGGATCAGCAACCTGCAGCTTACAGGGCCACTCTGGTCTACCATCTGTGTTTGAAAATACAGTTTTATTGAAATTCAGCCATTTCCACTTATATATTATGAGTGACTGGCGAAGTTGTGTAGTCATAACAGAGTCTGGCCCTCAAAGTCTAAAGTTTGACGACTTCTAATTCAGATATAGCTCTAAAAACAATTAAAAGAATAGCTATAGACTCTGAAAAAGAAGTTATAGAAACATTTTGGGTAATAGTAGTGTGAGTGAAATTAGCCTTGAATTTCCTAAGATGATTCCTTTGAAGGGGACAACATGCATATAAATGGTTAAGCATGGGGCTTTTATTGTAAAGTAAATCACCTTGGATGGATCTCGAGAGAATTATGCTGAGTGAACAAGCTCGTCCGAAAAGGTTACATACTATGAGATTCCATTTATATAACATTCTTGAGATGACAAAATTATGGAAATGGAGAACAAATTAGTGGTGCCAGGCATTAGGAATTGGGGCGAGAGGAGGCTGTTGTGGTTATAAAAGGGATTCATCCCTGTAGTGATGGAATTTCTGTATCTTGACTGTGGTGGTGATTACATGAATCTTTACACGTGATATAACCACACATACACACACACACATACACACACACACACACGAGTGCATAAAAACCTGCTGAAATCTGAACAAGGTTAGTGAATTAGTGTAGACTTCCTGGATGTGATATCATACTATAGGAATGCCAGATATTACCATTGGGGGAAATGGAGTACATGGGATATCTCTATTATTTCTTATCATTGCATGTGAATCCACATTATCTCAAAAATTTTTAGTAAAATATATAAAGAGAGCCAGTCATATTACTTCCGACTCACACTTCTTTGTGCTATGAAACTTGTATAAAATGCAACAAACATGGAACGTCATAAACAGGATTCATTTTGCACAGGTGCTAGTCCTCACACGGCACCAGCTTCTGATGTGGATGCTCATCCAAGAGGGGACTGGACAGCTGCCCACATGGATAATTGGCCTGGACTCTCTGGAGCTGGTGTTCACTCAATCAGCCTTCACTGCCTGGCATCATGTCAGGCCCTATGAAGGCAGGCATAGTCACTGTTGAAAGGAGCTTATAGTTTGTGATCTTTTCAATGCTCATAAAATTCCAACCAAACTAAACTGAATAACATGGAAAGAAAATGGGCTTTGCCATCAGACAGACTGGAATTTGAGTCCTGGATTTGCTACTTATAAGATGCGGGACATCACTTTCTTCATACGTTAAATGGGAAAAAATAATAGCTATTGTCCAGGTGAACATGAGAATAAAATAAGCTAATTCATTTCTAAGGTGCCCAATAAATGTGAGCTCTTATTAACTGATTCTCTCAGGCTGGAATGCATCCCCTGCTTTGAAGCTGAATTAGGATTCATGTGAAAATGCCTGAACAGAGCCTGGTTTCTGTCTATTTCATGAAATTGTATAATAGCATCTCTACACACCTGCTCTGGGGCGTCACAGGAGCCCATATTTCAGTCCTAAGCACTGGCAGATGACAGGAAGCTCAGCTGAGTCAGAGAAGCTCACAGGATCTTACTGTTACCTCACATTCTGGAGGCAGAGCCCTCACACCAGCACACACCTGCTCATTCTCTGCAAAGCCTTCCCAGCAGGCCGGGAAGGGTAAGTTCTGCCGTGGGCAAGCAGGTAAACGGATACACCTATGTTAAAACAGCTCCACAACGACCCCCAAAAGAGAGTGCTCCTGACTTCCTGGGGACAAATGTTAGGAGATGAGAACTTAACTGTTTTCTAGGGGCTGGTACTGACCTTGATGCCACCCCAGGCCTGATGGGAGAGGAACTCCACTGGACTGGTGATGCCTGCTTGCACTGGAGATCGAAGCAGGAAATCCAGTTCTGCTGCATTGACTTCCTGGTTCATGAGGATAATCTGCAATGTGACAGAATGACACTGTTTCTTTAGCTGGTTGTAGTTACAGGGTTCTGGAGATCTTCAGAGTCATCATTCAGTATAGTTATTGTTAATTCTAATGCTAGAGCTTGCCCATCAGTTTCGATGAAAGATGGTGGAGTGGAAGAAAGTGTATGCCCATGCAAATCACTGTGTGCATCTCTTTTCACCCTATACCAGCATGGCATAAATGCATATAGTGAATGGCTATACATCTTGGCAATCAAGCATTTATGTATCAATCTTGAATGCCATGGAATATATTCCTGCAATCTAATTGTGAAGATGACACATACAAATGACATGATTTGAGGAGAGTGTCAAAGTAACATGTGAATATATGCAAAATAGAATTGCATATATGAATCAATAATACTGAAGGGTTTCCAGAATAGAGGAGTGGCCAATAAGTAGGGGTGAGGTATTAATTTGACTAAACTTTTTATAAGTGGTTTTGAACTGAGTATTGGAGAAACTAAGAGAGAGGAATAGTTAGACAGGAAGGGGAGGTGTTCTAGGGAGAGGGCAATAGAAAGTGCAGAGGCTTGGAGGGAGTTAGTGAGGTGTGAGCAGAGGAAGGTAAAGCATTTGGTTTGTTTAAGCTAACAATTCATACTGAGAAGAACTTGGGAAATTGCCCCCCCCCCCTACAAATTGTGTTTTTTGCCAAGAAGTTACAGATGGAAATGTTCACTAAGAAAAAAATAATTTGGTCAATTTGAGAAAAAGTCTCTAAGTATATAACAGGCTTGAAACAGCAGATGGGGTAAAATAGGGTTGAAATATTTATGAGAGAAAAGTGAAACCTAGGGGAGGAAGCTCCTTGGGGTCTGAGGGAAATGTGTGGTAGTAAGGAAATTAGTGTACACTGGGGCTTGAATTCTTTTTGTAATGGCCAAGCTGTCATCTGTCCTGGAGTGCGGACTACAGAGGGTGAGAAGGATGAGTCACGCTAAGACTCCCCCGTGAATTCAGTCATTGGAACATGCAGAGTCAGCATAGAAGTGATCATAGAACATCTGACTTTTAGAGTTGGAAGAGGCATTCAAGATAATCTGGTCTGTGCTCCTACCTTATGTAGAGAAAAATATTCCAAATGCTAAATGATTAGAGAGATAAATACGAAGAAATAAATTTTTATTTTCTTTCTTTCTTTCTTTCTTTCTTTCTTTCTTTCTTTCTTTCTTTCTTTCTTTCTCTCTCTCTCTCTCTCTCTCTCTCTCTCTCTCTCTCTCTCTCTCTCTCTCTCTTTCTCTCTCTCTCTCTCTCTCTCTCTTTCTTTCTTTCTTTCTTTCTTTCTTTCTTTCTTTCTTTCTTTCTTTCTTTCTTTCTTTCTTTCTTTTTCTTTCATGTTGAGAAGAAATAGAAGACACATGTTTCTTATTAACACTGGAAGTCCTGGGTGATCCCAAACCCTTAAGAATCAGACTCCAAAAGGAATTTTTTAAGACCAAGATTGCTATGGCTATAGAAAGACATTTCCAATTTCTTATTCCAGGAAATGGTTGGGACATTAAACTTACAACCGTGAAGGTAAATAAATAATGAGGGATACTCTAACAAGGGTCTTACTGCATCTCAAAGAGTATCTAGTTATTGGTAGGGCCAAAGAGTTTCATTGTCAGTGCCAGTTTAGATTGGCCGGTAGTGGGTACTGGGGGCACTCTATTGAGGAGGATCTTAGATCACCCAAGATCAGCAAGAAAAAGTACAATGATTAATTAAGCATGGCTACCGTAAATGAGACAATGATGGGGCAGCATGTGTGCATTCAATATGACTTCCTTGTCTGAAGCCTCTGCTCTGAACTCAATAGTCTTCACATGCTATGGGAAATAATACTAAAAGAAGAAAAGTTTTTGTTTTTTCTTTTTAACATTTGCTGATTGGGCACTAGAAAATGACCTGTTTTCTGGAAACTTCTTCAATCTACTTTTACCTGAAAGGTGAGCTGGGCAAGGTAGGTCAGCTTATCACACTCAAAGAGCCCACGGGTGGTATACTGGTACACAGAGAAGGTGATGCTGTCTATTAGATTGGTCACTCGCTCCTTGAGGTTCTCACTGGGAGCAGACTTCTCCACAGCCTTCTGGAAGACTATGCTGAAGGCCTGGGGGGTAGGAAATAGGAGATTGGCAATTTATACACCTCTTATCGTACATAGCTAGTAGTCTTACTTGTAAAGAATATTATAATTTGACTGTCACCAAAATGTTTTCCCAGCATATCCTGTCAAGAATAGACAGTGGCAACAAGATAACTCTTGTTTTAGTTTACTGAGCTCTTTTCTTAGTTTGCTCATGTGAATTATTATGATGTCAAAAGAGGGCAAAGCTATGAGGCATGCAGAGAAGAGCCTATGGAGAAAAATAAATGTTTGGTGGCCAAAACAATTAAATTAAATCAATTAAGTTTTGTTGTGTAACTATCTGAATAAAAAGTAAACACAGTCAACAATAACCAGCTGGGATTAGTAATTCTACCCACTAGATTATAAAATTCTTGATAGTACCACTTTGTTGGCTAAAAGAGATCCTTGTACATAATAGGCATTCCGAATATTTTTAGTTACTTTTCATTTGGTAATGATCAGAATCTCATGTGTTCTCTGTTTTACTGTTATTCTGCAGTCACTTGACGAGTTCTCTTATGTATTCTTTATTCTCATGAACTATTTCTACAATGGTGGAATCATCGTCTGCTTTTACATCTTCTGAACTATACATTAAGACATTATATGAAATAAAAAAATCATAAATCGATTTTCCATTGTTTTAAACTTTGATATAGACTTTTTATAAAAATACATATTAGGAATGGTACAATTTGAATGTGATATGAATAGAATGAATCATTAAAAAAATCAAGACATAACTGGGCCTTTTCCATTTTTGGCTATGCAGATTTCCTGTCATTCTTCTATTTTCCTTTTGTGGCTTCAAGAAGGAAAAAAATCTTAGAGCTTTCTAACACCAGGCATTTGAAACTCAGTGGAAACCATATAAAATTTGTAGCTCTGTAGTTCCTCATTTGCAAAATTGAGAAAAAAGGTGAGTTCCTCTGTTTCATACTTCCATGGTGTTTCTTGTTAATAAAGCCCTTGCAGATTTTCATTCTGTTTTGATGATCCTAGCAAAATCTTCTGACTACCTTCACCCCAATCCATTACAATGTTACCCTCACCTGGTAGGCTTGTTGTAAGCTGATAATGTTCCCCAGCACCACACAGAGCAATTTGGGAAGCTTCTACTTGTGGAACAAGTCCATAGATACTGAGTGGATAATTTTCCCCAGGTGGTTACTATGGCTTTTCTCTAAAACTCCATCAAAATGACAGTGATCAGTAAAGAATCTCTAGTTACTAAATTTAAACAATGTGATTCATATTTCAGGAAAAGAGATAAAGGAATTTAAAAAACCTAGGTACATTTAGCATTTTCTTTACACTATACTAATTTTGGCTCTCTTTTCCTTTTCATCCTAAAAAGAAACCCTCCTCTTCCTTTTATTTCTGTATCTGAATAGCTGTGATGCTGGACCTAATCTAGACTTCTGTGGCTTCCTCTAGAAGGTCTCTCTTGCCCACAAGATCTTATTTTGGCTCTAACTACCCTTATTAATCTCTTAGGGCCCTTATCTATTAAGGTTGTATTTTAGTTTTTTTTTTTTTTTAATCTTTTGAAATACCAGGTTGTGAGCACACTTAAGTGAGGCCAGGTCTTACTAACTTTCTTGTCTTTCCCAGATTCCAGCCCAGCTCTTTACATATAATAGGCACTGAAAAGATTTGATAAATAAATGGCTGAGTTCCGCTAATGCCCTAAAAAGCTCAGGCAAAGTGTGAGGGCTGCCCTGGACACAGGTTCTCAAACTCAAATGTTTTCATGGGCCAGTTGTATAAGACCAAATAAGGTGAGAGTAGGGATTGTGGCAACATGGAGGTGGGTACACACCTATTTAGGGAGCAGCCATCCCTTAGCTCCAGTGAACCTATGCTATGTGGAATGTGAATTCAGGGCTGTCAAAGCTTCCAGACTTTCATGAGAAGCCAAAAATTGGGATTTGCGTGAAATCTCCTTATTTAAAAATCTTAGTAACCAACGAAAGTATCTGAAAAGCCCCTTGAAACTAGGAAAATGGGTAAGCAGGCTCTTGGGCCTCCAATGCTCTGTATTCCATTTGCTTCTGCCCATTTAATTCTTCCCTTTCCAATCTCTTTGAGAAATATTATAACTCTAAATGTACCCTCCCTCGCACATGGATACAACAGAGGGAGATGGGCCTTCCATCAGTCTGTAGGAATCCCCAGTGAGGTGTCTTTTCACTCAAGACACCCTGGTACCCTGCAAGTGAGTCTCATTAACCCTTCCCTAGCCTTTGGCTGAGCTTTGAAGAAAAATTACTTTATAATCATGTAAGTTCCATCTTAACCATGTTATAAACTTCCAAGTTCATACTAAATTTGGCTTTTGAAGAGGCTTTGCATATTTATAAGCAAATACACACATTTTAAATATTTCTTCTCAAAGCACTTTGGAAAACTGGGATGTAAGGCTGTGTCATACTGGCCTATCTGTGGTTTTCATACTCTGAGAATGTCTCTCCTTTCTCTACCAGGAGCAGAAACTGTAAAATCCAAACACAGACAAAATCCAAGACTAGGAAAACTCCAGTGGCTAGTTTTTCTTCAAATCACAGCTTTTAAGCTTCTAAGTTATTACTGTTCTTCTGATATTTTTTAAGACACTTACTTCAGCTCCTTATCATTAAGCATTTAAACATGCTTTCAATGATCAAACTGGCCAATAAGTCTTTGGTGATTCTTAATAACAATAAAGAGACCCCAAATGCCCTCCCCCTGATAAATAGAGCTTCCAGTGACAAAACAATCCTATATCATGGTGCTGTTGCTGAAAAACAATGAATAGCATTTCTTTGAACACATATTTTCATGGGCTTCCTCAGATTTTTTTTTTCAGGAAGAGTCACTGAGGTAGATTTCAACTACCCTTGGAACTAGGGAGGAGTGATTTTGTAGTTACTAGGCTTATCATGTTAATTTTTATACAATTTTTCAATATTTTACAATTCTTTCATATGCTGCCTTGACCTGAATATAAGGCCATACATTGGATTTCTTTTAAAAATATAAAATATTATAAACACAGTTCAGTTAATCTGCAGAGACTCTGAGTTGTGGGAAAGAGATAGGGAAATGCTGAAATGCCATTTTCAATTAAATGAGCCCAGGTACTAAAGGTACACCTTCATCCCCACACCCTGGCCTCCACATGGCAGCTGAGCTTCACGGAATGAGGTGTGTGCTCTGAGCATCTGTCTGTGTGTCTGTGTATCTCTGCCCCTCCTCTGTGTGTCTGTGTGTGTGTGTATGTGTATGCGCGTGCGCATGTGTGTGTGTGTGTGTGTGTGTGTGTCCTCTGTGTTTGTTGAGTCAAACCAAATAAGTTGTTTAGAAATGCTCCACCACCCCCTAATGCCTCTTTAATTGTGATCTTCTGGAGAATGCCCTAGGGGAGAAAAACTTTCAGAGATGTGCTTAAAATTTATAAGTCTTTAATTTTCCTGAGTAAGATAAGTTTAGTCAGCACTTACAATTTGCTAGCATCTTTGGTTTTAGAAATATTTCAACAACCATAAAACAGTAGCTTTGGATATTAAGGTAATAAGTAATTTAAAATTGCTCTATTTATTGTCTGCTTTGGTTTTAACTGATACGAATGACACACATTTGATTGAGCTTTTTGGGGGCAGGGATTACTTCTAATATTTCCTGGTATCCTCTTCCACACATTAAGTAAACATAGTACCTGTCATATCATATGTGCTTACTGAGTGGGTGAAGCCATGACTTGGTGTGTGGCATCTCTTTCTGTTCTAGTCAAATAACCAATGAATCATGAAAGACCCAATTAAATGGATGAGAAATGTAATATAGGTCTGAAGGCAATTCAGCTGCTCTCCTGGATTTGATATTAAAGATGTGCTGGAGCTAATGAAAGCACATAGATAAACTCTCATGGAGAGTTGCATTGGCTATATTATACTGCTTTATTATGATTATATAAAAAACTCCAGGTGTAAATTACCTTGAGAGAAAACTGGTACATGGGGTGGATCTTGTTGAGGTCATTCATGATGAAGTAGAGCAGAGAGGCTCGGGTGGCTGCTGGTCGATAGTGCTCTCGGGCCTCATTGATTTTCACTTCAGTCACCTTGGCCTCCTGGACCTGTTAGATAAATAAATAGTAGTCCATTGTTTCAGACAATCAGGGCTTCCTGAGAATCAGCTTGGCCTCTCTGTATAAGTACATATATGTCTGTGTGTGTGTATGGGGTAGAGGGTATATTGGGATGGGGATAGTGGCAAGAAGATTAAAAAACTACTGTGGTAGTCCTTAATGGAGCTTGAGTGAGAAAGGAGATGATATACTTCTAGGCTTTCACAAGGGTGAGAGTGTCACCTCTTGCAGTTGGGAAATGCAAGCCACACAAGCCTCCATTTCTAACAAAAAGATTTTATGGAAATACAAAAATAAACCAGAATTCCAGGTATTCTAAATCCAGTAAAAGAAGCATAATGTTTTATCTGTTCATTTATTTTGTTCTTTAGATTCCACATGTAAGAGAATATTGTCAATAATATTGTAATAACTATGTATGGTGCCAGGTAAGTACTAGACTTATTGGAGGATCACTTCTTAAATCATATAAATGTTTAACCACTATGCTGTATACCTGAAACTAATGTAAAATGATAATAAATGTTAACTGTAACTGAAACAAAGAAGCATAATCTAATTTTCTGATTTCTTATTTTTTATAAACAAGTTAATATGCTAATTCACAAAGAAAATATCTTTCAGTGAAGTGTTCTAGTTTTAGAAAATTGCTTACCAGAGGTAAAAATAATAAAAGAGAACTAAGTGTTAGAAATAGGAATTCTATAAGAACATACAACTAAATACAAACCTCAGTATGACCTGCTTTATATTCCAGAATAGAATGAAACTAATATAAATCACAAGAGTCTCACAGGAAAAAAAAGCAATGATCCATGTTAAAGATGGGCTTGCAATAAACAAAATTTCAGGAGGAAGTGCTACCAAAGTGGATGATTAGAAGACCACCCACCTGCTACACACACACAATTTCCAGAAGGATTAGAATTTCAAGAGTTGAAGATGATTGAACAATCTAAAACTCCTAGTAGCTAATTACACTTAAAAGCAGCAGAGGTAAAATAGTCAGGCCCTTATAAAAAAACAACAGACATGATCTGAAAAAGACTAATTTGAAGTTCAAAAAATAAAAATACATTTATTTAAATTAAAAACTCAGTGCACAGGTTAAATGATAAAGTCAAAAAAGACAATAAGCAAACTAGAAGATAGATCTGAGGAAATTGTTACAAAAGCAGCTCAGAGAGAAATAAAGATGGAAAATATGTGGTAGAGGTAATGAGACTTGGCAGACTTGGCAGATACAATGAGAAGATTCAAAATACATCTAACAGATATAAGTAGAGAATAGAGAATGAGCAAGAGGCAGTATTTGAAGTTATAATAGTTAAGATTTTTCCAAAAGTGATGAATGACCAGAGGTCTTTCTTTGAAGAAGCAGTCAAGGCCAAAGAAAGCTTACTCTCCACAGGCCCCTGAAGAAATAATTATTTACTTCAATTAGAAAAAAATTGAACCAAAAGGAAGAAATAAAATGCAAGAATTTCTTATATATGGCTAATCTAAACACCAAAGGCTATAAAAAAATCACCACCAGTTTGGAAGTACTTGGTAAAAGCAAGGTTAATGCAATTTTATAAAACAGAACAGAAGATGGGAGAGGATGATCAAAGTGTTCTAAAATCCTTACATTGTTTTGGAAGAGGCTAGATATATTGCTTAATATCTATTGTTAAGTCACATATAAATGCAAAATGAAATATATTTTTATATATGAGCAAAACAATTAAGGTTAATCAATAAAATAGAGTGAATAAAATCAGCAAAAAATAAAAGAAGATAAAGAAAACTTGAGACAGAAAAAAACAAACAAAAGACATGATTAATAGAAAACACAAATTAAGATAATAGAAATAAATTTAACTATATCAGTATTGTTAATAAATGTAAACTGGTTACATTCAGTAGTTAAAGACAAAGATTCTCAGAAGGGAGTAGAAGTGAACAAAAATAACAGTTGTTCAGACTGGTGTTATCACAGATTCATTCTCTTCATGTGCACCTAGGTCCTTAATGCTATTTATTAATCTGTGTGTCTCTAGTTAATTTTTATTTCCATTTCCTGCAACAACTATTGTAAACCTTCACTCTTCTGTCTAAGTCCTCTACCTCCCATCATTCCCTCACTCTCAGCAGATAAACTTGACTCATGCTTTCACAGAATATAGAGACCACAAGGGAGGGATTTTCTTAATTTCTGTCTTCCATTCCCTTAATTTTCTGTTCCCCTACCCTAGTTGTCCACATGGACCCATGAACTATTTCTAGACTTACTTTTGACCCCTAAGCCCTATCATATTGGAATGCTCTATCTTTCTAAAGATAAGCTTTTGCATAGTAACAGATGATTACTAGAATTAGTGGGGTGACCACATTGTAAAGTATAAAAATATCAATATGCTATATTGTATACCAAAACAAATAAAGCTAATATAATATTGTATACCAACTATATTTAAATGAGAAATAAAGATAAACTCATCATTGGTGACCTGAATTATATTTTTCCTGACTTTCTTATGTACCCCACTGTATTAATCATGCCCTCTCATTCCTGTAAATTCTATCCTTCTTCACAACTGCTCCTTTTTCTTTACAATCCATACATCCTCCCACCCCCAGCTAAAATCTTAGCATGCTCAGTCTTTCCCATCTCAGGGGAGAAAGTCTCCAAGGACCTTGTGTCTTCCTTAAGTTACAATCCTTTTTATCTTTACCATTTCATAGATTGGTTTCTTTAAAGAGCTGTCTATACTCATTTCTCCTTTCTCAACTCTCATTGATTCTCATTCTAATGCAAGCTTTTGCTTCTACTACTTCACTGAAACCATTCTCTTCAAGTTCTTTGATAAGTCCTTTTTGCAAAATTCAGTGGGCACATCTCAGCCATATCTTATTTGAGTTTTCAGCATCATTCAACACTGTTGACATTCCTTCCTCTTGAAATGCTTTTTTTCCACAATACCTTATTTAACTGCTTTTCCTTCCATCTCTCTGCTCTCTTCCATTCTTCACATCATTACTTCTTTTAAAGTGTATTAGTATCCATCAATGCTCTACTCATTACACACATCATTACACACATATGTCCTAGGTGACTTCATTCACTCTTAAAATTTCAGTGATCAACTACTTTTTGATGACTCCCAGAACTCTATCACCAGCCCAAGATCATGTATCCAAAAACCCATTGGACATTCCCATATGAATGGCCCAAGGGCATTTTAAACTCAACACAACACAAACTCAAATCATCATTTCTTCTCATCCCCAATCTACTTATGCTCTTTCATTTCAGTTATAGCACTACCACCTTTCTAGATGTGTATGCCTGGAACCTGAGACATTTCCTTAATTATACCTTTATCTATGTATAATCATCTCCAGTGAATTAATAAGTTTTTCAGTTCTACCTCCTTGAATTTGTACATAGCTCTCGAACCTGCCCACTTCTTTGCATCATCACTGCCAACTTTAATTCAAGATGCCATCACTTTTACTCTGAATTTCTGTACACCCTACTACTTTCTCTGCCTCCTGCATTCCCAAGTTCTCCTCCATATTGTAGCTGGAGTGATCTTTCTAAAGCACAGAACTGATTATGTCACTCTCTTGTCTAAAAAGAAAAAAAAACCCACATAACTCTTTTTCGTGATTCCCAACTCCCATCTAAAGCCCAAACTTCTTAGCATGGTCTATAAAGTCCTTTGCAATAGAAACATGGCTTACCTTTGGTGCCTCATTGCCAATGACTACTTCCATCTCCTATAATCTCTAGATGTTCTAGTTATACCAAAGAAAAACATCTCTCTCCCTCTCGCCCATAATGGTTGAGTGCTTTTCCTCTATGTGTTCATGAGTTCCTGTGCTTCCTCTACCACAGCCCTCATCATAGCTTTGTAGTTGCCTGTTTACTTGTCTTTATCCTTCAGAGGATAAGATCTTGGAAGCATGGGATTCTGGCTAGTTGTTGTACTCCCAACTTTTGTCATGGAATTTGGAATATAGCAGCCTCCAAGTAAGTATTCATTGAATAAATGAGTGATTAAAACAAAGAAGACAGAAAGAAAAGAAACAGCAAGAGAAAAAAGGCTCTATGAAACACTTGGTATATAGCAGACACTCAATAAATGTCCATTGACTTTAAAGAGTAGGATAAAAAAGGAAGGAAGGAATATGCAGGAAGAAAGATCAACATGGTCGATGCCATCTCTGACCTACTCCTTTTATGTACATTGGTTTCTGTCCCCCATTTCTTCTACCCAAAGCAGTGAAACTACTACTACAATTATTTTACAAACTTTGCATGCTTCTATCTAGAGATATAGAGGCCACAGAGAACCAATAGTAAAACCTGGTGGTCACACAACAGCCACAGAGACAGAGGAAGGCTGGACCTTCTTCCTTTTAGTACTTCACTCCGACCTCCGTTGTTTGTTTTCCCAGAGTGGGTATGATCTGGTTTATCTGCTCTGCCCATCATTACTTTTTATTTTTCTGACCTTGTCCCTACCCAGAATAGAGTCTTGTATATTTGGGGAAATCCCAATAATCTGACAATAAGTGTATTCCCTCAAAGGTATATTGTTCCTGGACACTGTTACAGACACACTTATTCTGCTTAGAACCAGTATCTTAGTTACTCTTCTGATGCAAGAGCAGGACTCAAAATGAGAAAGGACCTGTGTGGTTTCAACAGCCTGCTGGGAAAGGGCGAGGGTTTGGCCCCAGCAAGTCGTGTCTTCCTTCCCTACAAGAGAAAAAAGCTTTCCAAATGTTATAAAACAAAGAAAGCAAACAATATACTAAATTGTTTTACAGGATGATACTGTTTTTGAGAGCTGAATTTCCTAAGAAGTCATTGATGCTCTCATTAAAATCAGACTTGTGAGGTTTTGGCAGGCCGGGGTTTGTTCAGGGTACAGTCATGCCTGATTCGGCCAGCTCTTACAGCAGCATGATCCCTTAGCTTCAGGGCACCTCCACAAACTGAGGAATTAAGCTTGTGCTACCATTTCCTACACAGAATACAAGGCCTTGCACAGATTTAAGTGCTCATCAAATGTTTGTGAAATTGAGTTGTCAAAAGCATTTGGCAGGAGGTGGGAACTCCATAATACAGGATGTGAAACAGTCATTTCAGGAATCCTACGTAGGTTGATTTTCTAGAAGAAACTTGGGAAGATGGCAAAGTCATTCGTTACTGTTACTCTAACTTCTTTTTTTCTAAAAGTTGGCCTCAGGCAGTGGGAGGAGGGCCTTTGTCTCTCAGCCTAGGCTGCCAGAGTAGTTTTACCTTTTCTTCAACTTCTGCAGCAGTCTGCTTGGTGATCTCAAGGTTTTCCACCAAGGCCGTTTCTCCCAGAAAGTTTCCAGATGCTGAGGAGAGGCGAGAGAGCAGGTTGTCTTCTAGAGTTTTAAGGGTGATTTTGAATCCATTCTGCTGCTTTGTGAGATCTGACTGCAAATATCAAGAAGAAGGAGTCACGTTTAGAAGCCCAGAGCATCCCACTTTTGGGATAGTTCTGAATAAATAAATGCTTATGGGGTCAGAGTCCTTTCCTTCAGATAGTAAACTGCAGGCAAAATAGCAGAGTGCCTGAAGCCATGAGCAGACAAGACAAGCATATGGGTTGAATTCCAACTGCATCATTACTAGTCATGTGACCTTAGGTGAGGTTACCCTCTTTACACTTCAGTAACCTCAGCTGTGTTAATTTCAGTCCCTACTTCTAGAAGTGTTGTCCGATGCTTTGCACAATGCTGATGCACAGTATGTTCATAAAATGGGGCCTATTTTTGTGAATAGGTAGAGGGTAGGGTCAAGTTTTAGTTCTCTAGAGGGTCCTCTGTGTCATTACTTTACTACCCCCAGATGAATAGCTCTCCTATGAATTCCTTTTTTTTTTCTTTAATCAACAGAAATTGTCTTACACAGTTTAGACAAAATCATTGCAGGAGTACTCTACAAGATTGGAGTGGGGTGCTGGTGTTCAAGCAGATATCACCTCATCTTCCCTTTCTGATTGTTAAATTCCATATCCTAAGGCACTGGACACTCTCTTTATGGGGCAGGGGGCCATAACTTCAGGCAGCTGTAGTTTCTTTGAACTTGTATGGCCTGAGATTATTGCTTTGTTCCATGAAAGGACATCTTCCTGTTGGAGGCTAAAGCCGCAGCCCCCAGTCATCTTGTTTCTTAAAAACACATTCCTCAATCCTGCCTTACAATCAAGATTTGCTATTCTCTGATGGAAATGCTCTGTGCTAGAGGTTTCCAAATTATTTATGAATTAGCTAAAATGCTGCCTTCTCATAGAATCTTTTTCTGACTTTCCCTGTTTAAATTAGCATCTGGCTCTCTAATATCACCCTGCTTCATTTTCTTTAACATTCTTATTACTATCTGAAATGACATTGCTTGTTTTCTTACATTCTTACTCTCTGTGTTCTTCCACTAGACTGTAAGCCCAGCAGAGTAGGGACATAGTTTTCCTTATTACCTGCTAATCCTCGGCATTGATAATCTTGTCTGTTACAGAGTTGGTGCTCCATAGGTATCTGTTTAATAAAGGAATGCTTGCAGAAAGCAGAGGTCCAGGGAGCCTTGAAGTCATGTGAAGTCAATCTCACATGACCTGTAATTTTGGACTTGTATTTTATAATCTAATCAGATCTAAAGAAAGTAAAAACGGGATACTATTTGCTATGGACTGAATTCTGTGTCCTCTCCGGCG